>JAODJW010000048.1:5877767-5903552 GCA_026777045.1 Hyperopisus bebe
TACAGTACAGACCAAAAGTTTGGACACACCTTCTCATTCAATTGAATGAGAAGGTGTGTCCAAACTTTTGGCCTGTACTGTATATATACTAATGATTTTATGTAACAATTTAAGGTTTTACACAAGCAAACATGCTAATGAATAACATGAAGATATATCTTCCCATTAGTTTATATTTTCCATAATGAACAGGTCAAGATTTATCTAAAATGTAGCAGAATTAATTTTCATAAATCGCATGTCAAACACTCATGTTCCGAACTGCAATCTCAATGATTTTCACAAATGATACAGCTGCAAAAAGACCATTAAGATTTTTATTACAATATATTGTCTTTTCCATTAAATTGCACTATTACCAAACCCCATCAGCCCGATAGGATGTGTGCTCAATAATACTGAATGGATGAATGTTAACCAGTCGTAGGATGATAATGTAACCATCAGTCATTAATAAAAGGATGCAAATTCATAATGTGTTTAAGATCTCTGACTGGCCGGAATTGAGAAAACAACATTTTCAAACTATTTTCTATTCAACGTTCAACTTTGACTCAGCTCATTTCATGACCGCATCCTAATCCGTGAATGTTTAAACATCCGTCTTTAGTTGACAGATCGAGGCTGACAGTGTTTTAGATGAAGAAAAATGTATATGTGAGCCTTAGACCTCTGAACACAATGAAGAAACAGCCTCAGATGAATTAGATTCTGATAAGGACAGTAATACTGCAGAGCCCAGAATGATCCCTGCAGTAAGGAAACTCAAGCCTAATAGGAGTGACGATGTACTTTCGCTTATGATTGTATGCTGTGGGGAGTATGGCTGAAACTATTCTGTGTTGATGTTTATTTTTCAGCACCTCCTACCTGATCCGTCATCAGACTTGTCCTCATTGTCTGAGTCGGTTAGTGTCAGAGCGGAGTTCTCCCGGCTCGATGGGCCGGAGCTGCGGCCGGACTTGCCAGCTCGGCCAGCCCACAGTTCCACAGCGCGCTCCGGGGACATGGCCTCCTCCGGGTCCGAGTCGGCGTCTGAGCCCACGCTTGGCGAGTAGCCGCGGGCTGTGGGACCCAGGTCCGAGCAGTACAGGCTCGGGTGGGCCGTCGCTGCTGCCTCACAGAGGCCCAGCTCTGCCAGCGTGAAGTTCCCTGCGGAGGAAGTGGTAACAGCCAGATCACAGTGGTGCCAGACTGGACCGAACCAAACCAGGGGTAGAGTACAGCAGCTCCAATGTGCAGGCAAAGGAATTACATGACAGGGAAGCAGGGAGGCAAACCAGTCCCCCAGCCCTTTGCAAAGCCCGCTGGTCACGGTGTTTATCGCACGTATTTAAAAACATTTTTATTGCTTTAAAGACTGTAAGCTGCCTCTGGCCAGGAGAACCATAGTCCATAAAGACACTCTATGAACAGGAAGCAGGGTGTGTTGCCAACACACATTTAGACTCTCCCAGTTGTCGTCTCGAGTCATTGCCAGTTTTCACAGAGTCAGATCCTCTTGAAGCTAACGCAGTTCCTCTAGTTTCGCTAGATACGTACGGAAAGGCCTGTCTGACCAGGTGGAAACTGCTTTCCAGTTGTCTCTGAGCAATCCAGTCCTTCAGAAAACCATTCCATACACTATAGCTACTCTCCAAATTTCGATGTGCCAAAGCAAAAGAAAAAGACCTTTCAACCACGTCTTACCATTCCCTCATTCTGTACCACATGAGTTTTAGAGAACTGTGTACCCCAAGAAGTCACAAAGAAAAAGCCCAGTCAAGTGTGGTCAGAACACAAGGCATTTCTTTCTTTTTTTATTTATGAATGATACAAAAGTTATAATCAAGGCAAGTGCTATCCAGCTGGCTACCATCAAATTATACAGATGCTTTTTCTTTATAAAAAAGAACAAGGGAACCAGCTAGGGACATTCAAATAACTATAATTAACATTTTTTGCCCGCAGAAGTATATATTAAAAAAGAATAAATCACATTAAAGCTTTTTCAAATATTAAAATAAAAGTTGGAAGGGGAATGCATTTGAAACTCAGTGAAAGACTACCCCGGTCACAAGAACCAGAAATGCGACTGATGGAGCAGACCACCTGAGCGGAGCAACGAGAATCCCGCAGCGATCGTTCTGCACCGAGGAGACGGTAAGAGGATGCAGACATTGTTTAAATCGAGTGATTCAGCGAGGCCGCCTCCACCCACCCACCGGCTGTCCAAATCTCCCCGGCGATGCCACAAGTTGGAAATCCTGAAAGAATTATTCTACTTTTCAAATCGTTTTGGCAGGAGCGACTCGGAAGCGAAACCTTTGTTTTGAGTCTTAGTGCTTAAACCCGAAACAGCCATTTCCATAAGGCAGCGGCTGGATATAAACATCTGCAGGCGGCTGACTGCACAAATAGCGTCTTTCAGTCTGTGTACGGATTAGCGTAAATGGGCCACCAGTTTCTGACCTAAATATAAAAAGGAATTATGCATTTTTTCCTCTCAAAGACAGGAAAGAAAAAAATGCGGAGATTCTGTCTATGTAGCAAGAAACGTATATATATATATATATATTTATATATATATATTGCAGATAGCCATTTTGCAAACACCCCTCTTCAACTTTTATGTTTTTAAAATTGATATAGTGTAAATTTTACTTATAACCCTCCTTTTAGTGGTGACTGCCTACTTTGTAGTCTCAGGCACTATCGCAGGAGTCAAGTGTGACAGCTTACGGCAATTAAAATGCGTGTTACAGCAAAGGACTGCTGTGAAAGACAAAACAAAAAATGAGGCAGATTAGAAAAGGAGACGAGTACACGGGTCATCTTACACACAAAGGTAAAGGCGTCATTATGAATGTATCAGACATACAGGCATGTACTCAAGATGAATATATGGTATTGCGCAGAGCTGTAGATGAGCGTTAACATTACTTGTCTTCATGTTTGTCACTTTAAGAGAATAAAAATCAAGCCCAAATGGTGAAAGCAACAGGTAACAGCTGCCTGATCGTTTCATTCTGTTCATTACTGATAGCGAATTATGACTAAAGTCAAATTTACATGTATTCAAAGTGCTTCGGCAACAGAAGGTCATGTAAAACAAATACATAAAAACATGTATTAGAATAAATCAAACTGAATCAATAAAACAATTAAATCTGAGCTGAGAGGGGAAAAGCAATTTTTTAATGCACATGTAACCAATTTACTCTGTTTTGTAATTAAAACAACGTCGTAATGGAAATCCCGACAAACTGGAAAAAAGCGCTCCGTCAGTTGGCATCTTCCGAGAAAATGAACATCTAGGAACTGTAAATCAATTTGGTCAAAAAACACATTGCTAAATTAATTCTCTGTTCATTTCTGTAGCAATGCAGTGAGCAGAGAAATCGCAGTGAGACGGGGAAACAGCAGGTGGGCGAGGGAGACGGTAATCACTGTGCGTCACGCCCTGGCTTAATTGTAATAGCTAATAGTTAAAGAACGACTGTAACAGCCGTGATGTGGGATGCGGTTCCTTAACGTACATTTTGGAACTGTGAGCCAGACTGAACACAGTACAGAGCAACATGTACTGTACATAATATAGAGACATGACAAACAGCTAGAGCAGTCAGACCGATGCAGATACACCTGTTGAGACACTTTCCCTGCCCCTCCCACCAACACACAGGTGTATCCACAGCGATATACAGCAGCGTGGTTCAGGGTCCACACTTGGCGCTTCAGTATATCCCCTCCGGGGGGCGCCATACCTGCATACTGCACGGTTGAAAGGAGGTGGCCAATGGTGACGGGGGCCAGCTCCATGTAGGCTGGACGGGAGGGAACACAGTGTGAACAATCTGCTCCTGTCCCCCACCTCCTTCGCACGCGTCCACATTACTCATTAGTCATGTGACGCGGCACCGTTGGCTTGCGAACAACAGGACGACAAGTCAACGGGGAATAAAAAAAAAAAAAAACAAGCCTGACAACTGGCAGGAGTCGTCATAAATAATACATCAGACAGACAGACAGACGGTCACACAGACAGACAGCTCTCAGTTGGGGCGTGGACAGCGGGGCGGCAGACAGACAAGCAGTCAAATGACAAAACCGGGGGCCTGCTTGGGTGGGTCTGCTGGCAGTGTTAACGTTTGGGAAACTTGACAGGGAGGGGTACTGTTTTAGCAACCACCATGGGAAAGCCAGAGGCACGCCGGAAAGCAGAGTGACTGGTGACATGAGAGAACAATGAGACCTTGTGACAGGTGCTACGCACGAGCCGCCCCTGACAAAAGAGGCTTATTCCGCAGGTTCGGCCGCATGTGGACACCGCCGTTCCATTAGCATGTCTCCCTGACAGGTAAACGCCGAGGGCACACGGCAGAAAACCCCGCCGTACCGTCACAGGTAGCCCCCATGTCAGCCTGGGTGACACCGACAGGATTATTCACACTAATGACCTATTTCTGGTGCTGGGTAAAAATAAAAATACTGTTTGCAGCAGTTGTAACCATAGGAACAAGCCATTTTAAAGATGCTAGAGGAAATAAAATAGATTTTACTCTGGGGGGAAAGCAACAAAGTAAAAAAAAAAAAAAAAAGAATTCTAGGAAGTATAGTCATGTGTGAGGTACTTAAATGCCAGAATGCATTTGCATAAGGCACATCTGAGGAAAATGTGATCTGAGAATGACCTACGACACAATGTGTGATAAACACAGAATCCAGGCCACACCTGTTAACACACCTGGACACCTGCTCACCCTCACAGCTGGTGGTTCCTCAAATCACTGAGCACTGCAGAATACTGACAAGTCAGTGCGAACTGCCTATACATTTATTAAAGCCTCCGTAAAGGATTAACTGCATCATTGGCATTAGTTTTAGCTGTTTCATTGCTAACTGTTTAATTATTTTACGGGGAAGGGTGAAAATGGCCCATGTAAAAGAAATCGTTAGTTAGTCATTAGCTCATAATTAGTTAATTTAGTTGCATGTTTGGCCGCAGTCTGTTTTGTGCTCGCGAGCGCCTGCTTTTAAACTCAGTCCGGTGATTTCTGATTAATTTGTCTTTCGCACTTTCTGTACTTTTGAATTTTTGAACTTAATTAGCGAAGGAAACATTCGGTCAGCTTCCTCACAGAGGGATGCTAATCAAAACACACACCGAAAAAAAAAAAAACAAGCCCAGCACATTCTCTTATAAAATACAGCATTTACTTCAAAAGAAAATATCTTGGAATTAATACATAAAATCCTTTGTGCCTTCAGAGAAAAATCGACAGCTAATAAAAAGGCTACTATTTTCCAAAATTGGACCCTGTGTGGGCTGTCGTTTCTTTTGAAAACATGTCCCCCCCCTTCTAGAAGGAGGAGGAAGACTTTAGGACCATTAGGATACTATATAATTCTGATTAAAGTAAGCAAGTCCCTTCTATTTCATGATCCTGATGCTGCCCTTCCCACAATTCTGCAGGAGAAAAGAGGGCTTCTGATAGGCAGGTGGCAGTTCTAGAGGAACATCTCCTACTCAGACCTCCTCGGTTCAGATCGAGATCTACAATAAGCTACAGCTTTCAGCGGTAAATCTGTCAATATTTAGGTTAAGCCATTTATCCATTACTGATATCTCCACTATAACACACTTCTACAGGGTTAGGTGGGGGGGCACGCTTTCATTTTTTAATTTCCTCTCTCTCACACAAGTCCATATCTGCAGGGGCACAGTGACCCCCCAGTCCCGCTAACCCAGTTACCCACCAAGAGCCCTGTGCCCCGCACATACCGATATCCCATCAAACCAGCGGTGCCAAGCGAACCAGGCAGGCGCTTGGACATGTCATAGCCTCCGGCCACGTGACGCCGACGGCCCCGACCATCACGCGATGGCGACGTGATGGAAAGCGTAGCACTCGATTATGTTTTCTCCCACCGGTGGGGGCGGAGTGAGCGGTGGTGGTGGTGATGGTGGGGGGCGGGGGGGGGCGCAGTGTCCCCTGTCTCCCAGCAGCACTTGCCATTTCAGACTGATATCTCTAAATGTCACAGGCCGGTGCCTCCGTGGCAGCAGGCTTGTGATGACAGCGCCCTGTTAATGATGAATAGCCTCGAACGGGGCACTGGGCTTCAGGAGACTCAGGCAGCCCCTGATACGACCGGGCCCCGGAACGAGGAGGGAGCGTGTGGGGTGGGGTTCCATGAGCTGCCTGCGTTGTGTCTATGTGAAGGTGACAGAATAATCGGCGAATAAACCGAGGATCCTCCCAATGAGAGAGATACCCCCACGGAAAAAAAAAAAATTAAAAATTGAAAGCGTGAAATAGCAAGGGGGTGGAAAAAGAAGGGGCAAGGTGAGAGGCGGAGATGAGCAGATGGAGGAGCAGAGGAGAGAGAGGTGGAGACGAGGAAGGAGACAGAGCGGCTGCGATGCAGACTGCAGCCACGCCGCAGAGGACACAGAGGTAGCATGTCCAGCTTCTGCACTGAAGATTGATGGTCCTTCAACGGAAAGCAGCCCCAGTGCACACGGGCCGAACTACCATCGCATTCATTATTTAAGGCGGCGGATAGCAGGCCAGGGTTCAAGTCCCTGGAGGAGCCACACCGGGGCACCTCTGGGAAGCATACTTAACGGGAAGTGCCTGGGGCGAGCAGGCAGTGTGACGGTTAAGGACGTGGGCTTATAACCTGAAGGTTGCTAGCTCAAATCCCAGGAGGGCACTGATGTAGCACCCTTAAGCGAGGTACTTAACCTGAATCGCTCCAGTTAAAATATCAGGCTATATAAATGGGTAAACACAATGCCGCTTTTGGACCGATTGTTAGTGAGCGATGAAACACACCGGGCAACATTTCAACAACTACTCTGGATATGAGTTTCTGCAGAAACGCAGTTTACCAAGAACACTTTCATGGAACATGGAAAGGTAAAAACTAGACTTTTAACATGAACAAATTGCTTTTACAAAAATCTCATAAATGGAGTTGTTATAATAGCAAGAAAGAACATTCTGTTGTTAGGGTGAATTTAATAAATATATAAATAAAAAATCCATAAGCATACATATAAACTGTGCAGTTGTCCTGTCAGATATCAGGGTCAAATAACCAACTTTCACTGTAGTGTTTATGAGAAGTTATAATGGTAGCACATGTGTTATTAGAGATGTTAATAGAAATGTAACGGAACACGGTATTTTATCAAACCGTTCGATAAGCCCCTGATGGTTCAATACACACACGTGAACCATAGTATTACTATATTCCTGTCATTTTCCATGTATGAGCACAAATATAAGATTTTTCCCCAGAAAAATACATCTAAAAAGCTTTTCAAGGGCTAGAACTTAAATGTTATTATACAACAGCTGATGACGTAAGTTATCCACCTCCTGACTAAAGGTGGCTGGAAATTTCAAACGTAATTCACATAGTTTCAGCAATACCGCGCTGCATGAGTGGTCATCCCTGGCTGACATAATATGACGATGTCGGTCCGGAGCTGGCATTCTTTGTACCGCACCACGCTCATCTAGATGGTGTAAATTAATATGTATATTCGTCTATTTATGTTAATTGTAAATGTTGTAACTGTGTAATGTTTGCTGTGGAATGTGTGCGTTTCGTTAGCGTGTAACCGTGAGTGTCATGTAAACTGTTGGTTTCCTTGTGTCACTGCTAATATGAAACCGATAGTGGCTGTTAATAATTCTTTATTAAAATGACTCGATCATTCGCTACAATATGTTTGTTTTACCCCCTTTACATGAATCTGCTGCATCAAAAACATTCTGCACTTTCTTGGGTCGTGGAGTTGCAATAGGACTATCTCTCTTCACTTACTGTGCATTTCCTTGGGGATGCTTTTTAACAGTGATAACCTTAATTTTTGTATGTTCTTGTGAAATAAAACCATTTTTCTTTATAAAGATAAGATTTGGTATTCCAAACTTGGTATTCCAGACTTTTAATGGTAATATTTTTCCATCCTTGATTTCATATAGTAGAGACATAAACTAGGCCCAGTTAGTCATGCTGCCATTTTTCTGAATGTAGAGTTAATCATTAAATTAAAGGGTTATGTGTTTTTATGTTCTTCCTAAATATACAGATACTGAAACCGTGCTGTTACCGTAGTCCAAAAACCGTGAAACATACGGAGTAGTGGGAGAACTCTACTGTTACACCCTTAGTTATTCGTTACAATTACTGTATATGAAAATGTCAGAATACAATGTTAATATTCATGCTGTGCTATAAATGTAGGTATTTTAGTCTACATTCTTCTTTATTATATAACAGTTTTGTATATCAAACCTTAAGACATGTAATCATATAAAGTACATTTTATAATGTGTGTAAATCTGGGATGAGGGTAGCGGACTGTAACAATATTCCACATACATGCACAAGTACACAAAGTACAGCACCTACTGGAAAGTGATATTTCCATAGATGGGAGCCTATCTCAGGCTCTAGCAGAGTCCAGCCTGCTCTCAGAGGAGAGTGTCTTTCTGTAAGGAACCCTGTCTGCCCAGCCTTCCAGGAACACACAGCTCCATTATAATCATCTCTTAGCATCCCCACCTCCAGTCTGAATGGCTGTTCACCCGTTGCCTAGGCTCTCTCCTCCTCTCATATTCCGCAAGGAGATCTCAGGTGGAATTGAGAAACTTGTGAGATGGAAGCTATTTGTGCTGGGCTACAGCTATGTCCTCCACAACCCTCCAATGAAAACAGAGCAAAAACAATCTCTTTCCAAATACAGCATCTTCAGCCTGGAACCTCCAGAGCCATTTTTCTCCTCCCAAACAAAACTACAAGTTTACTTATCATTAGGAAATAAATAAAATAGCTCTGATTGACCACCAAATGTATACTATATGACGTCTTTAAACACCGAGGTACCAACAAAAAGTACCAGCCAGCATGTGAGCAGTTCTGAGACTCTTATCGATAACACGCTCAAACCCAGCGGGGAGGGTCCATTTAACCTTTGCGTTATCTACGTCATCCAGTCACTACCGCGAATTAGGCACAGTTCCTGAGAAAACGGGGTGGCTGTCCCTATGTGGCCCCCACTTTATGGCAGGAAAACGGTAGAGGAGAGGTAGGTGGTGGAGAAAAATACTAATCCTGGCTTTCCATGGCATTAAGGTTGGCAGCGTGTGTAGCAAGCTGGATCGTGGATCAGCATCCTCATGGGGCTGTGGGCAGATTAAACTTCATGTTTATTTGGGGAGGAGGGGGGGGGGGGCAAAATGCATCTTCCAGCAGTTCTATGTGTCACCAGATTAACATCTCAAAGAGTTGTGGTCACAAGTATGGCGTGAGCAGCCAAAGAGTGATAGAGCTGGCTCCGGAATTCACAATCCCTTTATTTCAGTCAAGGTCGCAGCCACAGAGGGGGCCAGATACTATCAGCCTCAAAGGACACAGATGCATGCTGAAGCAGGGCTATCTGCCGTTCCAACGGTCACCATCAGCCGGCCAGTTCGGCCCCTCTCCGGCAAGCACGCACAACCGGCGATAAATGACCTCCGGCTCAATTAAAGCAACTGTGGCTGGCTTTCATCGTCAAGTTCCTGCACTGCTTCCCCCCCCGTTGAACCCGCTTTGCCGTTTCGCTTTCATTCACCCGTGTTCTCCAGAGGAAGGCAGCTTTACAAGATGAAAGAGTAAAGAATAGCTAATAATTAGCACGTATGCAGCTATGAGACCGTGGCAGAGGCTGAGCAACATTCATATCCATAATGAATGAACTTTCTTTTTAAAAGTCTAACGCTACAGTCCAAAAGTCAACACAACTCATTTCACTGCTTCATGTTTTGTGAGCCAATCTCCTCCCCCCCTTTATAAAAGCATCCTGGCAGAATGGCACAGTCACCCCTCACATTCCCGCATTTCCCTCTGACCCCCCCACGTTCCCTGTTCTGATTACTTTAATCCAACATTCGGCTGCCTGATGCCAGAGGTAACCCACATTTGAAAGCACCTTGGGTCAGGGTGACAAACATAAGCACCCAAAGCGGGGGCTCAGCCAGTGAAAGGCAGGCCTATTAGTGAAAGGGAGTTCCTGTTCAAGGGTAAGAGAGCTTGGGTAATGATGGGAATGACACGCACCACGATACATGGATGGGGAGAAAGGAGCTGTTTTGGTGAGCAGAAAAGCCAAATGGAAATGCGAGACAGGGACAAAATAAATGATGACAGGCACTTTTCCTGCTAGGTGTGTCGCTCTGGGATATTAGCGACAGAAAAAAACAAAGTGACAGCTTTTGGGGACGACTCTGTGCCTCACCGGTGCCATGCCACCACAAGGCGGTATGCCATGTGCCCTTTCCAAACCAGCTGCGTGTCCCGGCGCATGCGGGTGACCCGACCCGCTACTGCCCCCCTGACAGACTGGACTGCGCAGACGTCAAGCATTTCGACAAAGCAGACAGAGCAGCGGGCTGAAAAGACAGCGTGCGTCTATGCCGCATTAACCGGTGCATTGACCGCCAAGGTAATGCTATTAAGTAGGAATATTAATCTGAAAGTGCAATGATTATATATTTACAGGGCACCAGTTTCAGAGATGCTTCCTAGGATTTTATTATTTATATATAATAGATTCTAAGAGTTTTAAATTGACCAAGTACATGTTGACTTTAATAAACAGCAGCAGTTTTTAACAAAGAATACTTGGTACAATACTGTTTTAAATATAAGCAGCTTTGTTGTAGCTGTACTCACTGATTCATCATATATAGCATATATTACACTACAAAATTGGCAGTGCTTACATCTCTCCCTCAGTATACAGAATGGGGATTTGTGTGATTCAGGTAGGAACGGTAAAATTATTCTTGGTACTATTCTGGTAGAGTATGGCAAGTATCTCGCTTAACTGACAACCAAAATAAAAACCGAAAAAAAGCAGATGTTCCAGACAATGAGTATCCATGGGAAGGGATGTATCAGCCTGCCATGGAAAGCGAAGGCAGGGCAAATGGAATCTTTGTAGGCAGGTGAACGGTGCGGGAGACCAGACCCCCCCCCCCACCACCCTCCCCAGTGCGCAAAGAGCAAGGAGGTGAACCAGGCTTGGCGCTGGCAGATGAGGATGGACTGGGCAGTGGAGGGAAAATGAAAAGGAACAAGGGACAGAGAAGTGGAGCGGCATAACAGGAAGAAGAAGGGACACTGAGTCATTACATTCATCTACTTTTTTTGAGGTATTTAGCTAGAAAAGGTACTGAGATAGATCCTTACTATTTATTGTTGGTTCACTGACTCAGCATTTATTTTTACTGGTCTGTGCTTCTATTACTTACTACTGTTGATTATATACATGCACTATGAACATACAGTGCTAAGTCCAGCCCCCCTTGGCCTGCACTGTCCTGTGTTCTTGCACTTCTTCAACTCATTGTGAATCTCTGTTTTTATCATTACTTGCTGTCTGTATGACACACCGTAGTCCTGGGAATAAATTTAATCTCCTGCCACTCTATACTTGTATATGCTTCATAAGCATTGAGTTCATACATGAATAATTTTAATAACAAGCAAGCATTGTTACTACTGACATACAGAAATATCTATTTCTTTTAGAGCATCCCTTTGTGGATATAGTGGATATCAAAAGAATATACAACCATACTGAAACTGTTCATATAAAGGGTGAAGTCAAGAGAACGAGTGTCAGACGTTTTTCACCTTTACTGAGATTCTGTAACCAACGATATGAAACTGAAAAACAAAAACAGCACCCTTTCAGTGCTCTCCTTCAGCGTGCCGTCTGAAATTGTGTTACTCTGTGTAGCTCTCAGCCGGAGAATTTCAGCCAGCAGGACGTGCTGTGGTTGGGCACACGGATACAATGGCCATACGGGTCCCCGAAGACCCGCTTCAGCTGAAAGTGAATGAAATCACTCCGCCTTGTAAACAGACCATAGCCTGCTTCAAACAAACACCAAGTCAGACTACTTAACTATCATTTGATTACTAACAGGGAGGACGACGTTTATTTGTGCGAGCAGGTCAGCTAAGAGCACGCATTCTTCTCTGAGAAGGAAAAGTTTTACCACCCTGAAGGAGAAATTACAGGAATGGCAACCGCCAGTTGCATGGTTTCACACGATGATGGGCACTGTAAATGCATTCTAACATCTAAAATGGCAGTGAACTGGAAACAAGCATCTGTAGCTGAGAGAAAGAGTATCCATCCTTTACCTGTGGTACCTGCAGGATGGAGGGACTCTGAAATGCAGAGTATGCAATCTCATAAAGCCCCCCCCCCCCATGAAAACGCAGAGCTAAAATGCTGAAAGCGGCACGTGGGCACTTCCAGAACCAGCAACGGCTTTAGCGACGTTCCGTAATGGTCGAAGCTGGGACTGAGCCACGCACTGCCAGATGTTGCCAGGAGACAAACTGCTCTTAAGAGAGGCTGGTGGTCTTTAAGTGCCAGAAGATGTCATGCATTCTCATTACTACAAGGCCATTACGGGAACCCTAGGACTCGCAAGCTCCCTCCGCCATATGGCTTTGGTGGGGAGGGGGGGAACACGAGTGGCTCAGAGTCAGAAACCCTGACGACACGCGCAGCGCGCCGGTAAGCGGGCGAAGTGCATGGAGAGTGCCTCTCATCTGTCACCTGTGCGCCGCCTGCCATTTTTACGACTCCGCGAGCAGCGTGCGGCTGCGGATGAGAGACAGCGACGAAGCATCAAGTGGAGACGCAAATAAAGAGCGGTAAAATGCGACGGGGGCTGACCGGAGGGTAGCTGCAGCACTTTTACGGGTAGTTTATAATTTTCTCCCCCACTGACCCTCTTCTGCCCCTCCGCACGTCCTGGAGAGAAATTCGCCAAGAGTTTGCTTGACTACGAGACTCTAATACCTGGAGTGCTGGTAGAGGACAATAGGCTTGCCATCTCGGGGGTACAACTGAGGAAGTCAGGGGCCCAGGTTGGGGCGGGGATCCTGGGGGCATCGATAAAGTGAATTCTGTCCCAAACCCAGGAATTATGCTTGGTGGGCTGGCATCGTCCAGCCCAGTATTAGGGCGTCCCAAAGTCGCCACAAGCCTCACCCCACTGCTCACACCAAGACGACAGAGAAGGTAAACAGGTTAAACACCACCATAAATGCAGGCACACCCGCTACACAGAGCTATCCTTTCCCATCCTATTTCTGCTGAAATAAAGTACATTAGGGTGAAGAGAAACCGCGAAAGTGTGCGGCCTCCAGGGGCAGCATGGAATACCTTGCCGCAGCTGCCAGGTTTCTGAAACCTGACATCGATTTCGTAGACATCACCATGGTGATCTGAAAGGAGCGCGTGGAGTCTGACAGGGGCAGGCACACGCAGAACGCTTATCCCGAAAGGCCACCACCCCGGGGAGTCTCATTGTCCCTCGGACCGCCACAAACAACACGACGCAAGGCCGTAATAGCATGGCCATTGAACCCAGTGGCAGATTCTGCCAGATCAGAATAAAGGAAGATGGCACACAGTGGACGAAAGGCACAGGGGGGTTTGCCTCCATAGCCAGAGATATCCGAGCCAGGGGAAAATAAGCTCAGGCCTTCCCCCGCCCCCTGAGAAAGCATTTGCCCAGGATGTGTGTTTGAAAGCCCAGCGTGGCCCCACATCAGCTGGGTTCCTTTGAACTGGGATGGGAATGTGGTGGAAGGGTGCGGAGAGGCACAGCTTGAGAGCGTTGATGGAGCAGGCAGCATCCGCGTGGGCCTCCCGTCCTTACTGCAAAGGACTCACGGAACAAATCCATGCAGGCCCCGGATCGAGGGGGGGGGGGGGGCGTTACTGCGCTGGCAGATCGATCCACTCCTGTCAGCCATCACACAATTATTTCTCTACAAAACGCAACCTGACGTGACTTACAGAGTAACCGAAGAACAACAACAAAAAAAAAATAAAAAAATACAAAACAAGAACCTAAACAGTCATCGTGGCACGACAGCTTCGCAGGGAGGAGATTCATGGATTCAGAGCGACTGGTCAGAGACGGCGAAACAAAGCACAAATCGATATTTAAAGGAAAAAAAAAACCACACGAGGAGGAAGTCAGTTTCGCGTCTCCCTCCATCATTTCTGCCTGCTTTTTGGCAGCAGCCGCTGCATCCTGGGGGCAGGCGACGTGCGGGACATGATGAAACGCGACACTTCTGCTCTCGAACAGTCCTCCCGCGGCGGCCGCTGCCACCTCACCTCTGGGCTCCCGCCGTAGCCATGGTGATGAGGACCCAGTGCCGATCGTTAGCACACAGCCGCGGCCTGCTACTGAAACGATTCATCGGCTCATTTTCATTGCTAAGACAATGGCTCGATCAGACCAACAAGGTGACCCCTCCTTGGTCCCGTTCCGTATACCTTCCAGATACCACAGAGATACCCAAAACTGTGTGAAACATTCAGTTTATTCATGGTGCCCATAAATCCCACCACATCCCAGTCCAGCACAGCCACACCCAGGCAACAGGGCACAGTCAAAATTATCAGCCCCTAGCTCCACTTGGTTGAACTCAGGAAACACAGTTGTTTGGCTAGCCTAGTTTCCCACCTTCTTCCCACTCCAGGCAATTAACGAGGCTGTAATTACATTAATCAAGTAAGTGAATTTGACGTTTTTTTTCTCCCCTTCCACATACAATTCCACACTAATCACAGCTTCCACCGCACGTGGATACAGCAGCAGCGGCACGAATCCACTTTGTTTCACGTCCACCATTGTTTTCGTCCTTTCGCTGCCGATGATGACCGATTCCAAATGCCGGAGTTGGCAACTTCCCTCGAGCAGCCTGATATAAAAACCCACAAATACAAAAAAATGAATCAAAACACAGGCCAACACCCCAATTCAATAACTGCAGTATTTGAAGCTTTTAATTAATATAATTTTTTAAAACATATTTTTCTGTAGACACCTAGCGTGTACCGTCCCTTTTGTTAAATGGCAGTGACAAGGAATGACTCAAGAATCTATTCACAGAATTATGAAAAGGCCGACGGAGGGAAAAGAAGAGCTGTTTAAATGGCCTGACCATTGTTTTCTTACACAGATGGTTAAGAAAAATTCAGCCTTTTCAGCTAATTCAAATTCAACATGTCAATGTCTGAAGTGTTATAACTCATATAATGGTGTCATCGAACATAATTACCAAGTCAAAAAAAATCTAAAAGGCATTCAAATTATCCACCAGCTTCTTTTGACTTTTTTTCATTGGTACCCTTTTAGCAATTGGCCAACATATTAATGTTTGACGTTGAGTGTGAAAATATTTGTTCCTGGTTCAATATGTGTTTTATATCAAAGTAAATCTGCAAAAAACCCAACCATAAATTAAATTCACTGGATAAACTCAATACAAAAAGACAGAATACTTACCTTTTTTTTTTTTTTAGAAATTTTACATAGAATGCAGTCACCCAGTTTTATTTAACTTTTTTGTCTTGACTGATAAAATGCAAAAACAAATGAAACTAATTTAGAACTATTATAGAACCCAACAAACAATGCTGTTTCGCAGCTAGGCTGGAAAGACTATACACTTACTAAACCAAATGTGAATAATAAATGGCAAGATGCTGACTTAAATTATAAAGACTCCAAATATATGAATACAAATAATGCTGTGATGTATAAATATGTAATTTGTAAGTGATATATTGCATATTTCCTTTATAACACAATATACTCCAATTGTTACTCAATGTAAGGCCAGGCCTTGTGATCACTGACAGTAACTGCTGTCATTCACTAATATTGTCCTTAGTGGTCTAACAAAGGGACAACATAGTTTAAGTGTAGAACAAAAGCCAAAAGCAACATAATCAAATTCACTGTCAAAATATCAGTGAGCAACACTGAGCAGTCATTTAAATGCATACATTGAATAAACAACACTTAAGCCTGTAAGGCAAGGCTGAAACTATAAATGTGTTTGAGTCAACATGTACACGGTGACTAACAGGCTATGCACACAGCATAGCACTTATTAACACCAAAATGTGGGGTTTGTAATCGGTGATCGCAACCAACTTATGCCTTACATACACTCTTGACATAAAGAGTGAAGGTTGTGATTCATATAACTGGCTAATTTATTGCAGCCACATCTGTCTATTTTATGACAGACAAAAACAAGAGTAACACATGGCATTGTGTCTAGATGGGCAGGCATCAGCGTGTGCTGGGGTGTCCAAGGTCCCCCACAATGACTGTGCTCTGAAGTGCCTGCCCCAGTTTGGCCTGCGTCCCATGCAATGGTTTGATGCTATAACACCTGTAATAGTTACACATGCTGCTAATGAACCAAGAAACCATCACAGATAAATCAAACATGCTCCAGACTATTATGCATAGGCAATTCCTTAGTGTGTCTTGGGGCGTGGTATCTTTATGGCGCTGTGTTGCTAGAGGCACTGCTCTCCCAGTCATATTTTGATTTCCTGTCTCCCTGAGATAAACACTTCGGGATGTCTGCTACTAATTCCTCACATTATGTCTCTTAGCGGTCACAGCTGCAAATGTCTCCCAGACCCGGTAATGTCTTTATATTATAGATATCAAAATATACATATAATTTATACACACACACACACACATATATATACACACACACACACCAGACAGACAGACAGTCGCACTGAAAATGAAATGGGCATCAAGTTTTAAAGGGCAACATATGAGTGCAAGGATGGGCAACAGGGACCGGGTGTGTTCATTGGGGCTGAGAAAAGACAAAACAAAATCTTATATAACTATTAGGATTAAGAAACATGTCAAAATGATTGAATTTGCTTGTCAGTAGAATCCCCCCCAGATTAGGATGTACGAACCAAAACATTCCACTATGCATTCAACATAATACCATATAAAGAAATTATATAAAAAACACTTCAGATCATTGTGGTAGCTGTTCAATTTAATTCTGCAGTTAAGAAGAAAACTGTCACAAAAAAAACTGCAGGACATAAACAGAGCACAGACTCCCATGTTATTTTCAGACAAACCGCTTGCACTGATATTTTTATCCACAGCAAGGCCTGGTAGCTAATTCTGTTTGCTGTCGCAGGCAGTGCTCGTGTGCAGCCCTCTATAGTGCATCCCGTGTACGATGGCAGCAGGTGGTGATGCAGTTAAAGGACGGCACTTCTAACTGAAAGCTTGGAAGTTAAATCTTAGAATGGCGACTGGTACAGAAGCAGTGTTAATATATTTCTAGCTGTCTACACAGGTGAAGTCAAGTAAAGATAAATATCTCCCACACAAATAAATAATAATAACTGAATGTGTCAGGTGGCATGACAGCTTAGTGAGTGGCACTGCAGCATCACAACTTCAAGGTTAGGGGTTCGAATACAGTTTGGTCAGGTGTTTACTCTAAGTTGTCCGTTGTATGCATGAGCAGGTGTCCTGTTATGAATGGCATCCAGTCCAGGCTGCCCCCCCCCCCCATCTTGTACCCTATGCTTCCTGCAATAAGCTCCAGGTTCACTGGAACCTGGCACTGGATAAGCAGTTATGAAAGATGGATGGATCTGAGATTTCATGATAATATCATTTTACATTGTACTGGGGGCCTTAGCGATCTCAGAAGGAATTTTCCAGGATCACATACATTTGCTATAGGATTATAAGAGATGTCAGACTGCATCACCTACAGAAACCGCTTGCACATTTTGAGCCAAATACATTTGGACGACACAAACATGACCAAGAGAGACGTAAAGCTTTCTTGAATAAACATTTCACAGTATGCTACAAACTCCCCCCGTCCATGACTAGTGCGTTGTTTTGCCAAATGTTTCTTGCTGTTTAATATCCAACATGACACTCATTTCGGATGTCAGCATTGCAACTCTTCGGCCCATATATAATCTTCAGCCATTTTTAACTTCTGATGGAAAATCTGGTGGGCTGTCTAATTCCAGATTATTATGTAGTCTCCCATGGGAAACAACAGATGCACGAACAATTGTCTGATAATCCCACACAACCAAATGAAAAAACATTTCTGTTGCTATGTAGACCAGCTTTCAAATAAGCCATCAATATAGGCAGCAATAGCAGTGAAACATGAGCATGCACACCAATATTGCGCACCTCCTGTTGGTGGTGTCCCAACTGGCATGGGCACAGTGCCAAAAAAATTAAGAAAGAAAAATATGAAATAATTTGCAAAATTGAGACAATCAAATAGAAGACAACTGAAGTAAATGAACTGATCAGAGGCCGGTGAAAGCCCACTATGTATATTAGCGTTGACTTAATTGCTTACTTCAAGGCTGAGCAACATTCATACTATAGCTATCATCATATATAGTACCAGCCAAAAGTTTGGAGACACCTACCCATAGACAGGTTTATTTGTACTATTCTCTACAATTTAGAATAATTATAAAGATATAAAAACTGTAAAATAACATATATGGATTATGTACTGACCAAAAAAGTACTAAAAAATTTATTGGGAGCGGCAGCTCTGTGGGTTGGGACTCAGAAGGTTGCTGGTTCAAATGCCATTGTCAGCAGAGTGATCCCATCATTGAAATCATGAGTGAGGCCCTTAACCCCAATTGCTCCAGGGACTGACTGACCCTACTGTCTCCTTTACGCAGTTTCATGTCCTGAAAGAGGTCCCACGTATAAACTGAGCACTCACTGACTGCTTTTCCATCACTCTCTGGTCGAACTCCTCCAAAACCATCTCTACTGTGTTTAGGTCAGGAGGCCAGGTCATGTGATGTGGCATATCATCCTCCTTTGTAGGTGCCTTGACGTGTCCAAACTTTTTACTGGTACTGTATGCCTGCATGTCCTTTGCATCTTAAACATGCATGCGTTAATTACAGAAATGTCAACTTCCACAGCTCAAAGAGGAGCAGGAGTGAGGCTTGGAATCCTTGGTTACCTGATAGAGGCTCATAGCGGGGCCCAACCCCCGAATTACAGACCTGTTCCAAGGCCCCATTTACCTCTGACCCCTACAGTACCCCTGCACATGAGGATGTATACCAAGGAAGTACTTAGCAGTCTTTAACTATAATCTACCTTAATTATCTGAGTGAACTGCATTATCTGAAAAAATATACTAGGAAGTGTAACGTTTAAAAATATCTGCCCCGTGTTTACTACTCTGACTCTGAGTAAGATTACATGAGGTCGCATGAAGATCTATCCATGCCACAGTTGTGCCCATGCCTTAGAATTAGTGTGAGTATTTAAAAGTGTAAATTGTAATTGTGGCTCTCAAAAGCCCAGACATCTTTTTAAAATTTATAGACCAGGGAATGCTAGTAGGTCACGGAATGACTTTCTAAAGATTGTCTAGTGATTGATTACACAGATCACATATCAGGAATGCAATACTGGGGACTAACTGCCGATAACATATACAGGGAATGAACGATCGCACCGTGCACTGAAGGATTTTTAAGTGACCCCAACCTATATTAGCCTGATATGGTTTAGATTACATGTGTCAAAAGTTAAAGATTATGGAAAAAAATATACTGTGTATATATGAAATGTTCAACCACACTCTATTTGGGGATACAGCTCACATGTAACACCTAATATGGGTAACAGGTGCATAGTTTCCTTTAGGAGAAAGTCACGAAGATTTTTGATGTGAGGGAAGGTTTGGTAGGAAAAAATGCCGAGTAAAACTACATAGTACACAGCACAGAGGTGCTTGCAGAGTGATCACAGATCTCCTTGATGCGAGGGAGGGACAAGGAGAACCTTAAAAGGGACACTTACTTTGCCTGGTGAATTCGTCAGCGTCGCAGTGCACCAGATCGGCCACGCAGCCTGCGTAGTGCAGCCGCGAGTCATGGTCGTACGCCTTCAGGGTCTCGCTGGAGCTATACGACTTCTGCGTGGGCACACAGCAGTCCTCAGCGTCCAGCGAGGAGTTGTAGTGGAAGTCTTTGCCGTGCCGGCTGCGGGTCAGTGAGCGCTGGCGCTGGTCGCTGCTATCCATCCTGGCAGCGTTGCACACTGAGCCAGCTCCAAAATCAAGACCCTCCTTGCTTGAAGCTGGCCGATTATTTACCTGAAGGGGTAGACAGAGGGAGGTCAGGGTGCAGGTTAGCAGGCCAAGCTTTGATCTGAACAAAGCTTGCTGGTTTTTACTAGAAAGCAAGACTGGCACGATAACTGGCTTTCAGATAGCTTGAAAGCATTACTGTGACTGTACTGTAGTTTGTAACTACATCACATATTGCAAATATCATCTGCGTTTAAAGTGAACGTTTCACTTAGCTACAGCATTGTCCCCCCCCCCAAACCTCTGCCTTTAGAGATTAAAAGAGAGCCTGCCCCCTTTCCACCTCTATTGCAGTGGTTTGCAAGTCAGCACAAGCTAATTGGTATGCTAAAAGTCCCGCCTCGCCACTGACGTCACACAAAAGGGGAGGGGTGGAGGGGGCAGAAATGAAAGGTTTGTTGCCCATTACGCATGAGAAATGGAAAGCGAATGACAGAAAAGGCTGAATGGAAAATGACTCCAGAGCTTTGCTGCTCTCCTGTTCATTATCACTCGGAGAATGAGTTCGGCTCACACGCCAGATAATCACAGACACCCGAGCATGCTGCAGGCCTCCCAAACAGCCAGGCCCCACTTTCTGACTTTCACTGTTTGTCTGCAAACTAAAATCGGCCCGCCGCTGAGAGGGACCAAGGCCGGACCAAGGCTGAAGCAATACAGTAACACGCAGGCTGGCAGACTTTCATTTATGTGTTTGCAAAACACATAAACGGTAAGTGATGTGGCCGTAAAGCTTGCCAGGGCACTTTTTTAATGGTCTCCGACACCATCGTTTTTTACACGGATGAAAGTACGTGGCCCCTACACACGTCTACACCTAGGCCGCGAGTAATGTATACTAGCCGCCTCACAGAAACAAAAATACCACTAACATTGGCTTTTACCGGCTCACGTACATGCCACAAAACGTACGAGGCCGTTTTATGGCCGATATATGCTGAATGACTCCGACTAATTAGTCATAATGTGGATTTATTTGTAAAGTGTATAAGGCAGTTCTTCGGCGTCGGTTGACGAAAGAACTGACATTCACCCTCGCGCAGGCTGCACCTCATGGTCACCAGGCACGCGCCGGCTCACGCGATTAGCCGCGCAGCGGCAAATGAACCGTTTGCTTGCATTTACGGCTGAGGGGGCGACGGGCAAGATGCGGTGAGCGCTGGGCTTCTGTTGTCTCGGCGTCACCTCACGGAAAAGACCGCTGTCATTTTGTCGAAGATCGCTTGTTGACTTTATGTTTAGGGCGAGAAACGCGGCACTCGGTCTCGTCGCGCGCCCGACGCGGCGACGCATGCAGGGATGCTGGGGGCGGCTGGCGCTGCTCCGCCGATGGCATCTTATCTCGGCTGCTCCATTTAAAACAAACAAACAATAAAACACACAACTGTATGAATGTATTACACTGGGCGGGCTGCATCTCCTTCTCCAAGCATATAAATAATAACCTTCCAAAAAAAAAAAATCAAATTTCCCAGCCTGACCTGGGCCAGCTGAGTAACTGGGGCTGTCGGCGGGAGGGGGCTGCGGGGGATGTCGCTGGGTAGATGGCGCGTGAAGCGCACATGCAGGCTTGCAATTCAAGGTTAAAGATGCAATCTGCCGCTCTACCTAGGCGCCCCTTTGCGCCCCACACTTGCATATAAAAGTCTTGTTAATCAGTGAGCGAGAGTGGATTTTTTTTAAAAAAAAAAATATATATTCTGGGTACATTTAATATCCAAGCCATTTGTTGTTTTTGGAAACCGCAAACGCTGTAAGAAATCCACAAAAAGAAATAAGAATTAGGACCGGCATATTTAATGTAGATAACTTTAAAAAGATACTCTAATTTCTGCTTTGGCAGGACCTCATTTTAACTGTTTTTGATTTCTGTAAAAATGCAGATAGCTCAGCTAAGGAAATCTACCTGAGAGTGAAAAGAAATAATATATTCATCCCCAAGACATTTTCCTGAGTCTCTGCCAGCTCTAATCCCACAATGAACAACTCATAAAAAATAAGAGACACACTAATTTATCTTTTTCTCGCTGTTCTTCACCTGCTCCATTACCGAGCCCACTGCACTGTTTGCACATGACAAATCGGAGGAGGAAACCCTGGACGATGAAAACCATAATTCAAGTCTCCGCAGAAGGGGGTTCATTATCAGAGGCTTCTCATTATCTAATTCTGTCAATACATGGGGAGTATGAACGCACACGACTGCAAGAGTCACTCTGGGGAGGACGGTGAACTGAACCGTGTGACACAGCTAGGGATGGGAGTAAGCTTCTGCTGCGGTCAGGGAGGCGTTACTGCAGCCTGAAGCCCAAAAGGGAAACGCAGAGGAAAAGCTTCTATGGCCATATCCTGAATGAGGACTCTGCATAGTTAACAAGTCACGTTGCGCACGTATACCATACCATACGGTACTTGGAACTGTTGCCGATATTTTCTCGTCTATTGTGCAGTCACCTTCTTATTTCTGATATTTCATTCGTATTTTATTGTTTTTATTCATCTTTTTTATACTACTGTATTCCTTTTTATTGCATTCTTCTTTCAATCACAGTCCGGAAAGCAGGTGGAAAAGCGCTTCGCTGCACAGTGGTACAGTGTGTGATTGTGTATGTGACAAAAATTGGAACTTGAAGCCATAAGGACAGGCCAGAAGATGGTCTAAGAAGGACAGAAAAGATCCCTCACGTTGGGGCCAAAACATACACATAAGACATTAAGCTGCAGCATGACTGCAGCAGAGTGGGTTCCAGGAGTGGGGGGGGGGTGACATTTACTGGGTGAAAGGGGGAAAAAAGACAATCTTAGTTATTGGGGGGAAAAAAAAACAGGTGAACTGAATGAATGCGGTCAACACCTGATGTTTCCCAGAATATTACATACTAAGTCAGTCCACATTTTTGCTCCCTCCCAGCTCCTGACACCTGTACCAGGTGTTCAGTGTCTTTGTGTGCTGGGAGCTGGGAGGAAGCAAACACGTGGACTGTCTGGGGGCACCCCGAGGACTGGATTGAGAAACACACTACTAAGTGATTCAGTATAGGAATTTGATTGGCGCTCTTTGATGTTTATTGATTAACACTCTTAATGAGGAAGGACGGCTGAGCTGCCAGCATTACTTCACACCTCCAGAGGGGTGGGTTTGAATCTTGCCTCTGTGTGTGTGTATGTCTCCTTCATGTGCCCTGGCTTCTCCCATAGTTCAAAGACAAGCAGTTACATAAATCGGCATATCAGCATCTCAGAATTGAACCAGTACATGATTGTGTATGTATGAGGTCCACCCCTACCTGGTACCCTGTGTTTCCAAGGATAATCTCCAGGATTCCTCCCCCCCCTAAAGGTAGGAAGATGGGATGTAGTACCCACAATGCTTTTTGCTGGCTTGGTAACTATATTCAGACATGCAGAGTCATGATGACGGCTGCCAGTCTCGCCTAAATTCTTTGAGTAAAGCACGCTTAGAATTTTTGCATTCTTCGTAGGTCTCTCAGGCTGCGTTGCTCGGAAAGGTTAAAAGGAGTGATTATCCACCACTTGTTCTCCATCACGCGGCCAATATGGAGGTTGTCAGCGAGCTGCGGGACGGATGGCTTCATCTACGGAACATGAGACAGGACAGCAGCCTTCTGGTGCTGTACCCTCAGAGCCACGTCCTAAGAACATTCCATATGTCTACATCTCACCGGCACATTTACTTACAGAAGAGAGAAGGATTAGGGTGTTATTTTTATGAGCAATGGACAGGACTCGAAGACCTCTACGTTTTATTAACCAGCTTTGTGTTCCTTTATTAACTTGACTTTATCTTCTGATGTCATCACAGGAACAAAATAGGGTGTGTTTAAAGAACCAGTGGGGGAACCTTCTTTACGTTCACGCAATCTCTGTGGTGCGATTTTCAATTACTGCAACACACCGTCCCCTGACAACCAATCGGGGATATTTAATACACACACGAATCACCACATCTAGGAGTTGAATTTGTGTGATAAACAGGAAAAATATAATATATATATATATATCACTACACACCATGCAAAATCCCAAACCACTACGTACATCTTCTGGGTATCTTACATATTCTTATAACACTCAAGGTTTTTATCTTTCTTTTTTGAAGTCTAGCTCGCAGGAAAAGATTGTGGATACGGTTCTGCCGTTTATGTCTATGCATTCAAGACATTTCACGTCGGCTCAAATTGGAAAGTTTATGCCTGCCATCAAGGAAATATTAGGTGTGACTCCTTTTTTTGTAATGTGAATGTACGTGGTTTGAGACCAGCCAAACTGAGTCGAAAGCCATCCCAAGGCTAAGCTGTATTACTAGGCAGGGAACTGTGTCATCCCCCTTATCTCTTTTCCCCTTCATTTGCTGCTAGGATATGTACCGTGGAAAATATATATATATATTTGAAGAAAAATGCTTTTCCCTTCCTTGTTGTTGACCATTTTGTGGAACACAAGACAACAAACGTGCTGTGATTTATGATATTAAAACAATTTCTGTACTGCCTCAGGTAAAGAAAAGAAATCAAATTGAAGCTATATACTGATCGAGAGGGAAAAAAAACTATAATTCTTTTGTTTGATTTAGGTTTTATTATGTCATTCAGTGCAGCAAACGGTACATTGCCGCCTCTCTGGTGTACTGTGAATACATGTGTAATGTTCTCATTCAGAGCTATGTTTCGTGCACAAAACAGTTGGAAGAAACTTGGCCTGCACAGAAACAAAGGCGTCCCTCCATCTCCAGAGTGGAAGTTTCAGTCACACGGGCGAGAGATGATTCTCACTCCAGAAGGTGAGTAGGAGTGAAGGATTTCTTTCCCATGTCAGGAGAGGCTAAGGACGAGTCAAGGGGTCCACTCGAGGGTCAGGAGGAGCTAGGAGCAGCAGCTTCATCAGGAGGAGTGTGAGACTAGGACAAGGTTGGAGTGCAGGAGGCTTCGCACCGCCTCCCGTTCTGGGCTTTCCACATGGAACTGGGGGAGGACCCATCTGCCGAACGCGGGATCACGGCAAACTGCGACGGGTGTCGCTGTTTATCAAGATCGCCCAGCAATCCACACGTGCCAGATCTCCGAGCTCCTAAATCTGCCTCGCGACGGACGGGTCCAAAATGGTCCGGACGCGCCAACGGCTTGCAAACATGGAGGACGCTCCTACGTAACCACGGTAACCGGGAGGCTGGAAAAAGCACTGAGAAGGGAGGGGAGCCAACAATCAAAACAAGACAAGGATGTGGTTTGTGCAAACTCAGCTGTATGGGGTAAAATTCATCCCACAGTACCACAGGAGAAGGTTAAAGACACCTAATGAGACTACAGCAAGGGTGTCGGCAGAGATTCCCGAGGGCCACGTTCCTGCTGATTTCGGAAGACGTCAGAAAAAAAACATCCGAGCACATTATTATTAGTGTCTGATTTGCAGCTGAAACAGCAGGTGCGGTGATTTGCTCTCCAAATAATTACTTCGATAAAGCAAGTGGGAGCTGAGGCTTGGCGAGAATACGGGGAGCCTGCAGGCCGAAGGACAGGTGGCCCAGGGCGAGCAGAAAAAGTCTAAGGATGTCCATTCCGAGGAGGTTAAACAAGCAGGCATGGGAAGCCGACTTGTTTCAGAGAGAAGACGCCAGAGACCGGAGTCGTCGTAGAGACGACGGCATGCGGAGGCAGCCGGACCGGAAAGCGGGCAGCCAGCCGGCGAGTGATTGATGACTCACGAGAATGGAAAAGGAGC
>JAODJW010000048.1:5903557-5925829 GCA_026777045.1 Hyperopisus bebe
GGGAAAGTCCACTTCTGAGCACGGGGGGGGGGGTGGGATGAGTGGGCGTTAACGCAGGTTTACGAGGTGGCGCGTCAAGATGACCCCTCCACAGCGCCGACGTGGGTCAGAAAAAAGCGAGCCACGCAGAGTAACAGGAAAACTCTGCCAAAACAATGTACCATTGACAACCTCACGCCTCCCATCGAGGGGAAAGAGTTATAGATTAATAAACCAGTGTCATGGCTTGACATTCTCACCATCTGCTGGATGAAATATTCATATCAGCATAAAGAAAAAAAAACAAGCAGACCGCAACCCACACTGTAATGCTGCTAAACACTGTCCAAAGACCAAGAGAAATTAGCACCCTCACAAAGGTAATTCGGGTAATGAGGTACGATTAAAAAAACAACACAAATGGCCGCATTTTCTGGCACGGCTGATGATGTCACCTAATATCTCTTGAGTAAATCGTAAACAATGATTGAGATCCTTGACCCAGGAATGGCAGAGAAATGCCAGCATTTGCCAATTTGCTCGACTGAAATGTCAGTGCGGCAAAGCCGGGTGAAACGGCTCAGTGGTCCACAGGGACTATTCTGCTTCTCCTTTTCTCATTTTCAATTGCTACCAGTAACATTCGATCAAGGCCCATCCTGAGTGTCCCTCATTTATTAACAAGCTTCCCCACACTGGCTTGCTCGATACCAGTAGTTTTCCAGGGAAATAACCACTGGGTATAATGGGAATTCAAAACACATGTACTTCTTATGACGCTTTCATAAGAGGTTATGGTTAAAACTAAGGGTTCATGGGAAATGGAGTTTTGGGGAGGCACAGTGTTACATAATCTGAATGAAAGCCATTGACAGCAGGAGGGAAAAAAAAAAAAAATCAGGAAAAATGTAGCTTGGGTTTGTCAGCGAGATCACGAAACAGCGATGATTCACAGAGCATAAATTTTTACTCTTAATAAACCACTGTGGCAACATGAGTAGTGTAGGAAAGGAGGAGGAGGGGGGCCTTTGGAGAATTCAACTGAGGTACCCTGGGAACCTTATTCCCTCCCCAGCTGAACGGTAATGAGCAGCACTGGATACACGTGATTAATTAATTCGCATTACTCCCAAACCTGACTACCTACGGGCGAATCTACAGGGCCGGAAATTTCTAGAAGCGCAGCCTGACTGCACGGGAGGAGGCTGTGTGTGATCACGCGCATCTAGGCAGGTAGGGGAGACAATGGCTGGCGGATGGAGTGCGCGCGCGGGCTTTTTACGGCTAAGCGGAGGCGCGGCTTAGCGGCGCTTCGCCCCTCTTGATTCTGCAATTTATGGGTCGTTACCGAGCGGCTCGGTCTCAGCGGTGCACGTCTGAAGAGCAGAAACGCAGCGGGGGGTTTAGTGGCAGGCTAGTGGAGCAGGGAGGGCGGGGGGCCCTGACTCCCCCTCCGGGCTCCAGATGTGCTCATCAAACACATTATATTCCATATTAAAGTAATACAGAGTCCCCTCCGTGGAGCAGGAAGGCCACAGCTATCATTTAGGCACCCTATAGCTACCAGGCAAACAGCAAGGGCGGCCATTTTGTTTTTCCTTGCGCATCTCTGCCATTACAGTCGGCCCGTAAGGCCCCTTTTTACGTTTTCATCAAAGGTTTTAGTATGTTTTTTTGTTTTTTTTTTTACACTTGGTGGTAAACTCGCGTTTTCCACCAGAGATGTTGTGTACTGTTCTGATTCAAATCCAGTGAGTTATGTTACAGTCAGTAAAAGAGAGAAGTTCATAAAGGAAAATCACTGGAAATGGATGATGTGGGGGTCTGTCGGGGGTTGATAGAACATTTCTGACATACTGGAGATGCCTCAGTCATCCCTGCTGATTGGGGGCGGGGGTCAATAAGTGGATACTCTAGGTCAAACTAATGACTCCAGTGTAGAACTTCAGCTATCAGGCCTCTTATCAGTCTTCATCGTATGGCTAATCCCACTGGATCATTTTCCCCATCTCCCTCAAAGTATCTGAATGTTCACCCCATCTGCCCAGCACACACTCATTCTTCTACTGCCCTAATCACACACAATCCGATGCTGCACACAGGCTCTTACGGTAAATTGACCTGTCATTTGTTACGACGATGGCTAAACTACCCGTCACCGTTCCCCCCCCCCCACCATGTATTTTGACGGTGTTCCAAACTAATAACGTGTCGTGACTTCAGTGATGCATTTCGATTTTAGGGGAAATGGAAATTAAATTTAAGCATCGGTGTCTGTAAAGTCCAAGTATACTAGCATACAGTTAAGGATAAGCAGATCTTTTTTGAATGAACTTCTCCATTAAAAGATGAACACGAGCTGTACTCTCAGTGTTAAAGCTGTACTTAATTACTTGACTGTAGCGGGAATAGATACATAGGGACGTCTCCACAGTTATCTAGTAGAGCTTAAGATCCATCTTTTGGTACATTATGAGACTGAACGGGGGTGTGACCCATGGACAGACCAAACAGATTACGCAACAAAGCTTTTAGATTCAAGATTATTTTTCATTTTACGCCAAGAAAGTACTTATCTTGGCGGATTAGGGGAGAGCTCAAACTGGGGGGAATTTTCATTCGTATTCAGATTAATATTTCATTTGATTCTATTTTCCACTTTTTTTTTAAGAATTCTTCACAGTTAAAAATTCAGTGTTTCTGATATAAGCAGACTTATTGTCCTTTTCTACTGGCATTCAAGACTCCTGTCCTGAGGGCAGACTTAAATACACTGAGGGCGGAAGGTTGACTCGGTCACTGTACAGGTTATATTTAGACCTGGCTGTTTTTATGAAGCAGTGACATCTCGACGATGGAGTCCCATTTCCGCGGCCTAGTGACCGGCGCACCACACCGTATTTACCAAAAGATTCCGGCGTGCACTCAGCTGAGACAACAGTAAACAATGGAGAAGGCAGGATATCTCCAGCAGACGAAAACATCCGTTGTGAAACCAAAGTCACGATCTCAGATCAGCCTGGGCAGCACGAAGCGTGTCGCATCAAAGGGAATATCACAACGGAGTTTCACCCCTAAATATATATTTCAAACTCGATTATTAAAAAATAACCTTGATATTTCATACACTACCAGTCAAACTGTTTTGTACACCACAGGTTTTTTGACATTGTCTTACTAAGTTACTCAAATGGTGAACATACTGTAAATTTATTGTGTGTGTGTGCATGTGTGCATTTATGTTGACACTTTCTGCTAGGTTTCTCTCAATATCATGCCTGCAAAGAACGTATTTTTGTGTATGTTCATGCACCGCATAATATAACCGCAATATATATTTTTTGAGACTAGCCAGTCCTTGGAGCAAAGGAGGGTTAGGGGCCCTGCTTAAGGGCCCGATGGTGAAATTTCTCAGCCAACCCTGGGATTTGAACCAGTACCCTTCTACTCACAGGCACTGTATCCTAACTGTTTGAGCAACAAACCACCCCCAGCCCACTTTAGTTTATAGCTATGGCTCTAGGGCAGATGCACCATAAAGGAGGGAAACGTTTGGAGGATTTAAAGAAAATAAATTGGAACATAAATGGATTGGTTTGGGTTCAGGGCCTAAAATATCTAGCTCTGTTCCTGGGTAAATCGCCCTACTGTTGCTTGAGCATCCAGATCACATGATGGAAATGCAGGCAGGGTGAGAAACTGCATGAACACTCAGCTCCACCCCTCCAGATGTTTTCTTTTTAATCCACATGTTCACATGCATCTGCCGCCATTTCTCACCTACACACGCCGAAAGCAGTGAGATTAATATTAAAGACATTTAACATCCGACGATTTTAAAATTCAAAGCAGACTGTAAATGCTTCCACATAGATGTCACCGTAACCGAGTGTCGTAAAAGCCAACCCCCACCCACCCCCAAAGGAAAATCAACAAAATATTTTAAGAGACAAGGGTGAGTCATCCACAACCACGTCCTGATGAAGAGGCTGGAGGAGAGAGACAAATGGAAGGACAAACCGAACAACATCCTCATTTCGGAATTAAAATAGGATATTTACATTTTCCTGCCCTTAAGCTACAAGAATGAATGTTTGTAAGGTCTTTAGTTAATTAATTCCCACTACAAGGAGGACAATTGTAAACCATAAAACCACAAAGCTGAAGAAACTCAACACTGCCCCATCTAATTTAGCTGCTATTCCAGCTTTCTTCTGAGATTCACCCTGTTCTGTCTTCCCATATCCCACGTCTCTCCACTCTATTCCAGGCCTATTTGCTTTAACCCCGGCCCCCACACAGGTCTCTGTTCCACCAGAGCCCACATGTGCTCTTTCATCTTCCTCCCGGGACCTCTCCCCTCCCCTGCTTCATCGCCTCCTGACCTCTGACCCTTCCCTCATCCAATCAGCAACGCTCACATTCTCCGCCACTCTCTCAGTCATTGACTCGATCTTTTTTTATTGCTTTGATATTTTTCTTCCCGAAATCACAAAACTGATAAAAATGATGTAGAAGGACAAAGGAAGAAAAAAAGAAAAATGCCAGACCCATTACCGTTTTAATTGATTAACTACTGTCAAAGTAGCAATTTAGCACACAGTGAAAGTAACAAAAGCCTTTACATGATTGCCTAGCTACTAGCATTTTGTCTGGTTCCAAAGGGCCATGGCTACGACAGGTTTCCGTTTACAAATAATTACCTGTCATTTACTCATTTCTTTGGTAGCTTTGTCTGGCTAAGAATACAAAGGTCATCTGTCACTTTGACGCAGAAAAACAGAGAGTGATAAGAGTGTGTATTTTAATGGAATGTGAACCTTCTGGAACAGATTCCCAACACTTTCCAAACAGATTTCACTCCCAGTCCAGGGCCAGGCTTTGACGTTAAACTGTAATCTGAGGTCATTAGCGCAGGAAGAATTTCAGAATGTCAAGTTAAACAAAGATGATACAATTTATCTTGTCAGATAGGCATATGACAAAAACACCCTGAAATGGGCAAATGTTACATTTTTACGATGTATTATTTGTATATACTTTTAGTCTTATCTGAAAGGAGAAATTTCTTTCATTAGTTTGGATTTGAAAATAGGGTGACTAACTTTTCCGTCTATGGCTGTCCGAATTATTGGCAATATATCAAGTTTTATAAGGCACACATGACAAAGACAACGCAGTGGAGCGCCAATAAAATAGGCTCTTAGAAGCCTTTTTGAAAAATGATATAAATTTTGAAGATACATAAAAACGTAAAACCTTGCCCATCATTTTGACAGGTATAAATGATCGGCGGTATGAGTATAGCACTGAAGACTCAGGGCCTGGAATAAGGTACTTCAATCCATCCGAGCTCAAGGAACAAAATCTTATTTTCATTTATATGATGAATACGTACACACTCTATATACACACGCTTAAATATAATTTAACAATTTGACGGACCTAAAAAGAAATTTGGACCTCAGTTGGTTTGGGGGCCCAGAAATCCCTGACAGGTTCCCTGGTCATACAATTCCTTGACCTGAAACAGACTCCAGTTTGACTGTCCGCAGTTATTCAGCCATGCGAGCGAGAAGGACGACCCCTTATTACCAGCCTAAATTTGCATTGCTTACGTTCATTAATGCTCCGATACTGCTTAATCTTACTCAGTATAGATATTACTCAACACATCCAGTACTGAATTATTCAATACCGTCTAATTGCCCGATCATCAGTTTTGCCCTCTGCTATAGATTTTATCAAACAACGGTTAGAGTTTTAAAAAAGTGAACAGTTTGTATGGAATGCGTACAGCTCAATAATAGATTCAATTAAGCTTGGTATAATTGTGAGAATAAAGCAAACCACCTTCTGAAATAATCCACCTTCTCACCTGGCATTATCTAGGATTAATTACCACTTTCCTGCAGCTAAAAGCTCCATAAATAATTATTAACACATGTCCAGATGCAGCTTGTGCTGTTTCACTGTTTTCTTTTGCCCTCCGGCAGACACCTGCGTAATATAGAAACTTTTCAAAATATGTACCCAAGCAACCATTTATGTTTGAATAGTCTCATATTTAGAGGTTGAAAAAAGGGCCTTTTTATTCATTGTATGTTTTAAGATCAAGTCTGAAAGTCGCAAAAATAAGGCTGGATTTTAAAATGGCTTTTTGAAAATAGAGTTGCCGCACATCTGATCACAGTCATATGGCCGACCAGATGTGTTGTCATAAATTCTATCTGCTTGCCAAATTCTATGCATAGTATTGAATCCACTATTAAGGTCTTATATTTGAATTTGTCATAGTAAGATGTCATTGGCTGGTGGCGGGCGTATTGTTTTATATAGTGAGGGCTTTTTATATGCATGTCCTTGAAGACGGCCTTTCGGTAAACGGTGAGATGAATTCAGATGCACCCATTTTTTTGCGGCAAGCCCTGTTTGAAATTCAAGAATGCTATTCGTCCGAACCTGTCATTTTTAATTTGTTCATATTAAATGCATTTTTTAAGCCACGTTGCCAGAACTTCAGCAGTCAAATGCAGTTAAGTTTTTTCACGAGGAGCGGAACTGTCAAGCTTGCTCTTAGTCGCGCATCCGTCGGCCATAGGGCCCCAGGAGGACAGTCGATTTTAAAGGCTTTGCAAACAAGTCAAAAACAACGGGAAATCCAATACGGCGGAAGCCAAATGTTTACATTAGGAAATGTAACTGTGGGCATTCAATCACATGCATGAGCAAGGTTAGTCATGATTGAGCCATTTTCTGAGTTCCGTAATTCAATAGTCTGCTAGGGCATCATCATGAGGGTTATCCTTTGGGGCACCCCCTACTGGTAGGCTAGGGTTCCTGCAGCTTCTGTCATGCCTCCCCAGTTATATGCAGCTACGAATTCTGCCTGCCAACATCTAACACATCTCTTACTCCATTGCCTTTAAGTGACTGCCACAAGGCCATGTTCAGCAGCACCATGCTGGTGGGCTCCTCTGAGTCGGCCATGAATACCCAAGAAGCTCTAATGCAGATAAATCACCACGGCAACACAGGGAGGATGGGAAGACAGGAGAATATGACCACATGTGAGGAGGAGTAATTACTTCATCTTAAGGCTATCACTGACTAATGACATGTAATATGGGTGTCAGAAATGAAATATTCTGTTTAGCTAACCTGGATGCATAACGGGCCCAGCTCCTACTGGAAGACTCAAAACTTTAAACTCGTTCACCGGAATGAAACAAAAAGAATCATCTGTGCATCTGACTGAAAGAGTCATGCTGTTTAACAAACTAATTTTTATATTTACTAAAGCACTCCCAACAACAATTTCACTGATTTACTCTGCTCCTAATAGACAATTTGATAAAAAAAAAAAAAATTTCCTGTTTGTAATTATTGCTTTTCTGTTTGAATTAACTCTGCTCTACTAATTGAGGGCTGCCATTTTCTCAATACTCAAGAAAGGCAGTCAGTCAAGCACAGTTAAAAACAGCTACTGAATTATTTCAAGACGGTAATTTGCACACATGCATGGTTTGTGTGAATATTTACTGCACAGATCATTTTGTGGCTCTCATATTAAAATCCTCCACTCCAGCTAAAGCCAAAACAACATAATTTTTCTCCAGTTTTCCAAGTTTTCCAGACTCTTATCAGCCCTAATTATTTCTCATAATGCAAGAACAAAAACTCAGGCTGTCAGAAGGCTGTCTGTTATAAACATTTATCTGTTCGCACATTTCACCATCTGGTTAGCAATTCAGGTTTAACTCCAGCACGTCCCATAAAGGAATTTGGACCTATAGCATCTCACACAGGATTCTGGACCCGAACCGTGGCTTAAATCTAATGTTTCATGAACAATGTGCAGTATATGATCGTTTTGTGAGTCCGCAATTTTATCCCCACAGTTCCACCCATTAATACTCACAGGTATTTTACTTGAGTTATTTGGGGTAACAAAACAATGAACCTAAGCCCTCTGGGACAATGCTGAATTTAAACACGGTGCCTTATACTCCCGACATGCTGAGCACAGTCCTTCATATAAGGTTAAGCTGTAGGTGCGGCCCTGGACAGAACCCTAACACATTAGGGGATAAACTGAACATATTTGGGTTCAGCACGTGCAAATATAATGGGGCCATAGGGGGACTCGGGAGGTCAGAGAGAACGGGCACCTGCTTCCAAACGGACCAATGAAAATCCACCAGCTATACAGGGGGTGGGGCCACTAGGGGCACTAAACCCGAAAGGCGCAACAACGGTATAACAGATACAGGCCGCTAGGTTCAGAGCTTGATTAACGGCCCGGCATCGAGCTCTCCGGGAAGCTACCTCGAGTGCGTCCATGAGGAGAAAACGGCCGGGTGATTTTCCCTCTCTGTGCGGCGTGGGCTGCGGGAGAAACGCCTGGATAGATGCGGTAGTTAGATCAATCTTTGAAAAAGCAGCTTGATTAGCCGGTTCGCATGTATGATTCATCCACAAAACACCACTGAGAAATTATTACCTATTGTCCATTATCATTATTATTATTTTATTTTACTATTTGCTCCCGCCATCCTTTCTGCATCTCTAAAATCAGCAGCCGTTTATGACTGATTAGATGAACATTCAGGGAGCGTCGACAAATTAGCGGGGAGCTGATTTTTTTTTTTCATTACATGAAGCATTTCTTTTGCCTTTGTGGCAGCACAAGTTAAACTGCCTAACAATGAAGTAGGAAAAAAAGAGCAGGAGGGCGGAGAATGAGGAAGGAAAAGGTAGTGAAGCAGTGCTTCACCGCTGTTTATCCTGATGCAGGTGCCTAAAAGCGGCCGCGAGGGAAGAGTGAGATACCCCAGGCTAGGTATGAAACTCTTACGTGTAACGGGGAAAGGGAAAAAGAAACGCAGAACAACAACAAAGGCGTAAGGGCTGAAGACAGCCACCTCCAGAGGTTATAAAAAAAAAGTGAAAGTGTGTTGCACAGAAGCTAAATCAAAACGAAAAAAAAACTGGAGATGGAAAAAAGAGCCAGTCTGACTAATGTCTTGGACCCCGTTTGCCAGAAATTTCCAGCTATGCAGAAATGACACTGGCTGCGGCGCTGTCAGGGGCGTGCGTAAATGCAACGCACTACGCCGCGTCAGTGCCGAATGGGCAGGAGAAACGGGGCGCCACGAAAATTGCATTAACAAGACTGTGACATCTGCGGGACAATGTGAAATTGCGGGCCTCGCGTTCGTTCCTGGGGGAGGGGGGGGGGGCTAACGCAAACCAACACAACATGGCACTCCCCGAACAGCAGGGAGCCCCCGCTGAGCAGTTTTCCGTGAAATAGAGCGGCTGAGGGAACCACATTGCCATGTATGGCTCCGGATTGATTTTTAATGCCGTAAGACAGAGCAGGTGCCGGTGCAGAAAAGCCCCGGGAAAATGTCTCTATTCCAATAAATGAGTATTTTAGCGGAATACAGAGGCAGATGATAACGCCACAAAATCGATGCGTTCACCATTTTTAAATTAATCCTTTAAGAGTGTTTTTAAACCCTGCTGCTTCATTTTTCTCTGCCCCCTACTGGCTATATGATAGCATACATATATGCAGCCTATGTAGTGTGTGTGTGTGTGTGTGTTTCCTGTGATGGACTCGCTTCCTGTCCAGCGTGTGTGTCCTGTGCTTTCTGCAATAAGCCCGACGCTTGCTGTGACCCTTCGTGGGATCACTGCTCATGAGAAATGACTGCACTTTTCTGTGTAATCCCTACACCCTGTGTGGCACAAATGTCAGGAGAGGGTGGTGTGTGGGTTTGCGGTCCGTGGTGGTTATAAATCATTAGCTGCAACCATGTGGTACAGAAATGCTAAATCAGAAGGGCTCAAGTAAAAACAAAGAGCGCCTTTACTTTCACTCAAGCAATTAAAGTCCACAGCCTAAATTCTGAAGGCATTTCATCCTCCATCTCAACTTTGTATTAACTTCCTCTTTTGAAACTCTGCTGAATATGTAATATCGTTCATTGAGGAAAAACCTCGTGGAAGTTATACCCCGAAAACTATCATCCTGCACATTATCCCAGAAAAATCAAGAGGTACTAAGCATTAGGCCCCCATTAATTCTCGCTCATAGTCAGTTATAAAAATCAGGCATCTCTTAAGACACCAGATCCTTACATTACTCTCCTCATCCCAGGCATTTAGTATCAAACTGTTATATGGCAATTAGAGGGGAAGTACAATAATTGTTTGTGAAGGATTAATTTAATTTATTCAGACATTTTGAGAAGTAATTTAAATAAAAATACATACCATTCTGCCCAACAGCCAAAGAAAAATAGCTCTTATATTTGACTGGTAACTAAAAATAACAACTAAATAATAAAAATCCATAAAAAACAATTATACATATTTGATAGGAGTGAAACCCACATTCTTACTCCACACAGCTTTATTCTTACTCTTTTCCACAGAAATAAAGATCAGTCCAGATCATTACTCAAAAAGCACTGAATGTGCAGCTTTTTTTAGACCTTTGTGTTTGTACAGTGAGATGACGTAGTTCAATCCACCTTATACATAAATTATTTAAAAGACATTCAATGCAGATTAATGCTCATTTTGTCCTGACGGGATTTAAGTCAGGTTACGTGATCCCTCATCATCACACCGTGAATCATCTCCAAGGACAGAATGTGTCGATGGGGAAAAAAACATGAAACGTAGCATCGGTAAGTGGAATAATTTATGATGGCGTTCCGATAGAATCATACCATTAGGACAAGTTAATGAAAAGTATTTCAAGTTTAAAACCATTTCTCCACATAAGAGACCGTGGTTTTGATTGGTTTTTCATATTGATGACTGATACTGGACCTTTAACAGACTGTTTTACTTGTAGCCTACTAATGCATAAACTGCAGTATTATGTCCAGTATTAAAAGTTAAAAAGTTAAAATTACTCGTGCGGAGGCTAGCGGCAGAACAACTCGTATATGCCTTATACCTGTGCTAATGGCGCAGATAGTGGAACAGGGGTCACAATACTGAGAGAGAGCAAGAGAGGAGGGAAAAAGTCATTTTAATTACCTCTTTTTAATTAATCTTTAATTACATCAATGGTATGTGGGGGTGTCATGAACAATTAAGTAATTAAGATTAGAAAATCATTTTGGGCAAAAAAAAAATCATGCTCTTTTTAAAAACGATTCTTCCACTTGCAAGCTGTACTCCTCTAATGAATCAGCTGACGGTTTCACTCACCAGATGGGCTGTTTTTGTCGAACGATTATCAAATTCATTAAATGCATATTTACTGTAGTGCTAATTTGCTAGGACTTTCTTCCATGCCACATAACACTGTGTGGATAAGAATTAACGTTTCAACGTGATTTAGCTTTGCCCCCTAACTGGTATCGATTTAATCATTTAGCGATACACAACACACACGGTTTAGTATGCAGAGTCACGCTCAAAATTACCTATGCCATGCTGTGTATGCTACAATATATAATGTATGATACATATCCATTGATATTACACACAGTCTGTAAAATTTAAGCACATACAAGAGTTGCGCAATGCTTGCTCCATTTGTGCTCACAACTCCGTATATCTGGAGGCTACATCAGAAATACCCCGTTCCTAAGACCCTTACCCGCTCCTACACCACACGGGTAAGGGATCGGTCCGCGCCACTGACGATTCCACCAGCTGATTATTCCGCACGTGGCAAAAACGCCACTATTCACGTGTCGATCACTGAGGGATCAGTAATCGTTTACTGCTCTTTGGCCCCTCTTTGTATTGCTGTTGCCGCGCTTTTGGACACCGGATAGCCATTCTCCCCCAGCATCCCGCGGGCCCGCCAGTCATCCAGATATAACCACTACTCTTTCTACAACACCCCCCTCCCAGCTCTTCTTTGCAGGTGTCTCTCATGGGTCCCTCCTCCCAATCTCGGCCCGGAGAGCAGCCGTGCCCGGGGAAGCGTGAGCCGCAAGCCGTGGGCGATCGCGGCGCCGGGGTCGACCGCCCGGCGCGGGTGAAGGCGTCGGAGACCGAGCGGAGCGGGGCCGAGCAGCGCGGCGCGCTGACACACTTTCCGCAGCCGCTCCCCGCAGGAAGTCGCATTTCTGCATCTAATTAGTGAATAAGGGAAAAGGGAAGGTGGTACTCTTAGCCTCAGCAAGGAGCCGACTGATGCAATATCACTCGACGAAAATAAATAATTTTCACACCGACGTTCCACCACTGCGTACAGTATGACATCAATGAATCCTAATAAAAGGACACTGCATGCTGCATAATAATTAGCTAATAAATGAAAGATGGTAGGTAAGAGCGCACCAGGTAGGAGCTGGCACAATGACCCAGCGGGGGGCGCTGTTGCCTCTCACTTCCCAGGGATGTGGGTCACGTGCTTGAATCCAGCTGTGGCTCAGTGTGCACACGCTATTCTGCGTGCATTTTTTTTTTTTTGCTCGGGGGCTTTTTGGCAAGGCAAAAGCAGTGACTAAACCACGCCATAGGTGCAGCCGGCTCGTGTACGTAAATCGCGCCCCGGGCTTGACCGGTCAAACGTCCTGCGCTCCCAGAGATGGGATCGACGTGATCCGGAGCCGAGCGGATAAGCAGACTTATAGAGATGAATAGCAAACGGGTGAGAAAAGAACAACATTCCCTGAGTGAAAAGCGTAAAGTCTCAGTGCCTTGACCGCTGTCATTGTCCCCGCGACCTTCCAGAAAACTGCACAGCTCGGCAGTCCAAAGCGTCTGCAGCAATCTTCACTCGCGGCAACAAGAGCGAGGCAGATTAATAACATGTCAGTGTTCCCTCTCTTTTTTTTGTTCAGACCTGGAGAAGTTAAATTGACAATGTAAACGGTTCTCCCACTCCCACAGATAATAAAAATCGTGAAAGAAATCAAACCCAGTAATTCAACCAGGGTCAAATTACAGTAAACGCTTCAAACTAAAGTATTGCCTTTTACTGCCAAATCAGTAACTTGAAAGGGAATTTAACGATATTTATTTAACGATAAAATAATGTATAATGTCCTAACCTCCTTACAGTAAAGACACCAATATATAAATGTAACAGACATGCATATTATGCATTATATTATTGTATTAAATACTATGTTATGAATATCATAGGATATATTAGACAAATTTAGATTTCCAGATGGTTGACTTCAACTGACAAAATCTTCATACAAAACTCAACATCAAAGGAGAATCTCTCTCTTTTTTAACTAGGAGACCCAATTGGTAAATCCTCCTCTTTACATAACCTTACTAACCTTGTCTCTGGAGAAAATTTCAAAGAGAATATTGTGCTTTTTGTAAACGTAACCCCAGCTGCAGTAAATGTGAGGCAAGCTGAATTTCCCGTAAATGCAACAGTTGAACGAAGCACTTGTGTCATTTGGAAAAATGTGTACCCTAAACTTGTGTGTTGAGTTCGCACAAATTCTCAGGGCTTATTTATTTTTATTTTCAGTCACACCAGACATACCTTTGGCCTCTAACTTTCAGTCATCGTTCTGCTAAAAAAAGTAATTGGCAGACTCGGACAGCTTTACTCGTCTATTTCTTGCCTCCACTTTGTTCTGTCCATCTTTCCCTCGGTCCTAACAAGCTTCCCAGTTCCCGCTGAGCAGAATTACCCCCGTAGCTTGCTACCGAAACCACCATGGTTGACAGTAGACATGGTGAGGACTTGGTGATGCACGGCACTGAGTCTGCAAACATGGAGCCTGACATTTACACTGAATTTAGCTCCAATTATATCTCGTCCGACCATAACAGCCTTCGCCACATTGCTGCAGGATCACTCGGGAGCATGTTACAGGAACGGCAAGCCCCAAGAAGCTTCATTTCACTAATGGCTTCCTTTCTTTAAGTAGGCCCCTTGTCGGGCTGCTCAGTTTAGTGGGGGCGGGGGGGGGGGCGGGTCTCACGGAGGCAACATCTGGCCGTTATAACAAACCGCTGTATGACCAAGCCAATATTCACAGGTTTTGCCGTTCCTGTTCCTCTTCTGCCCTGTGATCCTGCCCGAAAGTGATTCTGTTCCTCATTTGTTTGAAAACTAACTGTGCTGGACATGACTGAAATTTTGCTCGAAGCCCCAAACCGGACCAGAGAGCCTCACAAAAAACACCTTCCCGCAGTGCATATTCCTCAAGGTAATTTTGTTTGCAACAGATTATTTTTCTACAGCCAAGCACCAGAAGCATTTACAACCTGAAATTATATTTTTCTATAATATGAATAATTTGTTTTTCTTTTGTTAATTATATTCACTTTTAACTCAAATTGCTTTCTTAAAATGTGTTTTTATTTTACAACAATGATGACTGATTATCAGGTTTAGGGACTGTGCGTTTGTGTGTTTCACAAAAGCAAAATGTTATTATCATGTAAAACCTGCACTCTGGTACTATGGTAAAGATTTAGGAAGGATAGAAGCAACCCGGTGGTTTCCTTTCTCTAATTCTATACCACGGTAGACAAGACAATACAATCATTTTCCATGGAAACAAAATATGCATTTTTAAATATATGAAAGAGTTTGATTTTAATGAGATGCATTTATGAGACCTGAGTTCGAGTCTCCGCCACGGCTGTGTGTGTGGAGTTTGCATGTTCTCCCCGTGTCATCCTGGGGTATCCCGTGGGTACTCCAGATTCTCCCCCCCCCAGTCCAAAAACATGCTGAGGTTAACTGGAGCTACCAAATTGCCCGCGTGTGTGAGTGAATGGTGTGTGAGTGTGAGTGAATGGTGTGTGATCCTGCACAGGACAAGTAGTTACAGAAAATGGATGGATGAATGGATGGATGGATATTATGAATTTGTTTTCATAGTTATTATTAGTGACATCATAGGGTGGATCTTTCTAGATAATGGGGGGGGGGGGTGGTTGAGGATGGTGCAGGCTGAAGGGCAGTATCTGGCTCAGTGGGATCGGATGCTGCACCTGCAATCGAAAGGTCGCCAGTTCAAATCCCAGGTTCAGAAGAGTGATTTCACCTTTAGACCCCCAACCGCTCTAGGGACTCTCCGACCCTAGAGGTGAAAGGGTTCCATGCTGCCCACAGAGTAATGGCCACCCAATATTCAGTACTGAAAAAACACACTTAAAGAGAAATGTATAAAGGAAAATAAAACATACAAAAAACTTTATTGTCCGTGCTCGGCTTGCAATCTTTGTATGACTAATGAAAAAATAAATCCCGACTCATCCCGATTAGCCCTAGCATAAGAATGCTGTTCTCTTCTATTAATTGCGCTGGGTGCGCAAAATAATTAAAGTCTTCTTTCATGCTAATGAATAGAGCTGAGTCTCTGCTGATATGCTGACGCTAATATCTTTGTTTGTTGGGTTGTTTGTGTGTCTGGAGCGGCTCTCGCCAAAGTCTCCGGCTTATAAACCGGAGCCGAACGACACCCAGAGACTGCATAATAAACATGGGTCAGGTCTCCTCCGCACGTTTCCAACGAAACCATTCCTGGGCTTAATTGATTTAAGAAGTGGGAGATTTGTTGACATAAGCAGAAAGCCTCCATCAGTTACCGCAAATTACCTCTTAGCTTCTGTCTGGGTAAGCGGAATCACGTAAAGGATGCTTTATCACTTAAAATAGCATTGTGGATAACACAGTGCACAACACACTGTCCACCATATACAAGAAAAACGTCACCAAGGTATCAGTGCACTAGTTAAGTTACACTAGCAGTGTCAGCGCACCAACATAACAGAAGCTCATTAAAACGACACGGTGAGCAATGGAGGTCTCTGCACACGTTTGGTTTGAAGGTTCACCTCCTTTGTTTGTCTGTACAAACCTCGTGCCCCGTCTGTGTTTGTGCGCGTGCATGCAGTATTTAAGATCCTAAAGAATGAATGTCAGGTTTTATGTCTTGACCTTGTGAGAGCAGTGAATCATAGCTGTAATTATTTCTGCTATATAGCAGAGAAAAGCGTAACTCAGATTCGGCCCGAGTAGCTAATATACATAAAAACAGGAACTACAAAGATATTCAACATGCCTTGCTTTGCAGGTTGTTTTACATGCTTGCCTGTCAGCTGGCGTCTTTCGGCAATCAGCAGAAGCTCAGACAAGCTGAACCCTGTGTGTGTGCGTGTGTGTGTGTGTGTGTGTGTGTGATCCATCAGCAGAATACACACTCGTCTATGCCTGTAGTGTGCTGGGCCTCTTTCATCGCCACACGACAGGCCTGCCTACAAACAAGGTCATCGTCTTTAACACAAAGGGGAAGAACACGCCGCCAGATGACAACACTAGAACATGTCAACGAGGTTCTGTGCCGATTCAAATATAGTTAAAAGTTCTTGTGAGCAGCGACGTCGGGCCTAAAGCGCTGGCGGATAGTTGAATGTTACTCTTGAAAAACACTGAATTGTAACCTATTTCTAACACTTACTTCAATCATTTAAAACACACACACACACACAAGTTGGTCTTCCTATCTAAATGGGGACCGTCCATTCATTTCTATGGGACAAACCCTAATCCCAATCACGACACCCTTAACCCCTACCCATCCCTAACTTTAACCATAAGTACCAACCCAAACACAAGACTTTTGGCATTTTTACTTTTTTGATTGCACTCACATATTTTTATAAAACTGAGGTAACCCCTACCCAGCCCTAATCTTAATCATAAGTAACTAGACAAAATACAAAATTCTTGGCATTTTTAGCTTTTTGATTGCAGTCACAGATTTTCTTAGTTCCTTATGGGTACTGAAAAAAAAATGGTCCGTAAAATGTCAAAACAGCAAGTTTTTATCACATTGTGGGGACATTTCCATGATCAGTACACATTTGGTCCCTACAATGTAATATATACATAACCCACACAAACACACACACACACACTAATGATTACTGTGCTGTTATTTTAACGCTGCAATATTGGATATTCAATACAACGGCAGAGTAATTGATAGTGGGACAAGCGGTGAGATTACTAAAGCATGTCGCTCCGTAGGGATGCACAGGAACTGACAATTGTGAATTGTGCAAAGCTTTTCTTTGTTATTTTTTGTCATTTTTAGTTAGTAAACATGTACATTTCTAATAGAATAGTGTTAATACTGCTCAGTAGAAATTTTTAAATTTTCATACTGAAATTTCAGAATTGTGCTGGTGTCTTGCATGCAGGATATGCAAGCTGTTTCTGTACAGTGTTGTACAGTGACTCGCAACTTGGGTTAAATATAGGACACGGCGAATAAAGTGACACACTAATGTGTCCGATCTGAAATCTCCGATTTTTTTGTCCATCCCTAATTTACATAAACATTTTGTGACCTCCCACTGGGGCGCGCTGATGTCAGGGGTCCGGGCCTGGCTGTCCGGCCGCGAGGTCCCCTCAGCAGCCGCGCGCGGCGTGGAGACACCTGGCGCCCAAGAACCTCGGTATCCAGTCCGTCAGGATGAATCACGCCGCGATGGCAAGCGGGTTGCGCTCCGTACATAACCCCGCACCCCCTGCAGTGTCCCCGAACAATACAAAACACTTTCATCACACCCAGGACCACAAAAAAATAAAATAAACAGCCACCCCATCGCAAACAAGGGAACTAAGTTATTACATTTGACACAGCTGACCGGAGAGGAACGAACGTGGCTGATGCAAGTCCTGCGAGCATTCGCAGGAAATGCACAGTCTGTGCCTGACATGCGCGGCTGTATCTAAAGCATCTCTGAGGTGCGTTTGTGTTTAAATGCTTAATATCTCCGTATTTAAATGAACCCCGCACATCCCCCCCATTGAAATGCATTCAGCCGTTAATGCTAAATGACTGAAACGTGATCTCTGTGGACACGTCCTTAATCGTTAACGTGTAATTAACAGATTCTGTGTTTTTTATTGGCCAAATGAACGGTAGCATTGCGGTAGCAGGCCGTATGGCTGTAATCCCCCCTATGATATAGGTTTAACGCGCACCCCGGCGATTACGTGTCTGACAAAGGAAATTGCATCATCCTTTAGCTCGGGGTGATCTGCCTCTTCTGCTTTTGCCCTGAGGGGGTGACTGTATCAAGGATCCAGAGAATCCAACACTGGCAGCATTTAAATCGAGCTGTGTCCCATGTTTGTCGGGGGGGGGGGGGGCCGGAAAGGGCCTTCCTCCTAGCAAAGAAACCGCCCCCCCACCCAAAGGCTCTCTGCCAGCTCTAGAACCCCGTTCCACATCGAGCGACATCCCTAATAACCATTCTCGTCCCCGAGACTATGACAGAGACATTAATCCAGCGTGTTATTTAAAAAAATAAATAAAGAAATTAATCAACTAGCAGCCGTATTAATAAAGCACTATATGCGGCTAATATGTACAAGTGGGCTTTTTATTCAAAGCTACACGCAAATTATTCGTTACTGAGGCTGACGAAATTTCTCATATTATTATTTCCAGCTTTCTCTATATAACTGATCCACGAGTAGTCAGACCATTATTTTTCCCATGTAAATGTAAGCAACACTAAGAACTTCCTGTCATTTTTTATAATTGCATAGTAATACCATTATGCTAAGGCTACATTTCATCCTATAAAACATACTGCGTTATTAAGTTATTAACTTCTGCACGGCTTACACGGAGGACTGCGCAATAACAAGCCAGCTGGACCAATGAGAAGCCAGCATTGTTCCCATTCAATGATTCCCCGCTCTTTATGAAGAGCGAAAGAGGGTGACGATGCCCAACATAGTCATTAAGACATCAGCTTTGGGGAGAAAAGCTGGAATTAAACAATATAAAACAGAGACAGCCAACAACGGAGTCTGGGAATAAGGCAGGCAAGAGGCGGGCAGAGGGGAAGGCCGCTTCCGCACTTCAGACCCGCTGCTGGCCGTTTTAACCCCATCATCGGGTAAACACGCAGGCCGCGGCACAAACATCGAGAAAACACGCTCTTATTCAGCCGAGACGTCTTTACTGCTGTGCCAGACAGCTGGGCAAGACTTCTGGCGAGAGAGGCGTTTTCGAGAATAGAGGCTAAGAACACGGACTCATCACCGGAAGGTTGCTGGTTCGCGTCCCAGGAGGGGCTCTGTTGTGTTCCCCTTGACCGAGGCGTTTAACCGGCAACATCCTCCAACAGCATCCGAGTGCAGCAAGTGCGACTCGGACCAGAGCCTGAGCTGTGAGATACTCGACTCTCAACGGACTGATGTTGAGATGGGGGAAATAGTCAGAGGCGCTTGGGCGTCTCATAAATTATTTTACCCCGGCAGGTCATTAGATCACAACAGCTATCAGAACGAAGCAGCAAACTGCCATTTAGCAAAGCAAATTTTTGCCTCCATAAACATTGACATTTGTAGTATAATTATGGGGATGCGATAACGTCGTTGGCTAAGGCCGGCGGACACTAACGCTCTGTTACTTCCTCTCCGTCGCGACCCGCTGATGTTCCTACGGGGCTAGAGCTGGGACTGTGATAGATCTGATGCAGCTTCTCTTAGATGATGGATCCTTTTAGCGACCTCTGCTACCGGCTGTCATTAGGCAGAACTGATGCCATCAAGACCAGAAAACATTAGGACATTAAAGATGGCAAGGCTTTCAAAACACCGCTCCATCTGCGAGACACGAAAAGCCAAATTACATGTCATGGGAGAAAAAGGAAGTGCCGTCCTATGGGAATTAATGCTTTTTAACTAAATTTAAACATGGTGGAGTTTTTTAAACTGTGAGAAATATGGAAAGAAAAAAAAACGACAAAATGGATACCGGCTGAATGAATGATCTCGATTAAGGCTAATGTTTTCATTTCTGGCCTGAGCATGCAGGCGGAGGCATGCCAACGTATCCCTGAGTCATCGGCGCTAAGGCCCAAAGGAGCTGAGTCACTGTATGTGATGTCGCATGGATCTACGTTTACACCGGCGCCGCCGAATGCCGCGATTGCGCGCTGCGTATCATGGCTCCAACGCCGACATAGATGCAACTCTTCATCATCCCAGAAGTTTGCGAGTTTCAGGACAGACACTGGACACCCCTCTCGTTCAGCTGAGTCAGAGAACCGCCGTACGCCCACTAATACAAAGAAACTTCCCAGCTGCTTGTGACTGGCAGCCCTGTTGTAACAGTGGCACATAATTGGCGTGTTTCCTCCATCATCTCCAAACATCTGAAGCAGGAGATGAACATCAGTTCCCTCACCAAGTAAGCCCAGCAGTGGGGGTACTTCCTGCGGCGGCTGAAGAAGTTCAATCTGCCAAAAACAATGATGGTGCACTTGTACTCTTCCGCCGTCAACTCCATCCTCACCTCCTCCATCAGCGTCCGGTTCTCTGCTGCTACTGGCAGGAAGAAATGCAGACTGCAGCGTATAAATCGCAGCGCGGAGAAAGTGACTGGCTGCAGTCTGCCATCGCTTCAGGACCCGCACACCCCCAGGACCATGAAGCAAGCAACAAAGATTGCAGTTGACACCTCCCACCCTGGGCATGGAGTTCTCCAAACACTCCCTGCCGGCAAAAAGGTTGAGGTCCATCAAGAGCGAATCCACACACCTGTAGAGCAGTTTTTCCCATCTGATACAGCACAACTTAATCTATCCCCTGTTCCAGTCCAGAGAACATACTGCGACGTTCCATTGCGCTCAGCACATTATTTTATTTGTGTATATAATTTATTATGCTAATTGTCTTTGTTTGTTTTGCACAACACCTTAAATAAATTCCTCATATGTAAAAATACTTGGCGATGAATAAAAGATTCAAATTCCGACGCGTGTCAATGGGTGCGTTCTGGCTCCGTGCTGCACTAGATCCTTCCAGAACGTATCTGGCCAGACGGACTTTGCCGTGGACAGCAATGCTGGGGGGCTAGATAGGCCTGGGGGGTATGAAACTGATTGCCACATTCCCCATGCGTCCGGCTAACTAGCTACCTGTAACCGATCACCATACCGAGCTTCCACCCCCCGTGTCCCCCTAAATTGCCCTAAATTGCCCTAAATCACCACTCCTTGGCTGTGACTCCTTTCCCACTCAGCCAACATCATGCATCAATTATCCAGTTAACAGGTGACAATTTGCTAATCAGCACATAAGTGGATAACTTTCAACAAATGCATGTCCTATAGAATAAATGGGGTGAGATATACATAGTCTATGTAAGTGTGCATAATTTCTGAGTGTGTATTTCATATACAATGCATATTTCACAAGCTTATTAAACGGAATAAAAAGGGAATTGGGGCCATTTAAAAATAGAAATGCGCACTTCATTAGAAAAGGGCGAAACTATTCATTAGATACTAACCATTCAAAAACTCTGCTGTATAGCAACAGGCTATTTCTACATACAAATAAATTACTTCCACTTTCATGCAAGGTGACACGTATTCAATGCAATAACAGGCACACATCCATGTTTATTTTTATATAAGTATTCTCCCCTTCAGCGGACTTAATGGACTAACATATTTCTACTGGGATTCCAACAGAGATCTCAAACGATGGGCTACAGAACATCCATATTTATGCTACTGTATAACAACCACTGTGGCTAATGAATATATCCATCCATCCATCCATCTTCTGTAACCATTCGTCCAATTAGGACCATAGTGATCCAGGATTTATCCTGTGAAGCACTGGACACACACACACACACACACACACACACACACACACACCTTTGACATGCAACAAAGGCAATTCAGAACCGCCAGTTCACATGTACTGGTCCAGTCTTTCCGACCGCGGGCACACCAGAAGCCTGACCTCACACTCAGTCCTGGAGGTGTTAACGAACGACGGTATCTGCCAAGCTGGCACGATAGCTTAATGAAAGAATGTTAACATCATCAACTTAAGTGACAGACACTTATGATCATCTAAAACACTGGCTTATGGGACACCACTGTTAAATCTGTCCAGAACCCTGGTAATTTCCAGCACAGACTAATGCATACTTTGTATGACCAGGCAGTCACTGGAGGGTTGCAATTATCACCCTGAACATTAGCGATGTGGCAGTCAGATAAGGTTGACATTTAGGCTGATTTTAATTTCTACGACCTAACAAGGAAGATCATTTTGAACACAAATTAGGCAGGAATCGGGGAATTTCTTCAACCCCATCCCGGAAATCGCAATTTTCCATTAACCCCGGCTGCATGCAAATGATGCGATGCAAGCGGTCAAGTCAGAATCTGGGGGAGCATGACTGCACCGAAATCGGCTGCTTTATGAGATCGTGACGTCTGGTAATAAGATCTTCGGCTGTCGGGGAGAGAAAATTTATGGTGGGGGGGGGGGGG
>JAODJW010000048.1:5930132-5940280 GCA_026777045.1 Hyperopisus bebe
ACAGTGAGCTCTACTCGCATGAGGTCACACCTCGCAGGAGCCCTCAGGTGTGGCGGCACGGAGAGCCCGGCACGGAGAGCCCGGCACGGAGAGCCCGGCACGGAGCGCCCACCGCAGAGCTGTGCCCCCCCCAGGCCCCACGTGCCCTTGATAGCATCGGCGCTCGCTGGCTGGGACGTGACCACGCCGCGGCCTTTCCTCCCCACCAGCTAAAAGGGGGGGGGGGGGGTAAGAAAAGCCCCGCAAACAGAACTGACCCAAATGCACAACTGGCCAATACGCTTGCACATTCCAAGTTAAGGGAAAAGGGTATCAGAGGGCAAGTGTGCCAAAGGCAGTGGGGGGGGGGCGGGGGGTAGATTCAGAAAGAGTCAGAGTCATTTGTGCCACATGTATTATGCACAGTACGGCAAATGAACACACACACACAAGCAGTAAGGTTGGTGGTGACCACGCTAAAATATGTTTAGTATTATTATTGTTATTATGAGTAAATAATAATAATAATAACAACAACAGAACGTTTAGTATGATTGTAGATCGACATCACAATAAGAGCATCTAATAGAAACACACACACAGTTTATTATTATTATCAATCAATAAAATAATAATAATTATTATTATAACAACAACAACAGAATGTTTAGTATGACTGTAGATCAAGATCACAATAAAAGAGTACCTAATGGAAACACACACACACACACACACACACACACACAATACATAATGCATAATAATACCCTGCAATGGAATACCCCTGTTCATTGAAATGCTCCTGCACAGCCTCCTCTTGGGGGCAGCCCAACTAGACCCATCCCCCCCCCCCAGTCAGTTCCACCCACACGCACCGGCTCGCAGCACCGTGCGCCAATCTGAACCGGGAAGCGCTTGCTGCGGGTCCAGCTACCTCAGAAACAAACATGGCAGACGCCACACCAGCGGAGCGCGCCAAGGCCCAGCCAGCGAGCAGCGGGCGGCTACGCAAGACGTCTGAACAATGCCACCTCGCTGGGGGGCGCTGCAGGGTCCAAGCCCGTGACAGACAGAATTTATCAGCCGGGCGCAGGAATGATAGAGGCTGGTCCAGTGATGTGGCTATTTAGACCTTTCCGGAGACAAGGTGCACCCTGGGATACCCTGGATTCCCGTCCGGAACGATCCCAGCCTTGCACTTCCTGGGATAGACTCCAGGCTCACTGATAAGCAGGTGGATGAAGAGTGGATGGACTGCTAGCTTAAAAAAAAAAAAAACAATTTAATAATAAATCACACGCTGACAGGAAGGGCTGTGAATCCATTTAGGGAGTTCCTCTTATCACCTGTCTGCCTTGGCTTCATTGTGTTTACGTCCTGGTTCGGCCGTAACACGCGTGTCTGGCTTTGGAATGCCACTCGTGATTTGACGGCTTAGCCGTGCGAACAGGGCCGGCCAATGAATGCGCTTCTTAAGTAAGTAAACAAGAAGCGTTTAAAAAAAACGGTATATAAATAAATAATGGCCCCCATTCCAAGGAGCCGGCACCTGGGTAATGAGTTGAGATATTGTCTCGCAGGAGGTAATGCCTGAATGAGCAGCCTTATTACCGAGCCCGATAAGGCCTCTGCGCCACACGCGGGACACTCCGCCGCGGTTCTGTGACACCAGGGCCGGAAGGAGGCGGCCGCGACCCAGTGGGGCAGTGACACCGCTGGGACAGGGAGCCGGTACAGTGCGGCCAGCGACGTCTCGCAACGTTCCGGTGGAAGCTTTTTTTACTGTGACATGTGTTCCACGGAACACGGTAAAGTTCTCTTATGCCAGAGTCACGGGGAAGACAGAACAGTACAGGGGAAGTGAGAAGGAAGGAGGGAGTGAGAGAGGGAGGGAGAAAGTGCAAGAGAGACCAAGAAAAGAAAAAGAGAAAGGAAGAATGAGAGGGAGAGAGAGAGGAAGGAAAGTGAAAGACAGAGAAACGAAAGAAAGAAAGAAAAAGTGCAAGAGAGACTGAGGAAGAGAAAAGGGGAAAGAGATAAAAAGAGAAAAAGGAAGAATGAGACAGAGGGAGATAGAGAGAGGAAGAAAAGTGCAAGAGACAGAAAAGAAAGAAAAAGAAAGAAAAACAGGGAAAAGTGCAAGACAGAGAAAGAGAAAAGAAAAACAGGAAGAAAGAGAAAGATCTGAGAAGGAAAGAAAAGAACAGGTCTGAGAAAACATTTTAAAGTCAAAGTATGACTATTTTTTTTATAATTTCACTTGTTATACACAATATAAAGGGGAAGCCAAGAGAAACATCACAGGCATTACTGTGAGAGACAGTAAACAATGTCCAGCATCCTCACCTTGTCTGAAAGGTGAGCTAAGAAATAGCTGTGAATTTTGCCACACTGGATAACAGATACGCGTTTCCTTCCAGTGTAAACAGCAGATAAGCACATGATTAAATTTGGATTTTCCACCACATACATGTTGGACTGTATCTGCCCGCAATTTTGCGTTTGCATGCAGATCCTGTCCTGGCCCCGGGCAGCTCAGTGTGTTTGAAGACGCAGTGTGACACACACTGACCCGTGTCACGCATCGCCGTTCACATGCATGCCTGACGTCTCCAAGTGTAAACAACCTACATATGGCCACGGACCTCATAGGGGATCGCAAGCATCACTGCATCTTAATGGGCATGAAGGGCTAATCGGATTCAAGTTCTTCCACCTTGCAAACACAGCCTAGAAACTTCCGAGACAGCACCGAGTCGCTTGTGATTCTACCGGAGTGCTTTAGTCTCAAGTTTTTAAAAATGCAAAATTAGACGGAAGCTTTGGAAAGGGGAGACCGATGCTGACTTACATACACAGGCGTGCAAATGGCATTCATTCCTCAGAAGAACATTCCATGCGACGTCGCATCTTTGGAAATATGCACCAAGTAGGTAGGAAAACACTCCATGCATCACAGGAGGAGATGATGGAGAGGAACCCAAAGGAAGGGCAGACGAAGGGTGGAAAATACACCATATATATAAGTACAGGTGTTTCAAATGACTGCAGAGCATGTAGGCGCCATGGGAGACGAACACGACAACTGTACCCCGGAGGGAATTCCGGAACGGCCCGTATGAATATTAATAAAAACTAGATATCACCCCAGCTGGCGGGAGCGCTGAGGATTCCGAACCTGGACTAACGGACCCAGCTGTCATCAGATACGGCACTTGCAGTGGAAGTAAGCGGCCCGTAATTAGAGATGATGAAAAATGCCAAGTTCGGGAAACAAAGAGGGCGGGAAGGAACCGCGCGAGATATGGAAGCGGTGCTTCATCACGCACTGTAGGCACGCTGCCAGCAGACAAATCTGCTAAAGCTACCCTCTTGTGAACCAAAAATAAAAATAAAATAATGCAAAAACACTACTCCGAGTGACCCTACATTACACAGTATTCCGTGGGATATTTTTCGATGCTTTTTGTCTAATGATAGTAGACAGCCAATAAGCTTGCATCTTTACCAGGGCCGCTGCAGGAGCACGGAGAATCTAAATAGATGCGTTAACCTGTGCTCCTGATAGCTACCACCACCCCCACACACAACATGGCCAATGGGTGTTATTCCATCGTAAAGAGGCACCAAACCCGTGTTAAAAACCCAGCCGAAGAGCGAAAAAAGCACAACTACATATCCGTCGTCTGATGCGACCAGAACTTCCACACAAAAAAAAAAAACGAATATATGAACAGACTTAAAAGGGAGATTGGTGAACAACAAAATTTTCATTCTCCGGGAAACGAATCAAATAAGATATGCAACACCCCATGGCCCAGTGTGAAAATGTAATTGCCCCCTTACACCCAATAATTAGTTATGGCACCTTCTGCAGCAAAAAATCAAACCAAAATTTGTCCAGTAGTAACTGACCAGTCTCTTGCTGCGTCCTGGACGAACTTTGACCCTCTCCCCACACAGAGATATTCTGTCTTGGAGACAATTGTGAATTTATGAGCATAAAACTGTTTCACAAAATATCACCAAGGATTAGCGCAAGCTTGCCATAAAGGCGAAGAATTTAGGACCCTAACAAATTTGAAGAACACCTGGATTAGTCTGGATCGGGGGGCTAAAATTATATACTCCGGTGGGGTGCAGAAGCTCTAGCACCACCCATAGCATAAAGCTACAAGTATGGTTTGAACCCAAGTTAAGTCCATTTTTTGAATAATCCCAAAGATCATTGTTCTAGACCAAAGAGGTTCCTGCCTATCTAAACTGCAACTTAGACCATTTTTGCACATTTGGAACCTAATACAAACATAGACACAGCAAAAAGGCCATGCCTGAGGAGATTCACCACCCCAAACTTTCTGTTACTAGACGTTACAGCTATGACTATGACCTTGCATCCTTCCCTGAGCAATCGGCAATCTTTGTGGAACTATTCCCAGCACAAGATCAGGGAGACTGTTAACATGCTCGGCATCGTGTATGAGGTTTGAGTCATTTGGATTGGAAGGCTGTACAGAGTAAGCAGAGTGGGCGAGGAAACAAACAGGACAGAATCGCCATGGCCAAGGCCAGATTTTCCACGCAATCGGTAGGTGCAGCTCATCCAACAAAATAAAAGTCAAATTGATTTGCATGAATCACTCAATTTGCCTTTTCTCCAAATTGAAGTGGTCCTTACCAAGCTTTTGCACAAGCGCATGCACACGCACACACACACACACACACACACACACACACACACACCACAGGCATAAGAGAATAAGTACCCTACGGTCACACAGTATCACATTTCTGCTAAAATTTGCCAGTGAGATAATTTCGCTGGCCATATTTGTTAAATGCAACTCGCCTGAGAATGAACAGTCCTAGCGTGCGCTTTCACGCAGAAATCAGGTTAGCTCTTGACATTTGAGTGCCTATTTTTGCCTAAGAGAGCAGCAATGTTCATTTTCAAGCAATTTTTGCAAGCAATATATAAAAAATTTTGCTGTTTTCCCCCGGTATTCCAGTACTTGATTCTCTAAACCCCAAATCTGAGCACTCACTTCAGGCACTTGTACAAACCCTAAACTCATATTTTCACAAGGCCAACGGTGTTAGGACACCACAGTCTTGTGCTTTAGGGTTCCAGTCCTATGAGAAAATAATTCTTCATGCCATTATTATCGGCTCTGTGGGTAAAATGTAAGCAACACTCCTTCTGAGGATATAATCCACCACTGACCTACAGAATTTGTGCACTCTCCTCATGCTTGTGAAAGTTTCCATAGACGTACATGAACGCCGATCTACTGCATGCATTGTCTTCAAGAGCACTGGCATCTGTCGCATATCCATGTACACATCTCATGCCGTACACATCCCAGGACAGAGTCCGGCTCACTGTGACTCTAACTGGATTATTCATATATGATGGATGACACTGCATATTAAGTGCATTTCATTAATATATTAAACGAACCTGCATCTATATAACGTTACAATATGAACCACACAATTACAATTAAAAGTCTTTCAAAGCAAAGCTTGCGTTTAACATTAACCGAAATTGAAAATGAGCTGCAGGGTTATAGTACAAATCATAAAATCATTATTTATATTTTATGCCTTCTGATACGCGTTGCTGTCGAAAATGGGTTTCTGCCATAATTCCATCTCACGAATGAGACGGAGAGAAATTGGTGTCCCACTGGATTACGTGTAATGCCTTCGATACGACGCCTAATGCTCTTGTCATGCAGAGCCACCAGCTAAACAATAAACCTACTGCTGGGGCGAAATGAATAAAAATACTTTTTTGGTGGCTCGTCACATCACCGCTCGCCCTACGTGCGTCTACCGCCGCAAAGACAATAAGCGTCAGCCGTTAAAATCTTAAACGAGCAAGACGTTTGGTCCCCCTGTAATCTCTACAGAAGTCACAGTGCAACATAATCCCTGAGCTAATTATCTTCCCTCTAAATACGCACTAAAGTGAACAGGGAGCAGACTTTCTACTTTACTACCGAATGCCCGCGTACCAGCAGATTTAAGCACGCCAGCGCACAGCTGCAGCAATTAGCACATTTTCGTCTGAAATGTTCTAAACAAAACCATGCAAAACTGGAGTATTTACACACCCCATTGATAAAGTAGCAATACATTATTAATAGGGGCGTTTTGGACAGCCCTCTGAAGTACTGAAAACATTCATCCGTAATAAATGTTAACGCCGCGCGCGGTGAGAACTGTCGCCGGCGCGTGTTACTCCAGCGCCGACTGAAGTTATACACTCGCCTAAAGCTGGCACATTTTGATGCAGATAACACCTAAATGTGCACACCACTGACAATATTCAAATATGGATTTCAATGCTAGACTTTGAAAAGGCTTCTGCTGAGTCTGCCACCGTCTATTACTATATCGTGTTGCGTTATTACTGTGTTACCCGTGGAATCCGGTGTGAGAACTGATCTAACTTTAGGAAAATTTCACCCAATTGCCGCCCCATACGAGCAAAACCAGGCTCTGCCAAACTATTAATCGAAGTGTGGGCGTAGTCCCGGTATCTTGCCACACACACACATACCTACAATAGTTTAGGTTGTGTGCATATATATATATATATGCATATATATAACATGCCGCCCCCCCCATCAAACGCAAAAATGAATTGAATAATACTACCTCACTCATATTTTAAATTGAAATATTCAAATTGAAATCTTTGGTGCATGTGACAGGACTGACACTATCCATCTCTCACACCGGCTCGGCTCTCCATGCAGTCAGCACGCTGGGTCCTACCGTATAACAAACCACTTGACTATTCCTCCTGTCCGTTCGTGACTCGCCCCGAGTGTCGCTCAGTGCTGCCTGCACTTAAGGACACTCCGCTTACTCTCCACACGCCTCTTCTTCATTCCCACACTTAATCATACTATTTAAGATACTCCGCGCCGGTGTCTGAACACCACTTACATGTCTTGTTTACCGGTTCAGTCATACTTATTCCATATACATTCACACACACAGACACACACACACACACACACAGGAACACACTCATTCAGACAGTAAAAAAGGCACTTAGACTTAAAAAAGACACTCATTCACCCCCCCCCCAAATAAATACACTTTTGTATTTTAATTATTAAGTTGTGCCCCCCCCCCATGAAACTTACTCCTACTCCATTGATTTAGACCAGTGCTTCCCAATTCAGTCCTCATGCACCCACAGACGGTCCATGTTTTTGCTCCCTCCCTGTCAGACAGTCCACATTTTTGCTCCCTCAATAGCAGCTCAGAGGTAGCAAAAACGTGGACTGTCTGTGGATTCCCAGGGACCGTGTTGGGAAACACTGAGTTAGACATTAATAAAGAGCAACAACATAAGAAAAATGTGACAACAAACAGTCACGGCACAAAGAATGTCAGGAAAAGTATTGCACGGAATTCCGTAGTAACAGCTCAGAAATGAATAATATTGTACAGTAGGCTGTATAGTCATCAAATAAACGCTCTGTAAATGTGCCTAAGCAGTTCTGGTCCATTCAGGCAGGTGGTCAATCCCCTGCCAAGTGGTATAGACTCGTTGTAGTCTAATGGCTGACAGTAGGGATGACCTTACATAGCACTCCTTAGAATGGCACAACCTTCTCAATCTGCAGCTGCCAGGGCTCCAGTTTAGCCTATAAACCAGGGGTCTCCAACTCCGGTCCTGGAGAGCTACCGTCCAGTAGGTTTTCTGTCCCACTTGGCTTCTGATGAGCCACACCTGTTCCTGGTATTTACCTGAGAACAGGTGTGGCTCTTCAGAAGCCGGGTATGATAGAAAACCTACTGGACGGTGGCTCTCCAGGACCGGAGTTGGAGACCCCTGCTATAAACAGTCTCAGGCCTCAAGCAAAAAAAAAAAAAAAAAAAAAAAACAAACAACAGCACAACAGAGAAGGGAAAAATATAAAACTGGACTGATTACTTTTCTGGGAACTGGGTTAAGCGTGTATTCAAGGTGAGCGATACAGATTTTCTGGCCGATAATCTGAATACAATAAGCTAAATGCCAGAGGTGAAACTGATATCAAGGTAAGCCAATCCCTGGATTAATAGTACACTGATACCTCCTGTGTACCTATATCTATACCTCTCTGGTTCACAACATTTTTTTATAGGCACCAAAGTTCTTAAAATCAGCCAGCGTCCGCCATATATAAACCACATAATACTGCATTATCGTATTCACCATCGCAAATGAACTCAAACATGAATACGACATTTAAACAAAACGCAGGAATAATCGGTGTCCTGAGCTACGCTCTGAATTTCAACACACAATTCATGGCTGATTTGTTCCCACATTTTTATCGTTAAACATTCAATCTTCGGTTAAGAAGTAAAGACCCCTGGCTTCACTCTGTGGCCAAGACTATATTTTTCATTTTTATAGCTAATTAAATGAGGAAAGGTCTCCCGCAATTATTCCTTGTGGCAATGCAGGGGGAAAAAAAACCCTGCATTACTCGCATGGAAATGTCTGTCGCCGGGTTAAAGTTTTGCACAATGTTTCCGTTCCCGTTTAGCATTTGTTTACTGCAGGGCAGACCACGTTAGCTGTTTTCATATCTGTCTTACTTGTCACCCTACCCACATTTACTATAGCTAGATAGTTATTTTACATATGTCAAACTGTTACATATACTGTGAACCGTTAACATCAACACAAAATGCCACATTTGCAATGATGGCAGGGATATATGTCACCAGGATTCTGGGACCATTCTGTGGAAACCTGGAACCTTTAATTGCTCTTTCTTGAAAAATCAGTGATACGGCAGTTCTGGGACAACCTTACGGATGTGCAAAAAAAAAAAAAAAAAAGCAATGTGGATCTTAAGAGTAGAGGGGGCTCGGGAAATAAGAAGTTCTTCACCCTGGAGCTCTTCAGTCCACTGGGACATTGTCATCCTATGATATAATCCCACGAGCAGGGAGGTAATGCTCCTTCATAAGATGCCGACAATCCCTCAAGACGATAATATATTTCACCGCCATTTAAATTAACTGGTAATACAAAGCTGAAACTATCTGAACTCCATTTCTTTTCTAAAGCTGGATTTTCAGGCTTTTACAGTCCATTCATGGGCAGTCACCCCATGTTTCTGGAATATGCTAAAGAACAGTAGGATGATGGAGACTCATAGGAGCCTTCATGTGAAGGGGTTAGTAAGGGTTGCAAAGGGGTAGAAAAATTTCCATAAACTTTCCATAAACTTTCCATTCTATGGGAAGTTAAAACGGGGGATTTGGGAAATATTCCAAATTGGAAGCTTTCTAGGGGAATTAATGGGAATATATGGGAATTAATGGGAAAAATTCCAGAATTTAACAACCCTAGTTAGTATGTAGTTTGAGTGCAGCATCCAAGAAACTGTCATTCAGGTCAAAAAGGATCAAGGAAAACCTTTGGAATGTTACGACAGATACAGAGAGAGAGATATAATATCTTTTCTGAACTCATAGGAAGGATTATAGAACTGCAGCATCATGTTTGTCAGCATCTTGGAATGATGGCATGTCCTGTGTTCCAAAGCCCACCCCAAAACTTTTATTGCACAATTAAGATTCTGTTGGTTCTAAACATCAGACTTATTTCACGAGCCGATATGAGAATCATAACTGCAGATTTCACCCTTGTCCCAGATAGGTGCTCATTAACTCACCATATTTTGTATCTCTTCTTATCTTGGAAAAACAAGGTGAGGTTCTTATTGAAAATACCATTTTTGAAGCATGAACCCCCCCCCCCCCTCCATTTTAAACGATCCTACTTCAGCTAACTTACTCATACAGAGCAAGAGTCTCTCTCAAGAAATACTGCAATGTGTTTGTAAGTTTTCTTTACTCACAGTATTTTAGATATGCTGATATTACCACAGAACAGCGATACATTTATGTTTTAGAATTTTCTTCTTATGTTACAAAGTTTCATGCAGGTCAACGTTTGTCTATTAGCGTCTTTCCCAATCTGGTGCTCAGGCACCCAGTCAGTCCGCATTTTCGCTCCCCCCCCCCACCTAACATAGGGAGCTAAAACGTGGACTGTCTGTGGGGATATCCAAGGACTGGATTGGGAAACAATGGTATATTATATGCTTTTTCAAAGTATCAAAATACATTCATCTACAGTC
>JAODJW010000048.1:5940380-5964443 GCA_026777045.1 Hyperopisus bebe
TACTTCAGCTAACTTACTCATACAGAGCAAGAGTCTCTCTCAAGAAATACTGCAACGTGTTTGTAAGTTTTCTTTACTCACGGTATTTTAGATATGCTGATATTACCACAGAACAGCGATACATTCATGTCTTAGAATTTTCTTCTTATGTTACAAAGTTTCATGCAGGTCAACATTTGTCTATTAGCGTCTTTCCCAATCTGGTGCTCAGGCACCCAGTCAGTCCGCATTTTCGCTCCCCCCCACCTACCTAACATAGGGAGCTAAAACGTGGACTGTCTGTGGGTATATCCAAGGACTGGATTGGGAAACAATGGTATATTATATGCTTTTTCAAAGTATCAAAATACATTCATCTACAGTCATGGTGAAATATTTGAAAGATGAAAAGATGCTAAACTTTCTGACCTCACAGCACATTGTTAAGGTGATAATTCGCATGCGCAACATATTTCAGCATCCGCACAAACTGCCATTTGGAAGCACGAAATGAGCCACAGCGCAGTTAGCTTAGACACAGGGCTCTGCTGCAATAAGGATGATTAGGCAGATGACCTGATGCATCACAATGTACCCAGCATGTCTGATCTGACTGGGGGAGAGTGGGTGGGCTGTCTTTGGAAAGGTGAGTTCCCAGGACACACCGGTCACCTAACGTGTTTTAGTTCACCTAGTTAGAATAATTCCACTTTGACAAATGTTTGACAGATTTTTAAGACAAAGTATGCATGTATATTGAAGATTAAGCCGTTCGATATTCTGTGACTATGCGCTTTCACAAAAGAAAATGATCACAATCCCAAAATGTCTTCTGGTATAACATACCAGGGCACATACAGCCACGATCTCTTTTAATAACAACCACCATTTAACTGTACCATATACGTCGCTATATTATCGGCCACATTTTAAGATCTCTTCTAACGTATGTACTGTAATGAGAGGCCATGACACAAACCGGCTTTTCCCCCTTCACACATTCTGTAAAGATCACGGCAGCGGCAGCAGGCAGCGATTTTGCATCTTGCTATATTCAAAGCAGAAATCTCTTAAGCACCTGGCGGGTCAGACGTCCGTCAAAATCTATATTTCATAACTGCGAAATCGCTAAGCGCTCTTTACCCCCGGATACTTCCCTGATTACTGACTGGGCGCTGCAGGCCCCGGTAGAAACGGCTGAAATTAATTCAACGCGTCCTTGATGATTGTATGAAAAAGCAGAAAAAAACTCTAGAAACAGATCGGGCGAATATATATATATATGTAAAGAATAAACTGTAAGAGCAGCTTTGCTGGGCTCTCCTGTCTGTGGGAACGCAAAATGAGGTAGGCTACTTCCATATTCTTTCCCTGTGTACTAATCAAGCACTGCAGAGACCCTAATTTTACTCCCCAGATATTGTGAATTAAACAGGGTCTAATTCGCCTTTCCCCCAATATTTGCTCCCCACCCTCCACGGGGAAAGCAGATCCGCGTCAACCGTGAGCGGTAAGGGGGCAGCAGGGAGCAGCGCAGCCCCGCGGAGCCGAAAGGCGTCAGGGCTCCTGAGCAAACTCAGAAAGATAAAAATAAAAACTGACGGCGTATAATTACACACCTGACACAAACACGACCAGCGGCAGACGCTCAGGCCTGGAGTCCGTCGGAGGTCGGGAGCGGATCCATGGCAGCACCGCAGACCCGCCCGCGTGTCCGAGGGCCAATGTCCAGGGTCCAATGGGGGGTTGAGGTCCCCACCCATTCACCATGGCAATATGATATTTTTGGGGTGGGGGTGTATTGGCTGGTTCTGATTATTGGGGAGTTACAGCTGGGGTCACTGTGCCATGCTGGGGTCACTGTCTCCGCTGTGCTGCCCCCCCCCGTAACGAATTTGTGCCAAATTCTTATTCAAGAAAAGCAGGAAAACAGCACGTAATTCTGTCGAGTTGGCTATTCTTCCCTTGATCTGTCCATCAAAGACAAAGAAAAAAAATCAGAGACAGTAAGGCTAGAATTATATACGCTCTGTAGCGCACAGTCATGAGGACGTGTGTAAACAGTCGGGGTCTTACAGAAAGACGACTTTAATGATAAAAATCGTACCGCACATCTTGGCTTCTTTCCAGCTGCGAGGGTGGAGGAAACTCCCCCTGAACAATTTTATATCAAAGCGGTTTATGTTGCTTAACTACGATTCACTGCAAATGTGTCCCTCATGGTATTCTGGACGATAATCACAAACGTTTGAACATACAAAAATATAGGCGTTTATAGCACACCTGCATGCCATAGAGCCAATTATTCTTCAGCCCATCCTCGGAGTCGCGCCCACTTCGGCTACTTCACGCGAGCGGGCGCCTTTCAGCCACCGTCATGAATAATGTAATTGATCGCGATCTAGCATGGTTTCCCGCAAGATGTCGTCATCTGCACCCAGCTTCGGTAGGCAGGATGCATTCAGCACGTGCAGGGAGCCCGGCGTAATGTCATTAAATTATCGGTATGAATGGGAATGCGCCTTGTCAGTCACAGGCAATGTGCATCTCTCTTTTTAAAATTCCTTTGTTTTGGTTTTTTTTTCTACAGAAGTAATACATCCCAAACTGTTCCCAGCAGAGATGAATTGCATCACACTAGTGCCAGGCAGTCCCTCAATTACTCATCTGATCTGACACCTGTTTCCACGGGAAAAGGGCTTCGAACACGATCAGACCCCATTTGCGGGACACCTGATTGCAGCGGAGAGATTACGCTTATGGCCTTCGGGGTGTAACTACTGTAGATATTTAAAAACATGGATAACGCTCATCTTCGTCATGCCCAACAGCCACTAACGACATGACACCGCCGTCGCAACATTTCACCATCCCCCACATCGCCACCCGGAAAAAATAAAAGTAAATAAGACAACAGGTCCATGTTTGACTTTCAACTTGGCGTCCTAGCCATGTAAAAATTACAGCTGATAATTACTGGGCATTACCGATTTAATCTCAACATTTAACACGAGGGCAATTTTTCCCCATACCCCCATGACAAAGACTGACGCATTTTCTTTATATAACCATAATACATTAAAAGACTATAATGCCAAACATCACTTGTGTTGGCAGACATGATGCCGTCTTCCACTAAAAATAACTACGGTTTCCCCCAAAGCGCTCTATTGCATAATCCCCAATTAGGTCAGAACACATCCACATTTTTGTGCGTTGCCAACAGCCTGGTTTTTGCCAGATACACAACTATTACCCAGGTACTGAACAACAATTTGATTTCAACTCAAATCAAAAGTGAATTAAAAAGGATCAGTTTAAAAAGCCACTCAATGCGTAGGCCTACTTTGTTAAACAGAAATTTACATTTATAATTACTGTGCTTAAATATAAATGGATACTATGCCACTTGCAAAATAAAGGAATGCAATTAGAAAATATTTCTGAACATTACGGCAATATCATTCTTTCAATCCAAGCTACTCTCCTTTATGACATTTATTTCTCAGTCAAGTACGAGATGTAAAAAAACTCACTGTATCACTGCAAGCTGCAGATTAAAACACTGCATGGCACTCCGGAACTGCGAAGGAACAAAAATTCCACAGCAAATCAGTTCATTTCAACGTATGACCTTCTTGTGTAATTGTGCCATTAACAAGTAACAACGTTCACTGAAGAAAGAGCAACGATCTTATTTATTCTCAAAGGAATTGCTAAATTCAATTGTAAGAGGCTCATTTCATTTCATAATTGTCTCAAAAAAGGCTAGCATTTATTGGGTACTGACGGATTTTAAGATAATTCAGTCCTTGGTTACTCAGACTAATTACAGTACATGTTTACTTTTCCAGTCCTTAATACCCATACCTCATTACTTACAGCTTACACAAGGATAACCACAAGCACGTCTTGCCCGTACTCCATCGCCTCTAAAGTTTAAATCCGCCAAAAATAATTACATTTATTTTCTCCTTCAACAGAGGATGTGCTGCATATTCAAAGGGAATCGCATTACTGCCACCTTGAGCAGATAATTAACCAGTCAGTTTTGCCCCCCAAAAAACTGACGTCATCATCCTGTTTGACTGTGGTGTGAATCTTTGGTGCTCTGCAAAACATCCCCCCCTCAATGTCCACAAGGGCTCCTGATTGTCATTGCTTAATCAAAACACTGAAGATTTCAGGCTATATTTATCTTGCGACACGCATACAATAATTGAGGTTTCTAGTGCAACAAGCAACTACATAACGATTCAGCTTAAGCATAGTATCCAGTACTATCTCAACTAATAATTGTAATTAAAAAATACCATCATGCTCTTTTTTGTAAATGTAACAATGCCAAAGCGATCGAGTTTTATAGGAATGATTGACGATCACTTAAATATCAGAATCAGAATCGCAATCTTTTTATTCGCCAAAGTACAGAGAGGTACAAAGAATTTCTGTTGGTACGGGTAGTATCATGACATAAACAAAACACACGTACAAATAAACATCTAAAAGTAAAGATACAAGGATTTTCTTTTACAGGAGATGTGCAATGCTGAGTCAAGCATGCGGACAATATAAATAAAGAAATAGATAGATAATGGATGGATGTGATGTGTGATAGAGTTTAGGTACAGTGCAGATGGGTCCAATTAGTTAAAATATGATAATGAAACGAACAGTGTGTGACATTTTTTCATGGGTCCTTATTTAGAAGGCCGATGGCCTGGGGGGGGGGGAAGCTGTTTTGGTGGTGATTTGATGGCCGGGGATTCAACTGATTCTGCAGGACCAACCTCAAAAATAAAAATAAACTGTATTTTTATAACTCAAGATAATATTGAAAAGTACAATTAAGCCTTATGTGAAGGAACGCGCTGTGGGCCGCAAGGGGGGCGCTTTTGCTAAAAATCATTGGCGACAGACTTTCTTACAGCACTACAGTCAAATTTAATGGCTCTCGGGGGACAGAATATTGAGCTTCTAATTTAAACAGGGTCCTTGATTTCCTTGAAAACACTAGATTACAACAGCAGCAAATTCCTCACTAAACTGGCAAGATGACTGTCAATATTAGCCATTGAGTTATCATTTAAGACATGGGTGTCAAACTCCAGTCCTGGGGGGCCGGAGCCCTACACATTTTTGGGTTTCCCCTCATTTAACACACCTGATTCAACTCCTTGTGCCAATTACCAAGTCGTTCTTGAGCTGAATCATTTGTGGTGGAACAGGGAAAGAACTAAGCTACACAGGGCTACGGCCCCCCAGGACTGCAATTTGACACCCCTGGTTTAAGACAAAGGGCAATTCTGTTATTTTTTTAGTATTGAAAAGCCAGTCCTTAGGATGCTTTAGTAGGATGGTGGTGCAGACACACGCACACACGCACACACACACACACAATGTGGCAGTCCAGGGCCTGATTAAGTTGAGACAGTTTATGATTGTTTGTCAGAAGCCATGCAATGTAGAAACCCATTCATGATCCATTCCCAGCAGATCAAGCAAATGTTGACTTTGCCCTATCTGCAATCCACGGACCAGGGCTTATCCAAAAGCAACCTCAAATCCTCTTGAATAGTTCCGGGCCCCATTCGGATTCGTACACTGGGGGCTATCTGACCGGACCATAAGGAAACCTTCTGCTATTCAGCACAAGGATCAGACAGAATTTTTCACAGTAACTGCAAACAGCTACAGCTTTCGATCTGTTTCCTTGCTCCAGTTTGCGTTGCTCGATGAGAGATTTGGTTTGATGAGATACGCTTCCTGACATAAGCTTGGACAAGCACCTTGTGTCTTTGAAGTAATATCATATAGAAATCTAATAGGCCACCTTGCTATTGCAATCTACTGGTAGTCTAATAAGCTCTACTAGTACTGCCAATTATATTGAAATGTTCAGGGGCAGCAGAATGCAAGGAGTCAAGGAAATCTTAAGAGTATATTAAACAAACGAAGTTATTAGTAAGTGTAACTCATTGTGAGTGTAAAAGCCAAGACCCAAGTGTTTAATATTGTTTTATGCATTACTGCCTATAAAATACATCCCCCATTTGGTCATTAATAAATGGGTTAAATTTGGCTAAATTATACGACTCATTTAGTGAATTGTTCCTTGGCTACTATAATTAAGTTTTTTAAAAAGTTGAAAACACTCAGAAAGGGCAAAGGCAGGGATATTTTAAAAAATCTAGACATTTTTTCACTATAGCAATTATTCCTTTGCTTAAGCATAATTGGGAAATCAGGCCAATGAAAGTCTTGGGGTTAGCGCATTAGTTTAATGTGATTTTAATGAAAATATTTACATTTTTAAATTTAAAAGATTCATTCAATCAACAGCTCAATCAAGCCTAATTGCCTAAGAGCTCAGCTGGACGGGAAAGAAGTGCGCGCAGGTCCCTGTGTCTACCTGGGTGGGGAAATCCCGGAATGAGGTAACTAAATCGATCAATTTCGTTAACTGGAGTGTCTGCGCCGCCATATCTCATTCCCATGAAAAAGCGGATTGAAGAAAACAAGGACGAAAATATAATGGCGAGATGTAAACACGATACGGCCCGCTAGGGTTTTTTCCCCCCCCAACACGTTCAGTAAACTGCAGCTGTACTGGAAGGTGCTGATTTTGTGCCCAGAAAAGAAAAATAAAAGAAAAAAAACCTGGATGACAGAAACGCGCCCCGCGGCAGAACAGTATCTATTACTTTCTGCCACAACAAACTCGCAGGCAGAGCCGGCTAACGATATAACCGCGACTGGAACAGCGGTGCCGGCTTCAGAGCTCATTTGGCACGGAGGAGGAAAGCCGGCATTGGCAGAGCTACCGTCAATCCGTTTGGGCTGCCGATTTACTTAGATTTGACCTAGATACCAGACAGTAAGGCAACATTTTGACAACTGTGAACTGCGCAACCTGCACAGTCTGTATAAGCATGTATATTTAAAAAAGGGTTTAAATATATAGACCTAACTACAGCCGGCTTGGAGAAAAGGTAAAATGTATATAATCTTTATGCTGTTAAAAAAACATTGAGAAATACGTTATGAACTCCTACCTTCGCTGGGTGGCCTGTTGGTGCATTAATGATATTGCACAAACCATATATCCTTTAATCCCTTAATCTGCCGGACCTGGACGTTCCCTCGTGCATCTGGCCGGCTTAAGGGGTATTACCATCCCCCCCCCCATATCAGCCCGCAGTCACACACGTGTACTTTGCATTAAACCACTTCCCCCCCCCAAAAAAACCACACACCACTGAAATCTCGGGTCTTGCCATGCAGAAGGCGGTCACTCCTGGAAAATGCTGATATCTCAACACTATCAAAATATTTTCTAGGAAAATCCTCCCCTCTTTCACGAAATCTGTAGCCTCATGGAAAATTTTATAAGGTTTACAAGACGCCTACCGTCAATCTCAAGTATCATAACGGAGAGATTCCTTAGTTTTGAATCATGCTCAAAATTTACAGTATAACGTGCATCTGGGCCACAAAATGACCGCCAGGACAACAGTATTACAACCTTAGCACTAAATGTTCAAGTAAAAAAATGAGACTTCACCATAATTAAAACAAAGCTAAATTTCTGTTCTGTTTCCTTTCAACTCCAGAAAAATTACAGTATTTGACGAGGTTCACCCAAAACAAATATTCTACATTCCAAAAAAAAGTCATAAGTTACAGAAGTGGAGGGATTAATTATCACTCTCAATTCTTTTTTCTTAAAAGACAAATCACTTTGTTTCCCCAGAACATTTAGCAATTAGCTTTAATATCCAAAAGCCCAGGAAAGGCATTTACACTGCAAAACAGGCACGGTGGGGGACTGAACCTACATGGCTCCCATAATAATTGTGGGCAGAAATTTGCATAGGCAGGCTGCCATTGGCCCTACAGCCTTATGGAACGAGCTGGCAGACTGCATACACACAGACACACAGGCAGGGGGAGACGCAACTACAGCCGGCGTCTACTGTAAATAAAAGTTACAGTTCATTTTTTAAATTACACTTCTCACAATCCCATTGATTGTTTATTCAGTGCTACTTAATCTCCTATTTAAGATGAAGAAAGATGACTCCTTTCCCCTGACAGCTGTTTAAATTATGAGTGTGATATTCTGTTAAGCAGTTAGTATAGTAAGGTTTACAAATTGCACGGTCCGTGTTTTACAGTTGGAATCACATTTGTATTTCATCGTAAGTTGTTTTTTTTTTTTGTTTTGAGGATGAAACATTACTGTTACATAAAGGGTAACCCTGTGCCGCTTGGCGCCTGCTTTATTTGATGAATCGTATTGTTGTAATGCAGCGATAATGAACAACAGAATCAAGAAGACCAATAACAGGGCCGGCTACTTCGGAACATAAGCGAAATCTCAAAAGAACATGGCCGACAGGATTTGTTATTCAACAGCTACTGAAATCCATAGTCCAGTCAGCGTGTCGGTTAGTAGTGAATCCAAACACGTTTGGCCTGCCCTCTTTGGTTTGTCTAAAGCTCAAATTATTCTTATATAAGATACGCCTACAAACACATCTTAAGCGCGAACACACAGACTAAGTTTTAATTATCTCTTAAGAGCATTAAGTACAACATGATTAACATGCTAAGGATTCTTGCAATTAATTCCACTTTTTCAGAACTTACATGGCAAACATACACAACCTGATAATTGAGAATATATATATAAACAAAATATATAAAGAAAACATAATAATCAAAATAAATAATCAAAATAAATAAAATAGCTTACAAAACACACTCAGAGCATTGCTGTTTTCACGTTTTATTGCTTGTCAGGACAGTCCTAAACAGCAATTTATAGCAGAGACTATGAGCAACCTACACAATTACTGTGCACAAAATTACCTTCACAAGTAACACTCTCAGCCCTGTTTGTTGTTGGGCAATAATTGTCTTCCTTGCAACATGAAATGAAAAAATTAACACCCATTTGGTGAGGTTACTGGGGTAGGTAATGAATTCAAATCAGAGCCTCTAGCATGAACACCAGAGATTCTACACTGCAACAGCGATGAAAAACCATTTTAAATCATAGGTCAGAGTCGTCAGATGAGTTTGAACAGCCCTGTGAATCCTGACTCCATGGAAGATGCCCATCACCTAGACAATGCCTTCAGTTAGGAATCTTAGGTGAAGGCCAGTGAGACGGCAACCCTTCAGCGGAGATGGACGAAAACATGACGTCGATCAACACAAAAACAAATATGTTAGACAAAGTGGCCATTAATATATTTTAAAAGCTAACGATACAAAACTGTGGCAAAAGGTGGCATGGTCAGTTAATGACACTAAACAGGAAGTCTCTAGGCTAAACAGCAACTGTTACACTTGGCACAAACCCAGCTCTGTGCATCACCAAGTTGCCACCATCCCTACTGTCAACTGTGGAGAATTCGGGGGGTAATTCTGCTCAGCAGGAACTGGGAAGCTTGTTAGGACTGAGGAAAAGATGGACAGAACACAGTGTATGCAAACAGTAGAAGAGATTCAGTCTCGTAGAAATCTAACTGGGCCAAAATTCATTTTCAGCAGAATAATGATGCATAACAAAAGGTAAAAAGGTGCAGAGGAGTAGATTAGGAGAATCCTTCACTTATTATTGAGAATATTGTACCTATAATCGACGCCCAAGACATTTGTCAACCCTTAAAGCAAGAAATCTTTCTGGGAATGAATAAATGGTTCTAGTCTGCCTGCAAAGTTCACGGCTGTTATTACTTTTGCAACCAGCATATTTCACCCTCAGAAGCGCAAGTACGAGAGTTAAGAACGGGAGGAAATACACTGTGTAATTACGCAAAATGTGACATCGCAAAGAGGTCCTCGATACTTTTACAAGATGCTGTACCCACCTTAATTAACGCGAACACCCTGTAAGTACTGGGGGCGAAGCTTTGCACTGCCATCTGGGCAGGAAAAAAACACGCCAGTGTGCTGGTATGCGAGACTCGTTTGCGCTTTTACAGAGGTCATTAATGTTTTAGGTACAAAACATCAGTCTGGATCGACTAATAAACACACTAAAGCAAGACAAAATCATTCAGCGTCGTCCACTTACTCCTTAATAAATGCTGCGGACATCCCAGGCACATTAGACATGTCTTCTAATATTAATTCATAACAAAAGATGCAGACGCGCTATGATTTCCTATATGGTATTATGAAAGGACAGGGCATTTCATACAGTAACGACACAGTTACGCTGCCGGTCACCTCATTTAGTCAAGTGGGAGATTTTTGTTGCATTGTTCCTCCTGCAATGTATTTAAACATCACCCGTATGAATGAAAACATGTTCTTACCTGCTCCGATGTTTTTCCCCCTTTTCCTTACAGGATTATCCTTTTTCAATCGGAAACTTTCCTTACTGTACGTTGAACGCCAGACCCGATCTTGACTTCTTTTGTTTTCTCTCGTTTAAATGCCTATTTTTAGTGGTCGGAATAACTCCCCGACTTTTTAAGCTATCGTCTTTGGAAAATAAAAAGATAGATAACGGCTGGAACAACTGAACAACAAACGCGGGTTTAAAACAGTTAAATGTTAATAACGCAAGATAGCGCAGTTGATAGGGTATTACTGTTTATCGCGGACAGGGACATCATGTGCACAGCTAATAGTCGGCTCACTCTTAAAATTTAACGGGGACCACTCTGCATGGAAGCAGCGTACGATCCGGGGCGAAGCTGCTGTTTGTGAAATGTGAGGCGGGTTGGAAGCTACCATTCGCAGCGAGGGAGAGGCGCCTCACGTCTGAACGCGCGTTAATATTCTCCCGATCGCCGCGGTGTCGGCGGGGTATAACATCCGGCTTGCAATCAATTTGCGCATCTCGCATCCACAATTTAAAATAATATACAGCCTTCTTCCCCCCCCAAATAATACTGGATGCGCAATTTCACTTTGGCGCTATTTTGCAAAACTGCTTTGTATTTATTTTATTTAATTGCTGTATAAGGGCATCTGCTACAAGTAGAAATGACAATTTGTAAAGGTTATTTCTAAGGCAGGAAAATGCGTAATATGGACACGATCGAAAGTATTTCCTTTAAAAGTTTTCATTAATCACATACATATTGCGCTGGTTTGTATAAACGGAAGAGGCTTGTCGACACGTGAAACTCATCTGCTCCGTCTGTCAATGCATAGCAAAGAGGTGGTCAGGACGGATGCTGGTATTGCATAGGGTTTCATTAAGGAAAGGGAAAGAAATAGCGCACTTAAGCAGCTCCCGAATTATCTGCCAGTCGGGTGGAGGACGACACACGTGACATTTTGGTGCCAGAAGAAGAAGAGCAGTTATTGAGAAATCAATGGTGAGACGTCTTGAAGTGGGAGAAAATTCCTTGGAGTTCAGCCTGACTGGGACTGAGCTATCCCGTGTGCCCATTCAGCCTCTGCAACGTGAATGAATGAGATGCAGGATCTCCCAAATCCAAACAGACAACCCACAGACCTCCTCCTACGATGCATGAACGGCAAGTCTTTGTGACAACTGGTACTGCCTATGTCATCGCCCAGGGTAAAGCTCTTAATTGAGATCACATGGTGGTGCAGTAGGATTGATGCCATCATGGATTCGACTTTAATTAGCTACATTCCGCAATTTTGGTGAGGTTATTCGTTAGCCTGCCTCTCACCTACCTCCACGTCTGGTCTAATGACAGATTTGAGCCATCACTGGTTACGATATCCGACATTAGCATCTTTTTTTACAAGAACCCAACATCATTTCACAAGGGGCCTACAGGTCAGTAGAGCTCATTGAGCCAAACACCTTAAAATCGAACATCATGTTGAAGTAAACAGAAATGTGTTCAGTTTGAAGACAAGGCACATCCTCCACATTCCTGCCTTTGAACTCCTTGCTCGATATCCAGGCAGCCAATGAAGTGACTATATGCAAAACTGCACCTTAGAAAGGAGTGGCAAACAGCCGAGATCAAACCGGATCCCAGAATGCACCTGGGAAGAGATTACAGATGATTCTCCAATCGATTTCTGGGAAGCTCAAGCCGAAAATGGTGTATGGCAAGCAAGAATGACAGAATCCAGAACCCTGAATGTAGACATTCAAAACAAGCATGCTGATGTGAGGAGACAAAACTTCAAAATATATGCACTTTGTTCAGAGGGTGATATGACATTTGCAAAAATAAGACCAAGCAATACTCCATGTAAAATCAGGACATTCTATTCTTCTAGCTGTTAAGTTTGAACTGGCGCTGACCATTCTTGCTTCCTTTGCTGACCTGGCACAGGGCAGAAACATCCTTTCTGAAGTGCCGCGACAAAAGTTCTATGCTGAGCTTTAGGTGACATCTTGGCAAAGCATCGTAGCTGCTCAGCGGTGCTGCTTGGGATTCAAATTGCATCCGCTTACAGATACGTCCAGCTATCTTGTTTACGTTCTGACTCCTTATCTCCACGGCACGATAGCATCAGACACGGACAAGTTTATGTAAATGCCAAAATATTTCTCAAAAGGGGGCGGCTATTATCGCCGTGTCCCACATGCACAGGAGCTGCGACGCGCGTTCCTGTTCCTCAGATGAATTCTGCATTTATCCTTTACTGAATTTCAGCTGCCAGGTGTCTCCCAGCTCTTCCATTTCCTCCAGGTCTTTTTTATAAATGTTTGGCTGCAAGTTCGATGTCTGTTACACAAGCTAATTTTTATGTCATGTTCAGATGCTGCCAGTTTGTTAAATCTCTGTGATCCATGTCAGAATCTCTGCCATTTTTCTGTAGATTAGGAAGATTAATAGTCCCAATAAAAGCTCAGTGGCATTCTACTGGTTGCTCTGGCCCAGTTGGAGTCTATCCCTCTGAATATGTAACTCCTTCCTTCACTCTTTCCTGTGGGCAGTTCAGCATGCAGACAAACATACTTCCTTCATCTGTAGCTCATTGTCTTCATAGTGTCAGTGTTTGTGTACAAATTATAGACACTTTTAGCAGATCAGCTGTATTGGATATATCTATTAGGCAAGGTCTGCCTTTCCGTGTTGGCGAATCATCAAAATGTTACTAATTAACAAGAATGGCCCTTTGTTGGAGAGAATAAAGGTAACATGACATACTAACGAGTAGGACTAGGATCCATTACATTTATTATATTCATTCATACAGATAGAAGAGGAACCTGTAAAAATTCCTGTGTTCTTTTCAACAAAAACATGCATTAAGTTAATCCATTTAATATACCATCGTCCCCCCACTTTGTCCCGGAGCCCAGTAACCTTTACATTTCATACCTTGTAATCCAAAAAAACTTTTTACCTATTGTACCCAATTAAATTTTTGGCCTTTTTTCTTAATTTTCTCCTAAATTGTTTCTTTTTTGTTTGCCAGAAACAAAAGCAATGCTGCATTGAATTAAATCTTATTTTATTATATTTTTCATAGCCTGTTTAACGTCTTACTTTTCTAACTCTATAGTATTGATTGTTGTTTAGTTGTTTATTTGTTCGTCAATTCATTTGTAGTGAACTTATCTCTATCTTTCCATATGTCTGTCAGATGTCCATTTATATAGGATTATCGCCAGAGGAACATAAATCATGTTCGTAGCTTATTATTTTTGCTTAGCAGAGACTTACCCAGAGGAGAATTCACAGGTTTTCCTATTTATACAGCTGGATATTTTCTGAGGCAATTTGGCTAAGTGGTGTTCAGGCGCTCTCCCTTATGGAATTTGTACTTACAAACCTTAGACCATAAATCTAATTCCTTAGCAAGCACGCTACCTGGTTTGCAAATTGTTTGCTTTGCTATAGATTAAATTTGAACAGACAACAAAAACACAAGCACCTGCCCCCTCAGGGGGGCCGGCCAAAAGGAGTGGCGGCAAGCAGACAGTATTAGTGTTCAGCAGACACTCTTGGTGTTCACCAAGTACCCTTAATGTTCAACAGGCAGTCTTAGTGTTCAGCAGACAGTCTTGTTTAACAGATAGTCCTAGTGTGTAGCAGATGGTTTTGGTGTTCCACCGACTTGTTGGTGTTTAGCAGACTTACTGTTCAGCAGGCAGTGTTTAAGAGGCAGCCTCAGTGTTTATCCAGTGAATCAGGGTGTAAGAGGCAACCTCAGTGTTTAGCCAGTGAATCAGGGTTTAAGAGGCAGCCTCAGTGTTTAGCCAGTGAATCAGGGTTTAAGAGGCAGCCTCAGTGTTTATCCAGTGAACAGGGTTTAGGAGGCTGTCTGAGTGCTTAGCATAGCTGTGTTTAGTCAGTGTCTTTGTGTTTTGCAGGCAGTCTTAGTGTTTAGCCAGTTAAGCCACCAAAGCCAAGTGATAAACTGAAGTAAGGAGCTTGTGACAAAATGTTCCACATATTTAATTCGATTTTATTTGCAAATCAGTCTGGTCGTGCCGTTCCTAAACTAGCCCTGACGTAATGTCTGATACACGCCGGCTTCAATTCAATCACGCAGTTAATGAAAGACTCGCTGTGGTAACTTTAAAAATACTTTAGGTAGATGTTTTTTATTGGCTTGGAATGTAATTCACGTTAAGTATTTAGCAAATGGTTAATAATGCATCATCTATTTTTAGATATTCAAATACGTCTATTTTTGTCATCTGAGTCGCTAACAAAGCTTTGAAAGATGATTAATAAATAATAAATAATATTTATTGTGCAATTTTCATACACTGCCTGACAGCCCAGAGTGCGTGCAATGATGGAGAGAAACCCAAAGAAACACTGATTATGGAAAAAGTTAAAATGCACAAGCAGAATAATGGAAATCATAAATAAACATGCATTGTTCTTTTGCTTCTCCAAGCAGTGCAGCATTTGCAGATCTGAGGAAATTTTGATGCTGCGCTGTTTAATACTTTAAAATCCATTGAATGAATCTTTAAATTCATTCTAAACATACAGGCAATAGTCGCCGGAATCCAGTTCAGGCAAAAGGTGGTCCTCTTATTGTTTTTAGCTACTACTGAATAAATAATGAACTACATGCAATCAGGATCTTTCCAAAGAGGAAACAATATACATTAGTATTGGCACTGAAGCCTATGCTCATTACAAATTATGCATTTACCAATGACCAAAAACTCTGCAATCTTTCTTTAAATCTTTCTTTGCATTTAGCGTGAAAGGGAAATTTGGATCACAAGGAACCCCAAGATGCCATACTGAAGATTCGCTGGTTTCTTCCATTTTCACCCAGGCCTTCAGCACCTGTAATTATAACCCCTGTCTCATCTAGGTTTAATTGTACTTAATTTTGTGACCCCATAATGTCTTTCATGTCATTTCTGACGAATGCGTCCTTTGCAGTTACATCCTCAGGAGGTGGAGAAAGAGCAGATGATTGTCGACATATTGGATGGTTAATATGTTTCTGACAGTTTTCCCAAGTGGACTTGGGCCGAGAGAGAGAGCGATAGAGAGAGAGAGAGAGAGAGAAAACCCACAGGGTCCGTTTGCAATATTTACTTTTCTAAAACATTGTCTTCTAAAGAATGGACTAAGCCCCAGTTCACACTTAGTCTTAAAATGCGTCTTGAGCGATCGGCTCACAAATAGACAGCCGAGACACATGGCCGTTTACGCCTTTGTCTATCGCACGTCTCCAAGACGGCCAGCTGACTTCCTTCGATCAGTGCTAAACACAAGTGTAAGTGACCACCAAGGCACACCGTGATCTGATCGCTCAAACCACTAGCTTAGGTGGTCTGGGATGCAACTGCAACTGCATCCCGATGCGTCGCCAACAAGGATGTCATGATAACTGAGCAAGGGGCCATCCCAGCTCCTTGCAGAAGTGACGTAGGCGGTAATGAAATCTGATCACAGGTGGTCAGTTGGACATCTCGGAGGTGTGTACGGCCCAGTGTCCCGGCTGTCAACTTGCGAACCGATCGCTGAAGACGCGTTTTAAACCCGAGTGTAAACAGGGGTCAAGTCTTCTGCATTCAAAATACTATTAGTAGCTCAAATACTGTCATCGTTTCCCATCAGCACTGAACCTGATATCAGGGTCATGCTCAGCACCCAGGGGTCCTGCAGCACAATCAAACACCTAAGGAGTTTGGATGATTTGTGGTAGAAGGATCTCTGATACCAACATAAAGAAAAGACAATTTGAACTCCCAGTGACAGCGGTGATGACAGATTGCGATGGCTAGCAGCTTGCTCCGTGATCTCATATGTGGACTTTTTATTTTTTTTTTAAAAAACCTTTTCTCAAAGCCCATGTTTAGGATGCGAATGCTTCACCTCGGAAGTCTCCTCCAAGAGTGCCTCTCTGAGAAAATCAGAATCTAATCCTGAAGAATCTATTGCACCCTTGACGTCCAGCTGGTTAGCAGATGTGCTGTTGACAACATAAGGAAATTAGGAAAATATATTCGCAAAGCTGGCGCCATGATGGCAATAAACTTGACAAACAACAAATGTCTGTCAGTATAACTCACCTTATTTTCCTGTCACAAGAATATTTGTGTGTTTATTCTGCGGTAACACGGATCTGGCCGATGGTCAGCCGACGCTAAATTTGTACATAAAACGGACTAGATGAATACTAAAAACAGAGCATGATTAATTAGCCGTACATCTCAACTCACTAGGGTAATTCAAGTACTCACTGTGTGTTGTTCTCCAGAAAGGATGTGTAATGTTTGACGATGAGAAATTGTTACATACTCAGTATACAGAACACAGAAACGTCACGCCCGCAGTAGCTATACAGAACGCAGAAACATCACGCCCGCTGCAGCTATACAGAACGCAGAAACATCACGCCCGCTGCAGCTATACAGAATGCAGAAACGTCACGCCCGCAGTAGCTATACAGAACACAGAAACATCACGCCCGCAGCAGCTATACAGGACGCAGAAACGTCAAACCCGCAGCAGCTATACAGAACGCAGAAACGTCACGCCCGCAGCAGCTATACAGGACGCAGAAACGTCAAGCCCGCAGCAGCTATACAGAACGCAGAAACGTCACGCCCGCAGCAGCTATACAGGACGCAGAAACGTCAAACCCGCAGCAGCTATACAGGACGCAGAAACGTCAAACCCGCAGCAGCTATACAGAATGCAGAAACGTCAAACCCGCAGCAGCTATACAGGACGCAGAAACGTCAAACCCGCAGCTGCTATACAGGACGCAGAAACGTCACGCCCGCAGCAGCTATACAGAACGCAGAAACGTCACGCCCGCAGCAGCTATACAGAATGGTCAAATTTCGTAAATGAGGAGCCTCTGCTTAGGCCTACTTGGATTATGACAATCAAGCAGGTGTTGATATTCAATTCAATTAAATTCAAATTTATTTATATAGCACATTTTCACAACATCACACTGTCTCAAAGCGCTTTACATTATCCCCGCCCAAAGCCCCCAGTGAGCAAGCCAGAGGTGACAGTGGCAAGGAAAAACTCCCTGGAAGGAAGAACCCTTGGGAGGAACCAGACCCAAAGGGGGAGACCATCCTCCAGGGGCCAGCAGAGGAAGCTCTAACCCTAACCAGACCCAAGGGGGGAGACCATCCCCCAGGGGCCAGCAGAGGAAGTCCAAAACAGCCAACTCCCAGTTTATAAAGTAAAATTGTGTGCAGTGCAGGTATAAATGTGGGAAGTCCAGCTGTCAGGACAGGCAGGTGGGGAGCTGCTTCCTTTGGCGGGATGCAGGGATGGTGTCATTATAGATATCAGATTAATGTCTTTGGTATCACCTACTTGTTTCCTCTGTAAACCATCTCAGGATTTCCAGTCTTGGCCAAATTCACTTTTATCTCTAACCCTAAAGTCACAGCCTGTAGTAAAACCTGGTCAACTTACTCTGAAGGCTCCTCTACATACTTCCATCTTCCAACCTTGTGCTCCTGCATCATCTGGACCGACGCACTGTACGATACATATTTAGGCACTGTATTCCAAGGCAGTCAAGGAAAATGATGTTTAAACGATCTTCATCATGGTGTGAAACAAAGTGTGTCAGCTTCGCCGTTTCGAAACCTCTCCTAAAGTCACCCCAGAATTTGCAGCAATGATCCAATCCACCCATGTATATTTTGACTCGATCTCTGCCCCACCTCGTATGGCTGATCAATACCTAACCGACTATTTAAACTGATTAAAAATAACTAATTTAACGAGCTGGTGGAGAAATTTGACAAATGCATGGAATGACTGAGGTGGCCCTGGGGTGAAGTTTGGGAACGACACTGATGTTCTTCCAGTCATCCAGCAAGATGTCAGTAACTCTTTGGAGAAGAGAAGAAATTCTTGTTTGTATGTATCCTGTTGCTCTTCATTTGCATATGTTCTAATGTCAAATTCCAAATGTTTTTTTTTTTAATTAAGAAACATATTCTTATTACCCAGATAAATAGCTTTAAACATTTTCTTTGACTGCCTAAGACTTTCAAAAAATTTGGAACTTGATTGGATTGGGTTGGAGCCCAATATGATGTCCTTTCACGGCGCCCAAAATACCTAGTGACACCCCTGCACGGTACCATATATTTGTCCTTCTGTATATATCACTCTGTGCCACCGTACTATTAACTCCACAGACAGTGCCAGATCTGAACCACAGCACCAAGCCTGGTTCTGTTCCGGTTACCTGTAGTGTGACCGCAACATCCCACCCAGAACCTGCTGTTCCCTTTCAGTCTGTTGTCTCCATGGCTCCAGCTTCAGAAGGTCTGAGTTCTCCTTCACAGACACACGCTGCTTGGGGCTGGTTGGCCATGGAGGACACTTGCAAATTTGCTTTTGTTTGTCGAAACCGCTTTGGCTCTGTGCCGCTCGAGCTGAACCCGTTTTTAAGATGATGCAAAACATTTGCGTGATCTGCAATATTAAGTGCTGCAATCAGCTGTCATGCAATGAGGACAGATATAAACACAGACATATTCCTGTAATGATTCTAATCACGTAAAATGCCGTTTGTTGAATATCTTCTTCCAAATAAAGAGGTATTGTACAAGAATTCTGAATAAGACGTGGAATACTTAGTACTGGAGCCATATCAGCACATGTAGACAGTTTAATTAGAATTTCTGTGTATCTGGAACACGTGTGAATCTGGTTTCTACCATAGCAATGATCCACCAAGGGACCAAGCATGGACACTGCTGGAACAACGTTTCTGGAGAAATATTTTTTTTTCTCACCTCAAATAAAAAAAACGAAACACAGAATATTGTTTGGACAGCGGAAGGCATTGGTAGACGGATTGTCATGGAATGATTAGGGAGACATGCGCAAATTCTTTCACTCACGCTCATCTGCATTAGGAAGTTCTTCAGTAAAACTCCCAAAATACCACTTCTGGTTCTTTTTATGTTTGATCTTTGAGTAAATAACTGAGCTCACAAACCGAATCATATTGAAATTATTCCCTTTGTCTTTCCTCTTTTAAGTAAAAATTCATCTTTCAAAAACCTATCCTATTCAGAGTCACACTGGTGGCCTTGAATATTTCCCAGGCAGCATAGGACACAGGGCAGGGGACGCCCGTCCATCACGGGACACAGGGCAGGGGACGCCCGTCCATCACGGGACACAGGGCAGGGGACGCCGGTCCATCACGGGACACAGGGCAGGGGACGCCCGTCCATCACAGGGCAGTGGACAGTCTGGATGGGGTCTAACGTGGGAGGAAACCCATATGAGAAGAGGAAATGTCAGCTCGAATTACACAGAGCGAAGATGCAAACCCCAAAGCCCAGAACTACCCCATCACTACCCACTGAGCCACCATGAACTATTTCCGACAAATGGGCAATTTATAACATTATGCACTATGGCTAAGACATTAAAGCACAACAAATTTACACAACAAACACGGAATTTATTTTCTGAAACCATAAGGCTACATTTATAATAATGTAATATTTATTTTTTATATTCAACATTTTATGTAGATAGGATTATTAGTGTTCATTGGCGGTGATAAATGAAAGTGCCTTTCTCACTTTGCTGGCCTACTGTGAATTTAAACACAATTACTGCAAGCATCATTACTGACTCATCGTTCTTTCACCAGCTTAGCTACAGAGGGAGCGGAAATGCGCTTCCACGGAGCCTAAAGAGCATCCCTTTCGCTTTGAACAGCACACGCGATACGCACTGGGGGCACGTCCGTGCCGACGCGCAGATCGGGTCCGACGCGAGCCGCATTCGGATATAAACCCATCAAGATGACAGGAGGAGCCCGCGTACGATGCTGCTCCGCCAAGGCTGCCATTTAAAGGTGAAAGTCTGACACATTCGATAAATTACGAAACGTTAAATAAATAAATAAATAAATAAATAAATAAATAAATAAATAAGAAAACGCCCTGAGGTTTGCCCCACGTCATTTATCAAGGTTGTGGGCGGAATGTACACTTTGAGAAAATTTCTCATCAGAAAAAGCGATGCATCACTAACCTTGAATCCTTGCTTTCCTGCGAGATTATAAATATATAACTTCATTTATCTTATCAAGGTTCTGTGACTGGTACACAAAGCCTTTTTGATTATCTTATTTAGCCAGATAGGTTGGGCGCCCTCGTACCCCACCGTTCTTCTGCCATCTCGGCGGCGCATGAGCTCCGGTAATAGACCCTTGATGGGCAGGCTGACAGCAAATCGTCGATTCTCGGGTCTGAGATCTGCGCCACGGAGCCTAAATCGTTCACTTTTTCCAATAAATGATAGGAGAGAATGGGTGGGTGCACACAAATAACCATCTGGCAGGTGATTACGGTCTCTCTTCGGCACGCCGGAGTGGTTTACAGCAACACGTCATGGTTAAACAATGGAGTTAGACAAAGGACAAATGCATCGCTGGCATGGGGATCATTACTGCCAGTGCCGAACTTGGTCTTACCCGTGTCCTTTGTGTTTGTGTCTTTGTGTCAGGTTCACCAGCTCTCCTGGGGGCCCGGGAGAAGGACCAGGTGGGAGGGGTCGTGCATCATGGGGACCCAACTGAAGTCATTTTGTCCCTGGCCTAACGGGCCTGGTTTGCGTCTCTCTGTTTTCCTTATTCCCCCGCAGGATCTTCAGGTCTCTCCTCTAGGTCCCTTGCGGCGCTTTAGCGGCCTTGTCAACAGACACCGTCGGATGAAAGTCACATACACCGGTACTTATTTTAACCGTCGTACTGGCAACGAAAAGGAGACCCGCAAATTAGAGCTCCGGCGATGTCGTTTTACCCGAACAATTAATGAGCCTTCAGTTTTTTGTATTCCCTTAAAGTTCAGAACACGGTGACACAGTGGAATTGATGGCTCTATCATGGTCCCTGGCTGCAGTGTCCTTGATTATGACTGTTAACCTGGATTTTCAGTAATATATCCCGCTCTATAGTGGGAAAGATAAAAGTCCAGTATTGGAAGTCACCTTGGACACATGCATCTTCTGAACAGATCAGCAGAATTGGGTAATTCAGGTCCAGAGAGTAAAAGTCCAGCCCAGGATTTTGTTTCAACTAACCAGTGGGGCATAGAGACTCACAGTCACAGAGTATGCAACTGGTTGGTTGAAACAAAATCCTGGTCCGGACTTTTACTCTATGGACCTGAATTACCCAACTCTGCAAATCATCCCTATTCTTACATTTTGTACATGGACATGTTAAAGATCCAACACAGTCAGTGTGCAGTCATTTAAAAGAGGGCGCACATACTGTATGACCAGGTATCACCACGCAAAATTAACTCCCCATTGGTGTTAAACAACAAAGGCTGGGGTCCACTGTGACATATCACAATCATGGTGTCCCAGTGTTTGAAATCTACACACCAGCGACACAGAAGCTTCACCAGCAGACATTTCTCCGGTTATCTATGGACCCGGCTCATCTTCACAGCAAGCACACTTTTCACACTGAGGAGCACTGTCAAAATGTAATTACACTATTATAGTGTTGGACGCTGAGTAATATGTGAAAGGTGCTATACCCAAAGCATACAATAACATCCTATATAACAGCAGAGCTGCTTCTCTGTCAGACACGTGGAAAAGAATTTAAAGTTTCCTGAAGTGTATTTCTCAAAATAATTTATATAGGAAATAAGACCTGAGCAGGGATGGGGAGATATACAGTACGGGTTGCGTGGGGGATTAGGAGGAAGGGGCGATAGGATTAGAAAGGAAAGAGACAGAGTGAGGAAGAGGTGCTTGTTAGAAAAGGGACCAAGCCCCCTATCCCCTTACTCCCCCCCACATCTGATCCACCCCCCAGATACCAGCCCTGAGCCCCCACAGCAATGTCCTTATGATTCCCTCAACGCCACACTCACGCCAATTACAGACCAAAACAGAAATAAAAGCACAAATACTAATTCAATAATAACAAATCCTGGATGGAATCAATCAATGGTGGCTTGTGTCCGAGTTCCGCTTCCTACCCGCGGAAGAGAGACACTTTATTTTCGGTCCTTAATTGCATTTTACGTCGGTTCTTTTGAGCGCGAGAATTGCATCTTTCAGACACGGGCGTTTTCAAAGGGCCGCATTCCGGTGCATCTGAGCAGCGGCTTTTCAGAGATAATGAAAAGATGGACGCGGCCCAGCAGAGACGTGCAAGACTGATTTAGCACCAAGTCCGGCACTTTGTACGAAACAGAATGGAAGGCATCTCCCGTCGTGCACGGGCAGTAAATACGGGGCTTTCACTGTCACTTGAAAGAGCGGTTGGAAGATGCCGGAGTGAGATTGCATGCTCTCCCCGTTTATGGACTCCAGCAGTCCAAAGAATTTAGTTTTAGGTGGGAGGACATAAGAGAGGCCAACCTTATCATTAGCCAATGATATGTTTTGAATCATCGAGTGTAAGGGGAGGAGCACTCCGTGGGCCAATCAGGTTTCAGCTGAGGCTGGTGCTTCTGTGGCTCCACCCCTCTATACCCTCCTGACAAATACATTCACTCATGTGACCTGGTGTCTTAAAGCTGCCCATGACTTTTCTTCTATTAAATAGGCCGTAATATTTTTAAAATTGAGTATTACTTCTTATGCAGCCTATTTAAATACTGAGTGACATTATTTGGGAGTAAATAATACAGCAGTTAAATATAAACCTACAAATATACTTTAAATATATGAATGAGCAGACTTGCTTATTTAAAGTTTTTCCCACATATATTATTTTAATCCTGCTGTCGTTTTGATTAAGAGGTGGAATTGCGGCCTAATAGAGACACGTTTCGATTCATCTCTTTGTGGGGACCGTCCATTCATTTCTATGGAAAATTTGTATAAAGCTGGGGTTATCCTTGTGGGGACATTTCTTTGGTCCCCACAAGATAAAAAGTTACAGGTTTTTACCACATTGTGAGGAAATCTGGTCCCCACTACGTAATAATTGCAAAAATGCATGCGCGCGCACACACACACACACACACACACACACACACACACACACACACACACACACACTGGCGTACCTATTTAAATGGGGACTTTCCATTTATTTCTAAGGGAAAAACCCTAATCCCAATCACGACACCCTTAACCAAACTGAGGGTATCCAAATGAGAGGTGAGGATCATGCACTGATTACAGCGCGTTGCTGCACCCACAACACGACAAACCGCATCAGGGATGAGAACCTCAGTGCAGCTGTGTGGCAGGTGATACCTCAGCACCACACTAATCCAAACGGACCAGTGTGAGTTTTTTTCTGGTGACTGGAATGCCAATCCTGCACCAACCCCCATGTTTTCCCAGTAAGACGTAGGACCTGCTTGCAGGGCTGGATGTGGATTAACATCATACCCAGGAGGCTAAGGGCCTCGCTCAAGGGCCCAATGGAGTAGGATGCAGGCATTCATGGGATTGGAACCAGCAACCTTCCAATTGCTGCCACAGATCCCTAGCCTCAGAGCTGCCACTCCGCCCTCTCTCTCTCTGACACACACAGACACACACACACACACACACACACACATTGGCGTATCTATCCAAATGGGGACCGAAAAAAATCTCCTCAAAAATAAGGAATTTTCAGGGTTTAACACACTTTGGGGACAAACACAGACATACATACAAATTATAAAAAGCAACAGGGCTTCTGCCATACAAAATGGGGGTG
>JAODJW010000048.1:5983244-5994669 GCA_026777045.1 Hyperopisus bebe
TAACGTTAATTAGCTAGCTATCTAGCTATCCATGTTAAGTTCTTAAAATTAACAACCATCAAGAATACTAATGTCAAGAATTATAAACAGAAATCCTAGATAAATTGATAAAGCCATAAAACCTCTTTTGACTGGTCAATCAGATCTCAAATGCTATTAGTAGACAGAGGAGAACGTGCGAATTCCAGTAAAAAGTTACAAAGTGGACACACGGTTTTTATCGGACAGTGACGATACGTCAGGCTCTCTTTCCCTCTCTTCACATGTCCTAACCCTAGCTAGTTTTTTTTTTTTTTACGTCTGGTCCTGTTAGCATTGCGTTACCATTACAGTGTCATCTGCCTTGGGCATACAGAAACACCAAGCACATGTTTAAAGCCTGCTTCTTTCAACAAAGGACTCTCTGTTCATAGCTATTAGCTCAGGCAACAGATAGAAACTCTGTTTCTAATACTCTATCTATGGTATTTATTACTCATTAGTATGTTAGTATTACTCTGGCACTGGATTCATGTACATTCTTGCCATTTCTGTTCCACTTGACAATCCCAAACATTGCTGATAACAACCTGGTGAGCCTGTGTCTGCGGTCAAAAGTATAACCCAGTCAAACAGAGTCGGGGTACAAACACACATTTGTAATGAATACAGAATTTTGTTTTTATAATAGATTGCTCTGGAGCTGTCAGGCTGTGTTTGTAGGAGAGACCGGAATGAAACATGACCCAAAAAATAGAGGCAACCACTGATACCGACATTTTTAAAATTAATATATTAGCTCTTCCATATGGAATACAGTTAACCTGAGGAAAACATTCAACCTATGTCAGAAAAATGCAGTGTGTGTGTGTGTGTGCTACGTGCGTATTACATTATGGGGAGCAAATGTCCCCACAATGTGATAAAAAAACCTGTTGTTTAGACGTTGTGGGGACAATTTTTTCAGTGCTGAAAAACCGGGTGCAAGCGGGAACCAACCCTGGGCGTATTATTATTATAATTATTTGAATTACTTATGGTTAAGGTTAGGGCTGGGTAGGGGTTGTCATTGTTGGGATTTGGAAATTTCCCATAGAAATTAATGGACACAAATGTGTGTGTGTGTGTTTTTGTGAGCGTATCTGAAAGCACTTAAAGACCAGAGTATTACAGATTGCTATACAGCATCTCAAGTTCATTTCATTTCATTACTGTGTCATTCCCAGAGATGAGACATCCACACCAAAAAAGTGGCAAGAAGCGTATTCGCTATATATAAGCAGGGCACGAGGCGATGCCGGGAATTCAGTCATGGCGAAGAGCCTATTAAATACAGGCTGTGGATGACAGACCGCGCACTTTCTAGCCTGTGGTATGTGTCTGTCTGGGGTTACAGGTACGAAGGTCATTCAGGTTTATGGGAATGATAACAATAATACTGATTATTATTATTGTAATTAATAACAATGATAATGATGATGATGATAATAATTGTTATTAATAATAATGTAGAGCGGATGCTGGCAATCAAATTTGATTAGCGTTTGCAAATGCAACAGCAACATCTAGGTTTCGGCGCTAGGAGTCTGTCCCTAGTGGCCCTCGTGTTGGTGATGTAGCTTCATGCACCCGGCATTTCACGAACAGAAAATAGGATTTTATTGCTGTCCTCATCCCCCGAAGCCTCTCACTTTTCAGACGGGAGATTCTCTAACTCTTCCGTTCCTCGAAAGGTCTCCGTTTGAAGTCTATGGATTGAACACCGTTCAAAGCAGCACGTTCCAAGGCAATTATTCAATTAAAAACTATTTTTAAATTATACGCCCTTGGCCACATTTCACACGTGTCGATAGCATGTAAGCAAACCATTCCCCCATATTGCCTCTCCCTTGGTCTGTTATTAAATGTTATTTATATAAAAAGAGATTAGATGATGAAATAGTCAGTAGCTTCAGTAAAGCATGTTTTCTGTGGCATCGGACGGTTTTTATTTATTTTTATTCGCGGTAGTTTTGCAGAAAAGGGTCGCACCCCCATAACCGCGCATTACGCTAGTCGCTGTCATTGCTGAGCCGCGGCTGATGCAACCCAAACCGCTCTCCTCTCCTGACAGCCGCACACACACACACACACACACACACGCACACCCTCCATTACCGGCACCCGGCCGGCTGCACGCACCAAGTCACTGACAATTCAGGCAAACCCAATCAGCCGGCACCGCTATTTTACTAAAGCGTTTTAAGAAATGCAGCCCACTTTGTTACGATTTAACGCGCATGCATTGACTGTAAAACAGCAGCGCGGCGCGTCATTCCGACGTGCGGTGTCCTTATTTAAAACTCACCTGCCGAGCGATGGCACGACGGTGGCCGGGCTACAGGCGCAATTATCGCGGCTCCTGTGCGAAATTTCACAATCGGGCGTCAAAACCGAACATAGGACCAAGCCAAGTGCGCCAGTATTGCTCAGCCAACTGTGCCTAAAAGCAAAATCAGTTAATTATAATTGAGCATTTTTGCATTTGTTGTATAAATCTATAAACATGTAAATGTGATAGAGGTGACTGACTCCTGTATATCGTCTCTATTGCTATGCAGGATGGCACAAATTATACATGTACTGTATATGCAGTATATATCCATACATTCACTTCAACTGTTCACACTAGCGATCTTATTTTAGTGTCCTCTTATAACCTGTATTTGCTAGCTGCTGACTGTAATCCCAAAATGTATTAATCTCATTGCCGTGACTCAGTTATCTGAGCATAATTATCTAGATACAAATTCTTAAAGGTAGCCGACAGGAGAGGAGACCGTTTTTCACTGAGCTGCACCACACTGGAAATAGCAGAGACGACAGAGAGTGAAAGTGACACACAGATCCTGGAAAGACGTTAAAACCCTAGAGGGCCTGAGAGCAGCGCGGAGAAGAGCCCTTTCTAGGGAGTGTAACCACGCTGGTCCAGGCTGCTCCGAGACCAGGGGATGTGCAGGATACAGGGATGTTCTGAATGCGCTGCACTGCACTGCAGAACCATAAACCACAATGTCCGCACTGGAGCACACAAGAGTAATGGCACTATCCTCTGCATATTATTTACCTTTAACATCACCATGCATTAAAGCCTGCACCTCCAGTGCCCCAGCTGCACGCAGCATACAAACACTGTGACACTGCGGTACGATCATATCAGGGTGGGAACACCTCACAAATTTATCAGGAGTAACACAACAACAGCTATGTTTAACCCATTTACCAATGTTTTTTTCCAGCCTGCAATGAATTATTTCTAATTAATGTTACGCCAATGCCCTCCTCGGTCCCACGATCCACGAGTGACATACATCTGTGGATTACACGGGCAGTGATTTATGGGTAAAAGACCAAATATGCATGGAATACAAGAACACAGACAGAGAGCTATGGAAACACTTTATATTTACCTCACATCAACTACCACGTGCAAAATGAACACTAATTAAAGCAAAAGTGGCTTTCCGGGCTTCTAGATGTGTCAAACGGTGTCGCTTGAATTTCCAGCTAGCAGATAAAACCAGTTATGACACATAAGAGATACGGGTATCTATCAATTTATCTTCCGATCTGTGGCCCGTCTCCTGGACCCTGATAAACGATAATTCTGTTACTGATCATTATAACTGACAGATACTGTCAGATAAAAATATTCTCTGGCTTCAGGGAAAGATTAGCAGTAAGTGTTTCCTGTTTACACAAAGTCCGGGTCGCAAGCCGGAAGGGGATGGAAAAGGTTCTCCTCTAACTGACCTCCTGTGAGGACCACACCAAAACCACAAAACCCAGTAACGTATCTATTACTACACCTGAATTCTTTCACATCTCAATACTCAAGTATTATAATATTAACGGGAGAAGAAAGTCATGTTGACCATAATCAGTCAAAACACCAAAATTCTTAAAAAGAGCCACATGTAGGACTATTGACAGCCTCCCATCAATGTCAAGCTGGTGTAAAACGTAACGTATTTTAAAGAACAGACCCCTAAGTCTGCCAAAAGCCCTAATATCTAGCAGAGTCTTCAGCGGTAAATTCTCTTCCTCATCCCGTTAGTCATAAACCTATAGAAGAGAAATTTGTTCGAAAGCCAGGTCCACTTTCTGTCGGAAACTATTAGTCGCTTTAATGTGTATTATTAGCATTCATTATTTATAACTGGGCCAAATTACCTTCCTATGTTACTATATTAAGCGGTAAATCGGAGAAGGTTCAGTGACATGAGACAGAATCTCAGTGTGATATAGACTGGAGTTAAAAGGAGGTGAGTGTCATGAGTGTGTGTGTGTGTGTGTGTGTGTGTGTGTGTGTGTGTGTGTGTGTGTATGCCTGAGGGTAGGAAATCCATCAGTAACATGAAATTTAAGTCAATTTACAAAAGCATGGTTGATCAGGATGTCCTTTACTGATCATACATCATTCATTTATTATTGATTATTATTTATATGTTCCACATAAGCTCTCACTGCACTGTGATTAATGAGCAAGACTCTGCAATATTCCATCCATCCATCCATCCATCCATCCATCCATCCACACATGCATGCATCCAGCACCTATCCTGGTTGTGGGGGGCACTGAAGACTAAAGTTTGCAGGGCTGGGGTACACCGTGGATGGGATGACAGTCCACACACTCGCACACTCGCAGTGTAACACCAAGGAGCCTAACTGCATTAGACTGGAGAACCTGGATGAAACCAGATTCTCTGAAGAACCTGGATGCAACCGGGGAACTGAATGAAACTGGAGAACTGGGGCAGAACCAGAGAACCTGAATGAAACTGGAGAACCAGAATACAAACTGGAGAACCTTGATGAAACCAGAGTCCTGAGATGAAAACTGTCCAAATTAGGGAAAACACCCAGTGTGGTGACGGAACTTGAACCCATAACCTTGGAGGGCTGAACCCTCAATCTACAACAACACATTATCAAATAAATTATACATTTGCATTTCATCCATTTCCTATTATCCATATAACAGGAATGGAAAAGTACCGCACCACCTGCGCTTCTAGTGTATGTAGACTTTCAAGGTAAAAAACAAATCGACGCATAATTTACAAATCTATGTTTCAATGAACAGATGAAGATGGTATTAAATCCTCTAAAATAACTTAGGAAAGTGACAAGCTGGTGTTTCAGTGCACCTGTGTCATTTATCACATGCAGACTGTTACAACCCAAACTAGCCGTGTTTGTCACTCTTCAATAGACTGGCTGAAAAACAAGGCTAATATCCAGAAATAGAAATCAACACAAATCCATTCAAATGTCTATTTTTTCACTTGCAGGTAAAACATAACCGTACAAGGACACATATAGTAGCCATCCATCCTCCAAATATTAATCCCGGTCAGGGTCATGGAAGCACAATATCTTGAAAACAGCATTGTTGCATCCGGCAAATGGTTTTAAAAAAATATGCCTATATTTTTTGACAAATAGAGCCTTGTTAAAAACATATAGATTTTGTAACTACAGAAATATTAATCTTTTATGGTGATAGTTGTATTTCTTTTAATGTACGGAGTCTTTTTAAATATATGTAATGCTTTTGAAAATGCCATTTCCAATAGAAACTAGCCACTATATATAGCAGAGCTATTAAAACTAGATTTGTTGTGAGTCCTCTTCTGGACTGCCCTGTTTATGCACTTGGTTACTATATAGACCTATAACACGTCATGTTAGCAGAACCTTACCAGCTGGTGCATAATTCTAACATCAGTGTTACATATCTATATCTATACTGTACGGTATGTGTCTGTGGATCTGTCTCTAGCTAATTGGTATAAGGCTAGAGTAATCAGGCTTGATTACAAAGTTCTGCTTTTTAAGTCAGGAGTGCTAGTGTTTGGCTCAGAGTTTAAAGACCGAGGGAGACAGCTGGTGCCAACCCTATGCACTGCACTGATTTTAGCCTGATTGGTTTCCTGAAGGGATTTTGGTAAATGATATGTTTCCCAGGGTTTCAAAGATTTTTTTCTGTCTTTTCTGCATTTTTTTTTTTTTGTTGCAGCAGTATAAAGTGTGATCCAGCAGGGGGCGTGGTGGCTAAGGATCCCGACTTCCTAGCTGTGTGCTGATATTTTTTTGGGCACCTTGAAGAACAGCCAAACAGTCAGGTGATCATAAGGAACATAACTCTCGCCCCCCCCTCCAACACACACCTGATCTTTCTTAATTTACCCCCCCCCCTTCCCTCCCCATAAGCCCTCCCCATAAGCCCTCCCCAGAGGGATGTGTCAGTGCCAGTCCCGGCATCCTCCCTTTCTCCATCCGCACCCACAATTCTTCTTCTCGCCCCTCGCTTACTCTCCCTGACGTCTGTTTCCTCTTCGCTCCCATTTTTCTGTCTCGGTGTAGCTGAATCCCCCCACCTCCGCCCCCGCCCCGTGAAGCGGAACCGCATCCAGAATAACGTTCAGGTCGCGCGGCTCCGTCCCTGCGCCCGGGGAGTCGGCTTCTCCGCATTACATGGCACCGACAACACGACGAAGTTTTCCTAGCAATCAAATTAAATACATTTAATCTAATTAACTGAGTGCACCGGAGTGAGTATTGTTTGCGTCTCGCTGCCCCGAGGTCTTGATCGTGAATCTGCCCGTGTGGAATGCGCGCTCTCGCCGCGTTTCCTCTCAGCGTGCCGCGATGTGGTAAACAGATAGGCTGTCAAAGTTAATTGGTGCCCCTTGGTGTTCGTGTGAGCGCCGCGTGCTTTCACACCCCGCATTGTGCTCCATTCCCACCTAGGACGCGGCGAACCCCCCCATGCAGGTCCAGATAAGCCGCGATTCTTACGTAACGTCGTCTGTCAGTCACATTTAACTTAGGTTTATAATAATAACCAATGACTAATCATTTCACTCGTTTATCGCACCCGGGCATTGTTTCATAAGCCGTTACGTTCCTCTGAAAGGATTATTAATGTGAGGTTAGAGCCTTAACACGTAAATGCATTTCCATCCACCAAGGATGTCTGGATGAAAGGCGAATGCCAAATATATACCTCGAGGGACTTAATAATGGAAGAGAATTAAACCTAACCTAAGATCAAAAGAAAGTGTAGTTAACATGTATAAGTGATATTAATTTATCTTCACTATTGTCATCGGATTACTGTGTACAAGCAAGATATTACATTACAATGGCTGAAAGGCTTCATATTTCGCATTGATTACAGGCTAATTAATGGGGCAGCCTTCCTTATTGTACTGGAACACCGATTTAGCTTTTGACCCCAAACGTAGGGATTAATCCTAATTAGTGAGCATTTTGGCCTGTCTCATAGGATACAGCTTTGTGTCACTCTTTGTAAACTTTGTCGGAGGCAATCGGATGGTCCGTTTCCATAGGTACAGTACAGTGTTGCTATAGAAGCAGGTACAATGAAATCATTCAAGAAGCTGCATTGGATTAAACTCAGTTTTTTCCATCTTGAATCTGCTCAAAACACACGAATGCATCCATTTTCTGAAACTGCTTGTCCTGTAGAGGGTTGCAGGGGCTCCGGAGCCGATCCTGGAGACTATGGGTGCAAAGTGGGAAACAATCCAGGATGGGGCACACTCACACGCCACTCACGCTCATGTTTTGGGACAGTGGGGGTGGAGAATCAGAGTACCCTCAGAGGGAACCCCACAATGACATGAGGGAGACTCGAACCTGGGTCCCAGGGGTATGAGGCAACAATGCTCACCACTGTGTCACTGCGACACACTCATCAAAACGCAAAAACGGGCCTGTACAAATTTTTGTAGGCCTAAACGTATTAAAAATGGATATCACATGTACAGAAATATTCAAACACTTGAGCTAAATTGATTATGATTTATGAGCAGAGATCTCCAACCTGCCCAAAGCCAGACACACGTGTCAGTGGCTAGACGCCTCTCTGTCTGTGGCAAAATGTTTTCGTTGAGGAAAAAAAAAAAAACAAGAAAAACTACGTACGTTATGTTTTCAAATATCATATCTGGAGGTACAATTCCATTGGTCAAAATGTCTGTCATAATTCATCATGCCGTTGATCTCTGTTTATGAATGATTAAATGAATTTGATCCATATTTGAGCATGTCTGTTTGCGGGTAACACAATGTGGAACGGGAAGAGACGCGAATGCTTTCTGAATGTACTACTGATGGCTGTGTCTTCAGGACGTACAGGTCAACATCTCCGAACTCATAGGTCACAGTCATGCCTGCACTGTTGTTCCTTGTGTGATAAGATGTTCATTTTCTGCTACATTGTATCATCCACGAGCATTTTTGGAGGCTGTACTGTCTGATTTTTTGCCATCGTGTGGTTTATCATTTCCAAAATGTTACAGTAAATGTCCGAAATGCACGATTCCATGCTCTGCATCCTGTTCTTCCTTTAACTCAAGAAACATTCTTGTTTGCAGTTTAGGCCGTTACTGTGTCCCTGTATACCAGAAACACTCAGCTCTCCATTATTTTATACACATATTTCCATTATCTCACCATATTGCTGCAGCGCTGATGACAGGCAGCTTGTTACTGCCCCCGATATTTACTGATCCGTAGGCCTCTTCCTGGGGAAATGCAAATGAAATCCATTTAAATAGTTTCAACCTGAAGCACAGATATATTTATAATTAAAGACAACTTTTTTGGAATTCATTTGTTTACCCCCACAATCCATCACAGCATCTACAGCCTGTGAGTCATGAGATCATTTAGGAAAAGGCAGCCCTTTTGCTGAGATTCGTTTGGAACCAGACACAATCTTTCGGCTGCTCGGGAAAATGACAAAACGTGGTTAGGAATGAATGTTTTATACTGTGAAATTATACATATTTGCATTTAGTTTCGACTCAGGAGGCATGAGTATCTTTAAATATACAAGGATTTCTTTATCCTGCGTTCAAAATTCAACACAGAGAAAATCGGTCTACAGAGCAGTGATACGCGGTAACTTCTTTCGTGGCAAAAGTCAACCTCTTCAACAACAATTGCGGGTAATTTTTCTCCAGAGGTAATGTTAAGAAAAGCCAGCAAAATGTTAAACAGCGAATGTCTAAGTCTTGTGGAAAAATATACATATTATGGAAATGAATGCCGCTTTTGCGTGCAGTTTGGAAGCTATTATCGTTTGTGCTGCCTGAGTTGATTCCAGCAGCTGATTAATGTTTGTGCCTGTAATGTAGAATGTTTCATTAACACATGAGAGAATTTCCAATGTGTTCTTAATTGGAAATAATGTCGAGTCTACTCTAAAGTCTCATCCAGTTACAAAAATAACATGGCTGTTTTATTAAATATATATTTCTATATGTTTATGTAAAAATATTTTGTATAAAAAAAATCTACACTCAAGGTACTGCTGCGAATCAACAATGTAAAATTTACTCTAATAACCAATTCATTTTATTACATTTATTACAAATTAGTTTTTCAAGATAAATAAATAGAAATCATTTTTCCCCAAGCATACCAACAGAAAATATCAGAAATTACAGAAAATACATAATGTTGTACTTCAAAATAAATTGTGCAGTATAATTAAATTAACAGTAGGCCTAACTCACCACAACTAAGGCCTGAATCTGCACAAATCTACTGAGATGAACTCAGTGTAGAAAAATAACACCCACTTATCTTTGCTTTGATGTGTATCAAACCACAGTGGTGAAAATTAGCTAGATTTGACAAATATGGCAATTCACTATAACATTTGCTGGGATGACCTTAACGTTAAGGAAAAAAAAACATTTAAATAAAACCCAATTCATCGGAAGGATTATGAAAAAGTTTTTCGGTATGGCAGTCTGCTTTGGACAGGTTGTGGCTTGCCTCATGCCTCGTGCCTCGTGCCTCATGCCTCATGCCTCGTGCCTCACGATTCACGGAAATGGCCCTGGGCGTATACTGTAGTCACCCTGTACCAGATAAACTGTTTTGGAAGACGGATGGATTAAAATATAGTTCATGTTCTTGCTATGGCAGAGGAGGAATTGCGTCGTTCGGGGTTACTGTTGCACTAGACTTTCATACATGTGTTAGCTAGCTGCACTGATTTGCACCTTCAATAGATGCAATTGTAGATGGCTCATTAGTGAAGAACACATTCCGTGTTAATTCATGAATACAAATGGTGCCTTTAAGTAATTTTTACTTCTCCCATCACCATTACGCCAAGAAGACAGTAAGACCATCTCGATTCCTGCTTCCACCTTCTACCCAGTTGTGACGCTGAGCTCTTTGATGCAACATTTGCCACGTTCGCGGGTACCTGCGGGCGATGCTGTTCCTAGTATTACATGCCCAACTGCCAATGTTTTTCTTGATGGTGCCCAGGTTTAGAGGGCATCTTTTATCTTGTCTGGTGGCTAATAACCTCAGGAAATGACCTATTTAAATATTTAAGACATACAATTAAAACAAATCTGTAAAAACAAAATGGAGGTCAGATTGCAGGCTAATAAAAGAAATGAAAAGAACTTCAATTATAGTTTAGGAAAAACTCCCCAAACTCCAAGCAGAAGAAATGTAGCATAGAGGACTCATCTGAGTCCAAATGCAAAGACAGCAGTTGATATAAATGGGGAGCTTCCTGTTTGCTATGGCCTCTGTCTGTGTGAGTGCATGTGTGTTTGTGTGTTGTGCTGTAGTCAGATCTCTATGTATCCACAATAACTGGCTACATGCCTGTTATATATCAATGCAGTGCACTTATTCAAATGGGTGAACACACAGGGACAGACACAGGCGCACACAGGGACAGACACAGGGACAGACGCAGGGACAGACGCAGGGACAGACACATCTCTCTCTCTCTCTCTCACACACATACACACACACACAAACAGACACACAGACACACGCACAGTCTCTCTCTCACATGCACAGACACACGCACAGTCTCTCTCTCACACACACAGACACACAAAACTGTGGACTGCTTGGGAGTCCCCCAGGACTGGGTTGGGAAACACTGCAGTATGAGTCACAACAAGTCTGGAGGACACAGAGTCACACACGACGGGTAATTTAGGGAGAGTAGTTCTCTGAACTGTTTACACACACACACACACACACACGCTTGTAATTATATCTTTGTGGGGACTCGCCATTCATTTCTATGGGGGAAATTATAATCCCAACATGACGCCCATAGCTCCTACCCCAGCCCTAACTTTAACCATAAGTAACCAAACTAAATAAAAGACTTTTGGCATTTTTGTTGCATTCACAGATCTTAGTGGGCACCCGAGAAAGGGTCCCCACAATGTCAAAATAACAGGTTCTAATCACATTGTGGTCACAAGACCACACAGCCACCAAAATTCCGTATTTCATCAGACTGTTTGCTCGACCAGGTACCTTTCATGCATTTGGTCCCCACAATGTAATATAAACCTAACCCCCCCCCCCCCCC
>JAODJW010000048.1:5998383-6014832 GCA_026777045.1 Hyperopisus bebe
CGTGTCAGTATGCCCTGCGACGGCGTATGAGTCAGTGTGCCCTGCGACGGCGTGTGAGTCAGTGTGCCCTGCGATGGCGTGTGAGTCAGTATGCCCTGCGACGGCGTGTGAGTCAGTATGCCCTGCGATGCTCTGTGAGTCAGTGTGCCCTGTGATGGGTTGGCACCCCATCCTGGGTTATTCCCTGCCTTGCACCTGATGTTACTGAGGTAGGCTTTGGACCTACACAATCCAGCACAGCACAAGCGGGTATGGAAAATGGATGGATGGATGGATGAATGAATGAATGAATGAATGAATGAGATGAGAACCCTGTAACCCTGGATAAAACAGTCTCTCTTTCTCTCCCTCTCTCCAGCTCCAGCACCACTCTCTCTTTCCCTCTGCCTCTTTCTCTTTCGTTCACTCTATCCAGCTCCTCTCGACCACTTACTTTCTCTCTCTCCTTGTTCAGCTCCTCTACACCACTCTCTCTCTCTCTCCAGCTCCTCTCCACCACTCACTCACTCACTCTCTCCCTCCAGCTCCTCTCTACCACTCTCTCTCTCTCCCTCCTTCTCTCCATTCCCTCTCCATCACTACCACTGGAGGTGACCAGCACATTCTGGATGCTACAACTCGGTCAGGCTCATGTGAGACAATTGGCCTTCATTAGCTCAATTAAGCAGGTATTCAAGCTCGCTGTCAGTGCTTGAGCCAAAGTGGCTTGTGGAAGGAGCAAAGTCTGAGCAGTTTAGCACTGCGACATCACGGCGGGCGTGAAACCAAACTACAGGGAACAAGGAGCAATGAGTTTCCTGGACAGGAGGTCAGGGACGTGGCAGGTCGTTTGAATCGCGCATTTCTGTGTGCAGACTGTGCTCACCACCACACGACCATAATTCATTCCACAGTTTTTTTTTTATATTCAACACTGTGATCTCTTTGCAAATTCTGGTCAAGATCTGGCCGCAATCACTGCGACAGTTTGCTCTTTTTGGAAAGACTCTGAAGTGTTTTTCCCTCCTAATCTACAGGGCCACAGCAAAATTAAAAATGTTTACTAAAAAAAAGGCCCTCAGTTTATGAAATCCTACTAATACGTAATGGCCTGTCCAGTCAAACACTCCGAGGACTGGGAACGATCCAGCAGCAGAGATATACAGAGGCTCTATGTTATTTTTATGTGCACACACAAAGAATGAGTTTCAATATGCAGCCTTGAATTCTATATCTTTAAAGTTTTGCCAGCAATTGATGAATTGCTTTTCATAATGGACCCACCACCCACAACGTCACCCCCACAATCAATTCTTGCACATTTGTTTGTGAGTCAGATCTGGTTTTTTCCCCTCCAGTGATCTGACTACTCCCCACTCTGGATTGGCAAAATCCTGTTTCCTTCCATTTCCTTTCCACCCTATGATGCAGCGAGATACATACTTACAATTCCTTTAGAGCGTGTGGCTGCTCAGCCCGTGAATGCCTTATCATCCAGTCCATGCTGATGGTTTCACATACATCGGCAAACATATCCTCAGCAGGACAGGAAACAGAGATTTTAGGGTTAACGCTGCAGGAGTAGACTTTTGACGGAATACAAAACCTTTTTCTTAAATTAAATGAATGTATAGTTTCAAATTTCAGAATTGATTTTTCCTTCAATGGTACCGCAACACAGCAATGTAACTTATGTTTACGTTTTACATCTAGATTTTTAATATGCTACAAAAAGTTAATTGTGGGTGATGTTAATTGGATGTGAAGTACCCAGCTCTTGACAATTATGCAAATTTCCTAGGTGGATGATGTCACAAAGTATCTGCTTTTCCATCTGCGTACATTCAGCACATTTGACTTGGGGATATTTCATAGGTGATTGATTTCCTGACGTATGACAGATATGGATTGGGGTAATAATAAAACCACCCCCCCTAATAATTATAAGGGCCACGAGAATGGCACAACGTTGGTAATAAATTTAGCAGGAGGGCTGACGTGTTATGGAAAATGGTAATAAAGTAATGAAGAAGTGTCACAGTATTCGGAATTATTCATGCCGTGTTAAACGAATCAACGACTATTGGCTGATTGAAACTGATCAAAAATGTAATTTGTTTGTGGAAACTGGAGATTAATCTGGATACTTTGTTAAGAACGTGGACGAGAGGTATGAAGACAAAATCCTTATCCTTCCTACGATGTTTCCGCACAAATTTGCACAACAGACGATGGTGCATCACAATACAACAGCTTTGCACACCCAAAATAATACTATCCATTTTTATAAGTCTCTTTCGTGGGTAGCGTTTAGTTGTACTGGCTGGCTACAATAACAATAAGGACATTCTATTCTTCTATAAATTTAATAATGTCTAATATTCCCGTCATTGACCGTACTTGTATTGATCTGGGCTTCTAACAGAATGTAAATGCAGCCACATGGATTTACATGATTGTCAACTTTCGGAGGGACACCGCGAAGAATATAAAATAATCAAACAATCAGAACAATGGGGGACCGCCGGGCTGCAATCTGATGAGGACTATGCTCTTTAATAACATGTTTTCTATCAATCTTGTATTAAGGAATCAGTTCGGAATGAGAATTTGTTGCGAGAATCTTGTGAGAATGTCATAAGATTGTTGCAGTGATTAGATATATTATTAGAATATATTAATGAATCTTTGGCAAAAATTCAATTAAATTTTTATAATAAATTTTATTTATATGGCGCCTTTCACAGCAGAGTCGCTTTACATGGGAGTGTTGTGATACATCACATCATTCAAACAGAATAATACAAAAAGAGAAAGAAAGAAAGAAAGTAAGAAAGAAAGAAAGAAAAGACAATGGAAGAGAGGTACCAAAAACTCCCAAGTACCTTGTGGGGGTCAACTGGCTGCCCAACCCCCTCAGACTTGCTGACATTACAGAATAGAAATGAATACCAAACAATAAATATTGATCAAAATTGAATCTGCAGTTAGTAATATATCTGGAGAATACTAGCTAGATGGATCTGTCTACTTCACGGCCAACACAGCATCTCCAAGCTAAAGTTCCCTGCATCACACTTAAGTCACAGAAACCAATCGTACCGTTTTACCGGAGGTGCTGAATCACAGAGAAACTTCCAGGCAGACGTGGCCCGGGAGACCTTCCACGGTGTAAACACATCAGGGAGTTAAACTCAGGTGTTATTTTACAACAACTCAAAGGGCAACGAGGAGGCAACAGATTAAAATACAGGAAAGGTCATTATACTCTTCAGACCCAGAAAAAGTGATAGCGAATTTGTTATTAAAAAAATGTTAAGGACAGACAGAAGCATGGAGAGCATAATGAAACCACAAAGGCTCGTATTATTAAAGTATAATTAAGGATGAGATATATATTTTTACTGTGACCTTATTGTTAATCCAATATGTTTGACTGAAGATTTTCTTTTCTTACTAGTGATTTGTCTAGACAGATTTAACTCACTAAACTAAAATATGCAAATTAACGGTACAGATGTAGCAGTGTTTTGTATTTGACATGCCCATTACCTAATCATGAAAATTATCTGAATGACCGTGATATCCATCCATAGGTTGCAGAACACAAAATCTTAATTACAGTTTGTTCCCACGCTCTTGAAAAATATTAACAAAATAGAATGTATAAAATAAGATTCACGCCGAGCTCAAATATGGACCACTACAAAAATTATTAATAATATGCTGGCATCAACCATAATGGCAGCAATTATTGTGGCTGGAAAAAAAAAAAGAGACGTCAGAATATTCATATTGACAGCTGATGTTTCGTACATATCTGTGTTCCTGGACTGGTATTTTCCAGTAAGCTGGGGACCTTCTGCTGGAAATTTCTCTACGGAGAAGAATGGTCACATCTTTGTTATTCCTCATTTGCTGCATGCTATATTATAGTACACATCACAAATGCTCAGGTACTGAGATTAATATGGCTGGCTCAGAGTGCCGACTATGCGATCACTCAACCACTTATTGCTAGATTTTGATGTATGTTTAGAGTCGCAGTCTTGCTGGAAGGTCCAGTCGTGGGCGAACTCCGGGACCTTGACCGCAGGTAACCTGTTACGAAACCTAGAAAAATGTGCCCTGACTACAGCGGGAACAAAAGTGAAATAGAAAATTAATAATTTTATAAATTAAGTTTTAGTCGGTATGTTGTGGCTTTACCGATATTTGAGCTATGCTGTTATACAGCGAAAGGCATCAGAGATTCTTCCTGCTAACGGGCCCCTGTGCTGCAATCTCTCGCTTGAAAAGAGGGACCCAAGAACAGGGAATAGAAAAAGAGGAAATGGAAGATTAAGATGGAAGGGCAGAAAACTGTGTGTTGTGGACAGCGGAGTTGCTTGCAGCAAGGCTACCGGCTCGTCTAAATATCCCAGATGGATGGCATTTCCGTTATGATTTTTACATATGAAATTGTTTTTATTCCTGCCTCAGTTATGTGTGCCTTTTAGATGATTGCACCAATCAGCCGCGGAGCTTTGGAAGCTGGCCACGTTTATTGTAATTTATGACCAACTGTTACATTCTTTTCCACCAATATATACACCTGGATGTTTCGCCGGAGCGGAGTTAACGACGGAGTTATGAATGTATTGCATAAACTCACAGACCACAGGAAACACCTGTCTATCCATTTCTCATACCCGCTCGGCCTATGCAGGGACGCGGGGGTCCGGAGTCTATCATGGAAGCAATGGGTGCGAGGCAGGGAATAACCCAGGATGGGGGGGTGCCAAACCATCACAGGGCCACAGGAAGCAACACCCCAGAAAAGGAAATTGATAGCAGAATGTGAGCGACATGCTAAACACAAGGAGATCCCGGGATTCGAACATTCGACTTACGCACAACTCGTACTTACAAATGGACTGACATACAACATATTATATTAGAAATTCGGGTTACAATGCAGTCACGCATGTCGTTACTTTTAATGTTACTGTATTATTTTTATTATTACGATGCACTTATTATTAATCTGATTTAACCACAAATTCGACTTAAAGGCAGCATTAGAAAATGGATCTTGCTCGTAAACTGGGAGTTACAGCACCCACAAAGACAATAGAAGGCTACATACTGTATTATATAATCACATGATTGTGTGTGCAGCTGTAAAAATACCATGTCGAGAAGGGACTGGGCTTTCTGCATGATTCCGGCGATGATTGTATCCTCGGACTGACGGCTGATGAAAATCGATTAGTGGATAAATGGTCAGACTTTATTTCACTGGTGCAGGACACATTAACTGCTGGTGCATGCATTTTATAATCAGTAATTAATGTAGAAGTCATGGACGATGTCTCACCGCCGGACCAGGGAAGTATTATAACATTCATCCATCTTATAGAGTTTATCCAATACAGGGTGATAGTAAGGATTCTGGATTCACAAGGGCTGGTCTGTAGCTGGGGCACTCACACTACGGATGATTTAGAGACATCAAACAGCCTGACAACCTGCTTATGGACAGAAGGAGGAAGCCAGTGTGTTTGGAAGCCAACACTGACACACGGAGAACATGCAGACTCCACACGTGACCCCCCCCCCACCCCAAACCCTCTGCACCTCCATACTGTCCAAGTCATCGATCGATTTATTTCAGTCCTAACAATTAAAAGGATCTGATCTAGACCTAACTTAGTCATATCAGGCACGTGCAGGGTGAAGAATCACGCTAAATTTACTGGGTAGAGCCACGTCCTGTCTGCAAAATGTACCCTAACTCCCCCCCCACCATTTAAGCACCCACCTCTTTTTCATTTTAAAAGCTGAAAATATCATTATGATAAAGCTTTGCATATTCAAACAAGTAAGAACATTATCTACGTACTCTAAGCAGGTTTGATACATTTTTGTATCCATTGTGAGCCAAAGGCCCCATCTGAGAGCAGTTATAGATACAGACAGAGCTATTCGTAAGCGCACCTGCGGAGCGCGTCCCATCGCTGCCAGAGGCTTCGGCGGGCGGATCAATCCTTCGCGCAGCCAACGACAGGAGCCGGGCTCGATCTGCTAACCCCGGAGCTGCAAATGGATATTTTCACGCGAATGTAACAGTACCCGTTTATTAATAAAAAACACAGCACTCACGTATAGACGAAACAATTGCTGAGCGATCGTTTATCGTTTGACTTCTTTTTTTTTCGAGCGCCACTCCAACCACATCTTTCACAAATAATTACGACTGTCGGGACTGTTACATCACAGCTGGAACTCAATCAACAGCTCAATTAAAGTTAAAAGCAGAGCTGGAAGGCGGGCTGGCGCCCACCGCGGGTCCTCGGGACCGCAATCGGGAAAAGCGCGATCCGCTAAATGAAACCGGGCACCGCAGACAGCGCGGATGCTGATTGTTTCAGGCACGTGCTGACTGTTTCAGGCACGTGCTGACTGTGTCAGTGATGCCCCCTATGCTTAAGTACAATCAGAAATGAAAGTGCGCTTGTTTATATACAGGGATACACACAAATAGTCCTACATTTGGTTTATTATGCAACGCTGAACAAAGGGGACACATATTGTATTTAAATGGAAATTTAAAGTATTATTTTTACAATGCTTGAAAATTCTTTAATTTAAATGGAAAAGGTTGACCTTGGCCCTGTACTCGATAAATTATAAAGATGGATGGGTGAAAATAAATATTCCATTTGGCAAAAGCTTTCGGCATAATATCATTATTTAATAGGAAGTTCGCTGCTTGCATATGAGGTACACATCCAAACACATGACTTCCATGCTTAATCTGAGGTTAATTTTAACTGAAAGGAAAACACCATCGTGTCTTTGTTATGAAACCCATTCCACCCACCCCAGCCGAGCAAGCATAAAATTTATTCCCGAAATTTCTGCTCCTAAAATGCGGGGACAACGCAGGAATCACCTATGTCTGAGCGTGTTTCTGCTTAGTGGACTGGCTTGGGGGGCTATTAGACCCGTCATATATGTAATAAATCTCAAATACATTAAAGCAGAGCGAGATTTGGAAAGTTCATGCAACTGTCAGCACGTTTATGTTCCCACATCGGCGTGGCGTTTGGTGGCGAGCAGACGGGATGATGGACAGGGGGCGGCCTTTCTCTGCTGGCTTTTCTTATGTCTGTAAGTAACAGACATCAATGTCCGATCTACCGGCTCGCAAAATGCATCTGAACGGGGTACTGTAGGGGGCGGCGTTGTCGTGTTCGCTTGTTTGCATATGAAAAACTCAGACACAACTATTTGTTTTAGTAAACACGGACATAATTAGGGGCTTTATAAATAAAGTTTTATTAGTTTGCATTAAATTATTTGTAGATACATTTTTTTCAGTGACTATTCATCGCTTTATTTATTTTAATGATGGACATTTTGATCAAAATGGATTTTTTTTTAAACGTGGACATAATACTTATAAAAGTAACACACCCGATCTCTGCAGGGTGGAGCAAGGTGGAGTAGTGGGCGTACCAAAAGGCGAGCGGGCGTGCCGAAATGCAAGTGGGCGTGTCCAGGAGTTTATGGGCCTATCGAAGTTTGTGGGCGTGGCGAAGTGGGTGGGACCACTCATGTAATTTCCTTTGCACTTTCTGGATGTATGGCGGTAAGTGTAAATCAGCACAGGAAATGTCTTGCATTATATTAACAAATATGATTTAATTATAGATATCTGTTACCTGACCTATATAATAGTAACAGATACTTGATATTGACCCCCATAGGGAAATGATCTTTACGCCTCCTCAAACTTGCTCTCTGCAGGTGACAGCAAGCTGGCGTGGCCGGGCTTGAACCGGCACCCTCAGGCCCCAGGCAGAGAGGCCCAGCACACTGAGCCACAAGCCACCCAGACAAATATGTCCGAAATAACGTTTATCGACCAATAACGTTTATCGACCGCATTTTCGGCCAATACAGAGAAGCCGTTCGCACACCTGCTCTGCTGCACACGTCGCCATTGGACGCGGTGCCTTCTGACACGCCCACCTTTAGATATGGCCTGCAGACTCACGTCTTCAGTTTTGTGGTCCATGGGCCAATCATAATAACGGTACACTGAAATTATGCAAGGAAATAGATATTCCTGGCGGTGACCAAAAGAAAAAGAAGAAAAAAAAACTAAAAAGAAAATCAAGAAAAAGGAGATGCAAGAGTATGTATGAAGTACCGCTTTGAGAAGAGAACACAAACCAAGGGTGAGCATGCAGTTATTTAACTTTATATAGGCCATATTCTGTCAGATGAGAAACATGAAAGCAACATCAACACATTTAATCTGTGGAAGAAACATGAAGGACTTCTGGCTACTTGGCTACTTTTACCACATGACGAAAATGATAACCATAGATGCACTGCGCTAATGTTTATCGGTCTGCCATCTCAGTCCCAGGTGTATTTGACAGAGGTTATACAGGTGAGCACAGTACAGGATGATCAGCCAAGACACCGTGGACTCTGGCTTCCGCCAAAAGCCTCACCCCAGGCTGTAATATACGGTATTTCCTTCCCCTGCTAATATCTGCAATGTGCCTGCGCAAGATCAACCAGCACATCTGTGAGATTGGACTGGCCTCAAGAGACAAATTGAGTCTGGCCATTGTTAAAAAAAAAAAAAAAAAAAAAAACACAGTTTCCCATCTGTCACACAGCACACAAAGACTCGAGGCGGTCCAGGCCAGTGGCTAAGCACACAGCTAATCAGATTTAGATTTATTGATGGCTGGCAAATTGGACAGGAGTTAAAAGGAATTATTATCATTAGTGTAGTATTATTAGTACTGCGTTCAATGAAGTCCTGTAGCCGGGCTGTTCATGAAAGGGAGCAGAGACTCTTACTAGTCATCAAACATCATGCTAGCGATTTTGTTGAAGCCTCGGAGACAGAGGATGACACAGTTTCGCTATGGCGGAGAGCGACCGTGTCATGTGATGAAAAGGCAGGAGGAGTGAATCCCGCCCTTCATAAACCAGACCGCGGTCGTTTTCATCATCTCTGGATACCAGAGTCTCCTCGTCGTCCATGGAGACCATGCCTGACCCCCTAACCTTTAAAACGGGCTGGTCAATCGTGCCCAAATGCAATCATACTGTAGCACTGCAGAGTAACAGTGTTTACAACAAGGAGTACTAGATGAAGGCTGTAGTAGTAAAGCAGTATTATACTTCACTATACTGCTATACACCCCCCACTACAGCAAAGTGGATCATTCACTGTGCATGACCATGGTTACTGTCTTTAGAACGATGAAGAAAACCAGGACTCAGGAGCATTATACAGGGGGGGGACCCAATTGGGAACTGGATGGTGGAGGAAGTTCTGGCCCAAATGGTAGAGGGCTCTGGTGTGCAGGCAATGAACTGCAACCCGCATATGGGCTTGACAAATGCTGATCTCTACTCCAGCTTCACATAACTGTCACGCGTTGTAGGTGCAGAATTCGGCGGTACACGCCATAGTATGGGTGGTGCTAAAGGAGCCGGCCTGATTTGTGGGTGGTTTTCAGGGCCTGTTACAAAGCTAGGGGCTGTGGTCTACAGTAGTCATGGATACGCTACCAAAGGCTCTTTGGTCATGGTCATTAGCTTGTGGTCTATATAGATTACAGTCATCTTCAAAACAATGCCTGTGAGTATGGCATCTGTGATATTGATATAAGAACCTCAGAGATGGTGGACTGTAGAGAATGAGAGCTTCTCTGGAGGGTGATGAATCTGCAATGGGTGGTGTTAGTTATCTCGTCTGCCACCACCAGGGGTTTGGGGCCTGAGGTCCAGCAAGGGGGTTCAGAAAAGACCTAAGGTCATTGCAAAGTCATTGTGTTGACTGTCGAACAGTGCTTTGGTCTCCTAGGCAACCTGCTTTCGTTCATGCGGGGAATCTGCATGTTTGGCAGCTGAGTGAGCTCTTCTCACAATCAACCTATGGATCCATGCTCTGACCGGTCGCTGCTTTCGTGTTCTCTGCCTGATTCTTTAGCAGTTACTCTGTGCTTCTACTGTCATATTTTCAGGATGCATCCCAGATATGTGCACTGGACTAAATGGGGATGCACTCACGGAAGGAAACGTTTCCAAAACCTCGCTAAACATTTAGAAGAATTCGGGCTAGACTCGGATAAGACAATAAGAGGTGGGGAGTTCAGGTCCAGCAAGTAAATATCCAGACCGAGATTTTGTTTCAACCAACCAGTTGAGTATAAAGAGTCACAGTCACTCAGCTGGTTGGTTGAAACAAAATCTTGGCCTGGATTTTTACTTTCTGGACCTGAACTGTTCACCTCTGTAAACATATTTACCCTCAGCAGTCACACCAAATGGAATTTCATCTCCGCTCCATACCAACAATGCACAATGCTATTGCTATTAGAACAATTGCTATTAGAACATCATGGTCTTCCTTTTAAAATCTCCATCCATCCATCCATCCATCCATTGTCGCGGGGGGCAGCAGTCTCGGGGCCTTTAAAATCTCCATTTAGTCCCAAATCGGACTGAAGGAATTTAAGTTTGTCAGCTTTCTGCATGACTTCTTGGGCCTCTGTGACGATCCCAACGTCTGCGGCGATGGCTTTCACGCAGGAGACCGAAGGCCTGCCTTCAGATGTGACGATCCCAGCAGCTGCGGTGACGGCTTTCACACAGAAGACCGAAGGCCTGCCTTCAGATGTGACGATCCCAGCAGCTGCGGTGACGGCTTTCACGCAGAAGACCGAAGGCCTGCCTTCAGATGTGACGATCCCAGCAGCTGCGGTGACTGCTTTCACGCGGAAGACCAAAGGCCTGCCTTCAGACTTGCGCCACCGACATTATTTTAGAATCACAGACGTGCAAATGATGTAAACTTTAAAAAAAAAAATGAAGAAAACAAAACGGCTAGAAATGTACCAAAATCGACGTGAGAGGCTCCTGTCATCTTCCAGGAACTTGCAGAGGCACTTGTCATGGTGCCCACTGTGCAGAGCATGTGTGTTTGTGCCCAAGTGAGACAGCATGTTAACCATAAACAGTAAGCCAGCTCTGGATCGGCACAGGCAGGCATTTTGGGTCTTGCCAAATGCCTGACACTTTCATCTATCTGCATTCAAAGCACGTTGTTGTGATTGTGTTACTCCCAAATTATGACCCCTTCCTCAGGCTTTTTTATTTGGATTGCATGTTTGCTAATCAAATATGTGCATTTGTTTAGCTTAATGGATATTTTACAGAAAACAGCTGCCAATTTGCTTAATTGATTTATTATTCCAAGGTATTTAAATATTCATATTTACGTACTGTCTGCGTACCGTTTATTTTTTTTTTACCCCGCTCCCCAAAAAGTTCTCGCGAGTGAATATGGAACCCCTCCTGCCAACACACCGAATGCGATGATGAAGACGCAGGGAGAGCACAGATGGGACAAAGGAGCAAAACTCTAATTACATTTGAAGCGCTGTGACATAATATATGCTTATTAAAACATCTTGCTAAAAAGGTGAGACCTGAAACACCAGTGCAATTAGCAAGTCTCCGCGCCCGCTGAACTTGCAGCCAATTAATTATTACACCTGACACACACCCGCGCATGCGCAAATTTAGCGGCAATTTAACGACGGAGTTGAAGAACAGAAATGCTGAATTTAAATCCAAACAATGTGTAATTTTCAGTTCAAGAAGGAGGAGGGGGTACAGCTACCGTGCGGCACAGTACAGAGCGATACAGTTACGATAAAACGATCGCGTCTGACCGGTGTGTGCGTGCGTGGTTGCAAAATGTGCTGCTGAGAGGTAAATAGATTTTTAATTCTCGTTATTCATTAGGTCATAGTAATGTCATGGGTCATTTAAAAAGTGATAAAAAATAATATTTAGGTGAGTGGTGAGTCTGCACTATGATTTTGTCGCTAAGCGAATTGTTATGGGACCGGACCACATTATTTTCTGCTGGCCCACCCACGCTATGATTTCTGGCTCTGCCCTTGGGATACGACGGCAGCGCTCTTTTCTGATGAGAGGCGTAGCTAAAAATTCTGGGCCTCCTGACAAAGTCTTATTTTGCCCCCCTGGCCCGCCCCGCCGGGTGGCAACTCGACCCCCACCCAATATTATTACGTATCCCATGAATCTGCCAGGGTATTGATGCCTGTACTGAGCCCAGGTTCTAATGATTATATTTAAAGCTCAGACACATTTGACCAGGCGATAACATGGCAGTAAAGGCCTTATTCTGACCAAGGAGGACCACTGACCAAGATGTCAACAGTGAGCGTCCTTAAAAGGGGTCCACCAACTGTACTCATGGGGGGGGCAGTAGGAGTGGGGGCAATTAACCTTAATTGCTTCAGTGAATAAAGGACGTTCATGAATCTAATTTCACATTGTTTAAACTAATAAAGTATAAATATTTCAGTTATATTACAAAGGAATGTCTGTGCTAAGTAAGTCTGTTTATGTCTTGAACCTACACTTTCCATTAGAGTGACCAAAAAGGTCGGGAAGAAGTGTTTTCGAGTCACATTTTTAATAAAAAAGGATATTAAGTGTACGTAGGACCACAGGTGCATAACTGAAGATGAATAATGAAATTCCTTTTTCTGGAAAAACTCACATTGCATGGAGTTCTATATACATACTCACTGTGTCCGCTTTATTAGGTAGACCTACACAGATCCAGGTACGACACCTTCCTGTCTCCAGAACCACTTCAGCTGTTGTTGAGTCGTGCATTGAAAGAAGCCTTTCTACACACCACTATTGTACTGAGCTGTGTCGTTTGCACTTGTGGCCTTCGTGTTAGCTTTACCGAGCCATTCTCCTCTGACCTCTCACAAGTGTTTTTCGGCAACAGACCTGGATTCCTTTTGTTTATTACACCATTCTTTGTGAACTCAAGGCCCTGCAGTGTGCAAAAAGCCCAGGAAGGTGGCTGCTTCTGAGATGGCGGAAGCACCACGCGTGGCACCAGCTATCACACCACCTTCAAAATCGCTTGCATCACACGCCGTGGCCGTTCCGACGCTTATCCGCACAGTAACCGAACCTCCTGCCCTTCTCCGCATGCTGCAGATATTAACCTGAGGACAGCCCGTATACTTAAATTTTGAACGTTTGGATGAAATGGGCTGAATTCTGCTCTTGTAGGAATCACCGTGAGGAGATTTCTCCCAGTTTTTTCAGGATTCAAGTCGGAAGTGGCAGCTCTCAAGAGCCAAAGGGTTTGTTGGTTTTCATGCTAACTCATCTCGTAATTGTAATTGCACTCATTGCACCGATTGTGACTCCGGTAGGTGTTAGGCATCTCTTTTGCCTGCGGATTATTAACTTAAACAGCAACATAGTTTTCAGTCCCTTTATCGCCGGCAAACTTAGCCCACAACAATCCACTTGAAACAAGTGCTCCATTAAATACATGCTAATTGACTACAGTATCACCATTATATATGACTATACCCCTGAATCATTTTCATGTTTCACTCTTTCCAACTGCAAAATGAAGAATGTAAAAACAACAATTAAAAAACTCTAGATATATGGTAATATGTGAGAAACGGTGCATATATCCTATCTGTGCCAGCATAAATTTAGCATGCAGGGTGTAGTGGTAATGCTGTGTGGTTAAAGCAGAATTGTTTTACACACTTAGGCATAACCAATGCATAAAAATGGGTATAATCCATCCATTCACTTTCCATAACTTGTTACACAGTACAGCAGTGGGTGACACTTTACTTAAGAACATGCTTTTAGTAATTTATAAACACATTCATAATGAATTATAATGCAATCATAAAGCATTATAAACATGGCTATACATATTTTTAAAAAGGCATACATTATTGCCATGTGTATGTTTAGAGCAATGCATTATGATTGATTTTTGAAGCTCCCACCTATAATGCACTACAAATACCTTTATAATGCATTATAATAGTATAATCTATAGTGCATTATAGATGACAGCTGCATAAAGGTTTTATAATGCATAATAATCATGGCTATAATGTGTTACATCTTTTTTCATAAATATTTGTAGCCATGTATACAATGCTTTATGAATGCATTATAATACTTTATGAATGCATTATGAATGTGTTTATAAATTGCTAAAAACATGGCCTTAAGTAAAGTGTTACCCAGCCATGTTTCCCAACCCGGTCCTCAAGGACTTACAGATGGTCCACACTGTTGCTCCCTCCCAGGCTCCCTACCAGGAGGGTCCCCGGGGACCGGATCGGGAAACACTGCAGTACGCGGTTGGATGAACCTGCAGCATTATGCATAAAGCAGGAAAATGTACCGCGATAGCATAGCATGTTGCTATTATAGGGCCCTTTGGTAACACTTTACATTAACTGCACCATTATAATGCATTCATAGAACATTCATAAGCAGCATGCAAGTAACATCCTAACATCCCTTAACAGCTTTAATATACATTAATAACAAACATTACATGATTATACAATTATAATGTTTGTTATTATTATATAATGTTTGTCAAATGTATATTACAGCTGTTAAGGGATGTTAGGATGTTAAGGTATACATACACGATGTTTATGAATGTTTTATGAATACTTAATAAATACATTATGAAGGTGCACTGAACGTTTCATGAATGTAACATAAAAGCATTATGAAGGTGCAGTTCATGTAAATCATTACCGATCCTTTTTAATGGGATATGCCTCCAACAAAACAGCAAAAAAACCTGTTTTTAGGGGAAAACTGGATTTCAAATACTTGCTGTTTTAGGAAACAGCATAACTTATCTTAATAAATGAGATCTTATAAGATATAACAGTACACATTAGAAGCAATTGAGTCTTATGGCATAGGACAAACTTTGAAACCCAAAGAAGCACTCCTGTAGATGTGTCACTGTTCTTAGAGGTGGAGAGTTCAGGTCCAGAGAGTACAAATCCAGACCAAAATTTTGTTTCAACCAACCAGTTGAGAACTAAGAACCATAGTCACAGAATATTCACTTGGTTGGTTGAAACAAAATCTTGGTCTGGATTTTTACTTCCTGAGTCTGAATTATCCACCCATGCACTGTACCCTGTTGGTAAGGTGATGTTGAAAAACAGAGGCTACAAATCTCAGCTTGTTAGAGGAATCCACTGTAATTAGTCACAGGACTCCTCAAATGATGCTCCAGTCCAGTCCACTCCAGTCCAGTCCACGGACTTTCCAACTGAGGAAATTCCAGATAAGTGAAACATTAAATTCTCTGCTTAAGGCTTAAGATTGTCAGACAGAGGATTTTAACCATATAGACTGGTTCTGGATTGTTATTTCGCCCATTTAAAAAAAAAAATCCTGCATACTGGAGATAAAAGGTGAGTTTTGCTTAAAGGTTAATCCGAGACAGCGGACAACAGACAAGAGTTTGTACACAATCTGTAAGGGGAATTATTCCGCACTATTCACATCATTTAATATATATAACTGGCTTTTTCACCCCGCTAAACGTTAATCCTAATTAGAATGTTGTTCAAGTCACGTCCTTTCAACAAGAAATAGAAGACGACAAAAGGATTTCTGATCCTTAAGTTATGGAAGCAGTATTTTAAGATGGTTTAGTAGTCATTTATGCTTGGGGTTTAAATGAAAACTATTTTTACGGGACTAATTAGTTATTTTGGTGTGTCATTGGCTAGAATATTTAGACAAGGTATTTTCAGACTGGCAGAATTCCCTAACTGTGTCTTCCTGATCTCCCGCATCCCTGAAGGGCAAGAAGAAACAACTCTAATAAGGTAAGAGTGCCTTCCCAACAGCAAAGAGGCAATGTGTCACACGGTGTGACAGGAGGGCAACCAGTTTCATCTCCTGTATCACTCCAGGCAGGGCGACCGAGATGCTCTTGTTGAGGACAGAAGGCATGACTTGCATCCAGAAGAGATGAGAAACGGAGTTGAATGTAGCAGCTTGCATGTCGCTGAGATCCCCTGTAAACGACAGCTTTTGCTCTGGTTTAAAAGGCAGATTCTGTACGAAACCAGGACATGAGCATCCAGTACCATCTAACAGCAAATATCTATCGGTCTTGGTACCGCACGTGGCCAATTCAGAAAGTAAACACAAAATACAGCCGTAATCATACCAGCCACACTTTTCTGGAATGGCCGGTGTGTCTTCCATTAAAGGCGAAAAGTCGATGTGCAATTGTTCTTAAAGCAGATTGCCGGCAATCTCAGCCAGAGATCATCTCTCGCTCCCCACTGGAAGAGGCGTCTTCCAAGAGGCACCGTTGAGGCAGACGGGTCAGGTTTTTGTGATGAGGTGTTTTTTTTTTCAGAGCTGGATAAGCTCCCAAGGAACAATCGGGAGATGGTTTGGGGAAACGATCACCAAAGTGCTCGCTGTCTTTGTGAGAGTCGTGTGAATAGGAGAGGGGGCTTTATTGCAGTGCAATGCCTGCCCGCACATAACCCACCCCCCCCCCCCCCACCCCTG
>JAODJW010000048.1:6036731-6049362 GCA_026777045.1 Hyperopisus bebe
GTTAATACATACTTGCATAACTGAACATATACAGTATTCTGCAAAAGTCTTAGGCATGATGTTTAAATGATATTTATTTTGGTGTAAAACTATGATATAATCTCTGTCAAGGTAAGGTATGTTTCCTTAGCCATTTCAAACGTCTCCGAAATTCACCCCAGTGTTTACAGGAATTTAACACATCCATGTATGTTTTCAGTCAGTGACTGGCATACTTTGTTTAGCTAATCAGTGTCTCGTTGAATTATCTACCTAATTAAAAATCATTAATTAATTGAGCAGGTGGTAAAATTTAACAAATATATGGAACGGCTGAGGTGCCCCTGAGGAGAGGTTTGGGAACTGAAGCGGTGTTCATCTGGCCAACCAACTAGATATGTACTTTTTGGAGAACGGAAGAAATCTTGTTTATTTTATTGTTCTGCTGTTAACTTTCATATATTCTAATGTTAAATGCATTCTTTTTTTGAGCAAATATACACTTAGTATCCAGATAAATAGGTTTAAACATTTTCTTTGACTGCCTAAGACTTTTGCTCAATGCTGTACCTGCATGTTCAGCTTATCGTCACCAAGCTATTTTGTGTAAAAGTCGTGCGTGCTTTCAAATAACAATCCATGCGACTCCACTTTCCCCAAGGAACGATTTAGGGGAGGGAGAGTTTTGGAAATGTGCGAGAGAGACTCATCTAATGATGAGATTTGCCCGGGGAGATGGAGTGAGCGCCCCCCCCAGGCCTAGCATGTGCAGCGAACCAACACAAATGGTGGGGGGAGGAAAAAAAAAAAAAACGCATGAAGTAGAGGGACGAGGGATGCGTCCGCCAAGTATTTTTGGCCTAGCCATGCGATGCACCTGTCACGCGCGTTCTCCATGGGGAGGTTAAGTTTGCAGCTAACACAATGGTGAACGGCATGTAGGAGAATTACCACAGAGTGCCAAATATGGCGGTTGGCACCACAGCAAAGGCAAATAGGGGCTACAAAAATCAGCCAACTCAGAAGTCGAGGCTGCGAGGAAAATGTAAAATGTGGCGCAAAAAAAAAAACACTACAATAAATTCAAAAAAAAGGACAAAAGACCGATAGCTACAGAAAATGAAGTAAGGTTTGGCGGGAAAATGTTTTATTTGTGTTTCTTCTGGTTGACTGGGCAGGTTTATGTAAAGATCATAGCCATTGTGTATTTAACATAAAGTCAATAAATATGAAAGGAAACTGCGGAAACTGCTTATTGTAATTGTTTTCTGATAATGATTTTTTTTTACAAATTGCTTTTAATAATTTTACTTTGGGAAAGGCATATTTTACTTTTGAGGCATATTTAAAACTGAAAATTAGTATTACTGTATTATCTTCATTTACGACACAGAACATTGCTCATAACTTATGTTACTGCGTAAATCCTTAAACTCTTTAGCCACTTTAGTGACTGCCCACAATAAATAATTTATAGGAATGAAATCTCTCAGGATATACCATAAAGTCTAGAATGGCAACTACTCTGTTCAGTACAAACACCACAGGGACACATTTTAATGGCATGACTACACAGCAAAACTATATTAACAACTAAACAAGCAAGTCCAAGGAAAATGAATAATGTCTGTCCTTTGTTTTCCGCAGTTAAAGTGAACGTTGCGTGAGAGGTGTTTGGACGACTGGACGCACTTCTCGATCAGAGGGAAATCACCTCTGCCTGACAGGCCTCGGAGATTGCCTTTTGGGGGTGTCAAGGATGAGGTCAAAGACATAATTCAGCATGGGTGGGGGAGGGGGGGGGTGTCCCCAGTGATTCTCATTTTATTTTCGCTCACTTCCAACGGAGTTTTAAAGATCTTTAAAAAAGCAGAAAGTCAGCAACCATTTATATATCGTGAACAACAGTGAAACATAAAAACAGACTAAACTACTATCCATTATACCTAAAGTGCGGAAGAATCAAATCACCCAGACATGCTTTTAAATATACTGTAGTCGCATACTATGGGGGGGAATTATACTTCTACTGACTATAAAATGACACATAGTAGGTATACTGTGGCAATAACTATCATTTATATGATTTCACAAAATGAAATATTTATATTATTAATAAACATGCATATAAAAAAATTAAAGTCACCTTTAAGGCTTGAAGAATTACAACACAAATCCCACGTGCCACAAAATGTCTAGAGTATCTATTTCAGAAAATACTTGTTGAAACCGTAGATTACTTTAATCAATAAAACCACTGATCAGTGCATATAAAGACTAATTCTTTTATTTGTATACACACATGGGAGAACAGTATTTAAGATGTTGTTTTGATGCTTTTGAGGTCTGCTTTTGGTTCTGGTCGGGTTGGCAATACGACAGGATAAAGTGCCTTCAGCCCCAAAGAGAGAGGACACCCCCCTCCCCCTTGAAAAGCTCATGAGAGTTTTACTTACACAAAAATTCTCTGAGGACAGAAAAAAACGATTGTTCCAGAGAGATAACCAATCAGATCTTGGTCAGACGTCAGATATTACCAATCAGAACTTTTGGTCCCGCCTACTCTAGTTGCTTGGGCCTGCCTCCTCTACAATCTGATTGGTTATCCCCCTCAACCAATCATTTTTCATTCTGCCCTCAGAACATTTTGCCCTCGACACAAGATGGGACAAATGCTTCCTGGGTCTGCAGGACTTCCAGTAGGCACAGAAATAAAAATTATATATATATATTTTTTAAAAAAAACCTAGCAGGTGGGGTTGAAATGGCACTAAATGGGCCAATGTCTGCACTGCTCCACACAGCAAGCGGCTCAGACTGTGACATATTAGCAGAGCTCTGTCCCATCATGCACAAAGTAAGCCTCTCTCTTACGCTGCCATGTGCGTATGGTCCATTCAGTCCACCACCGGTGCGGTTTCTAATAACACGTTCATTACTACTAATTGATACTAACAAAATCTACCAGTTGAAAATATCCATTTTCACCATATATGCATAAGTACGCACTTAAACGTTTGTACATTACTGTTGCTGGTCTCCACCAGACCTTTTATTACGTATAACTTGGACTCTGGGTGTCGGTCTGAATCTGGGCTGCTTTTCTCGCACAGAAATGGCATTTAGCATGCACCCGGGGTATTGTCTGTAATGCCTCACATGTGTGGACAGCCCATCGCTTCAAGTGAATGTCAACAGGACCAGACTGTAAATCTCCCGTGTAAATAAAGCAGATGTATATTTATGTATATGATATTCTGCCCCGAAAGCCACTCCCAGATCTATTTCAGGAACAGCATGGAAACATGACAGGAAATCAACGCTACTGTGTCTCTCCATCTGTAATAGATCCCAACCAACTCCCCGTCCATAAACCTCGATTTCATGATGCGCCGCCATTGTAATATTTCTCTGTTTGTAGCGGCCGTGTCTAAATAAACACTCTGTTAAGTTAATTTGCTGCCGACATATTTACGTCGGGGGAAAAATGCAATTGAACAGGGCTGGTCTCACATGCGTGGTAACCTAGTTAGTGACTTGCTCTGTTCTCGAGTCTGTCTGAATTAGTCACAGTGGGCATTGTTAGACGTGTAAAGGTACTACAAAAAAAGAGAGGTCACAATTAGTGGGCAGGATGGTGTATCTATGGGATGCCTTGCACCTGAACATTTGGGGGATTGATTCCCGCCCCCTGCTCTGTGTGGTGTCTCTCGCACCTGTGCAGGATTCCAAAAGCATATGGTTGGATGAATTTGTATCTCTAAATTGAACATCGCATGTTTGAGCGTGTGCCCTGTGATGGACCGGCGTCCAATCCGGGCTTCATCTCCTGTCTCGTCTCCTGGGTCGGGTGCAGTGCAGTTATGGTGTCCGGGTAGATGGATGGTGACAATTACAAGGTCTCACTGAAGTTTCCAGGACCGAGTTGGATTTCACACTTAGCCGTGTTTCACCTGCCATCTTTTGGCCAGGCCTACTGCCATATCTAGCTACGTTTCACAGTTTCGCTGGAGCCTTGAAAGAACTACAGGGGAATGTATGGAACAAAGGATCCATGTCGTGTGTTTTAGCAAAAACCTGAAGCTCTACAGAAGAGGGAAATATACGCAGACAGAGACACAGATGAAAAAATAAACGGTGAAAACCGTCCGTGTTCGACTCGTCCGGGAGGTTTGCAGAAGAGAAAATTGAGAATTATGCGTGATGTGTGCTCAGCTGCATCAATTTAACTGTCAGAAACTGAAACGGTATTGTCGTGTTTTTAAATGTTTTTGTCAGCTGGGCATTCTCTATTGTCCCTCAAGTTCTTCTAAGTAATTCGCTGAGAAAAAAATCCTGTGGTCTAAACAGAAATCAAAATGTCTGGTTTGACAGAGCTGGGCCACTTTAACCACTCCTGTAAGAGTCATTTGTCTTCCTGATGGAACCCCTAGTGTTTTTCTACACTTTGGCATTGAAATCCACCCTCCAAAGCACATTCAAACTGCTCGTCAAGACATTTTTCCTATAATATAACGTTCAGATGACTGATTAGTGCGCATGTAATGTATTTTAGCAAGACCGGCTACTTAAGTCTTTAATACTGAATCGATCAATTAATCCATCGATCGCTCAATCATTTTTAATGGAGTAGCTCTCCGGAGGCGATCGAAAAATAGAAAAAAAAAGCCAATACTGTATGCGGAAAACTGAAAAATATTTGATCCCTTCAGCAATAAAGCAGAGAGATAAAATATCTTTAAATGTATAAATCACAGATCTAAAGTCCAGTGGGATAGAAAGTCATTTGATCCAGTTTGGTCATCCGGTAGGGGGCCGGCTGACCTTTTTTCTGGAAATTACTGAAAGATGAGCGTCTGAACAGTGCTGTTACCGCCGTGGCCACAGGCCGGTGATTACACGCGACGTTAGCATGACAGTCTGACTGCTGAGCTCACCGGCAGCTCTGTGATAAGGAGCTATCAGTCGCTCTACACCTTCATCTACACGCCATAAAATACAGACTTAAAGACGTGCAGATTCCAAACAAGTGCAGGTAGATTATTCCATAAAAGATGAGCGCTTTACGTGAGACATCTCCCCTGCCTTTGAACTCAATTCTTGGTAGAAGATAGAAAAAAGTAATCAAGAAGGAGTGTGTGGGACGAAAAAAAAAAGTTACTAAGATACATTGGTACCATTTAGGCCTTTAAAGTCAAGAAGTAGTAATTTATATTCAGCTCAACATTCCGAGGGAAGAGAATGTAGGGCAGAGTGTCTAATAAGAATTCTGCACCACTTGGAGACAGTTCAGGGAGGAATTTGAAGAGGCAGAAAGCAGAGCATTATGACGATCTAATCTTAAAATAATGAATGCACGGGGCAGCATTCCGGAATCATTCACACTGACTTCTACAGGGTTCTACCTCTGAAAGAAAAGACGGTGCTGATATATCGGCAATGTCATGCTTGCTAATAACATCCCCGAGAGATAGCGGACATGGCACAGCCCGCAGAGAACCCCGTGGGGCTTCGTACCTGGCCACTGAATATTTTATAGATTAATCACTTACTCTAATAAATTGATAGCGCTCTGACAGCGATGGCCCTTGCCTACAGTCCGCTAAAAGCCTAGGCGTCTTGATCCATTTCATAAAACACGGGCGAGATATCACATCGACAGTGGAATTTCAATTCAGGAGCAGGATAAAGCAAGCAAATAAATGCCCACGGTATGGAGAAGACTGCAGCTCTTTCTGCGCTCAAACACCACCGCGTCACAGACGAACAGGGTGGTCTGTGTGTTATTTTACCAAATACAGGTAGGTATGGTTATGGTCTCACCGCTTCCTGCCAACAGATCTGATACGAGGCAACGTGTTTGAGATCGGCCTATCAGCGGATTAAGCTTCTGGAGTAGAACTTTGATTACAGATATCTTAGAAGACTCGAGTAAGATAAAGATAAATGTGGATTCGCCGATTTCGGGCAGAAGGTCCTTCATTAGCATTGTTGATATAGGATCAAGTAAACAAGCGGATGATTTAGAGCTTGGAACTAATTTAGTCAAATTGCCCTGAGTAATAAGTGCAAACAGCTCAATTCAATATGTGCAACAGCGATATCAACAGTAGATTTATCACTGACCTGCTGGTTTCTGTTACAGCTTGGCGACAGGTTTTGGATGTTCTCCTCGATCTTCAGAATTTAACCTTCAGGAATGTTACCGCTGCCATACTGCCAGATGACAGGTGTGACTGCCCGTGTTGCATGAAGCTCTTTCAGTTCAATGACTTAATTAAACAGAATCCGGGCCATTTTTATTCCCTTCATTATAAGTACACTGGATCCGAGAGCAAATTCTTATGGCTTTTATGTTGGTTTTTTTCGGGCTAGATAATATATGCGTAACTAGTAGAAGACCTTTTTTGTTTCAAACTTCTAGAAGCCAAGTGTTAGCGGCATAAAATCAAGAGGTGGGGGCGAAATGCAACAAAAGTCATCTGATGATTAAACCTTAATCATCATTACAAAATGCTATTGATTTCATTATTGATATTGTTGTTGTTGCTGTCGTTATTATTATTATAAAATCATGTGCGCTATATTAAATATTGTTCTTCACAATTAGTATCGCTGACCAGACCGCAGAAAACACACAGAAGAGCTAGGAACGTCCTTCCATCTACGGGACGACGGCTCGGATCAATCGGAAAACCGAAGCCAAGGGCTTCTTAGCTGCCAGTCAGTCACAGCGAGACACCAAGGACCAGGCGGCTCTTTCCTATGCGGCCTGCAGTGTGATGAGTGACCGCCGCCTGGCACAGGTGTCCGAAGGAGGGGCAGACACACAAACTGAGCCCGCTGGGCTTCCTGGCACATATGGGCAGGGGAGTCAGGGCAAAAGGGCTGGCAGAGAGTGTCCATGCAAAGCATATGGCTCAAGCAAGACTGGAACATTAAAGTGAAATCGTCATTTAATATTAATACTCATTAATACCATTAATATCTGGGAATGGATTACTGGGCGTCAGGGTATATAGCTATGGGCTGAATTTATATGCATTAATATGAGCTGAGGTGGTATTTCTGGCATAAGGAAACTCTGCTTCACACATGCAGTCTTCTGTGAGTGTCAGCAAGAGCTACACTGTAAATTAAACATGACTGCTTATGTCTCTGCCATTGAATAACTTTTCAAAACACGGCCTGCTGTTTCATGCAGTAGACAGTTACGTTTAAAGGGCTGGGTTCCCCCCCCCCCCATCTTTTGTTCTGTCTTGTTTTTGGCCAATTTGAGTCAAATATCATTAAGTGACGACACAGATAATTGACGGGATTTTAACGCAATAATCCTAGAAGAACAGCTGACTCATAAGCTTCTATTTTAGGGCTCAGCTGGGCGACAAGCTCAGAACTTGTTGTCGGATGAGACGTCGCCGCTTCAGACGTGTCGCTCGTTCCACGTAGACGTGCGGACCCATTACGTGAAACTGGCGGGGAAATAACGGAGCTCGGCTTGCCGCAGGTTATGACTTGTGGGCTCTGTGTTGGCCAGGGTGCCGACAGCTCAGCAGGGGTGGCTGCAGTAATGAATCTCTAGCACCTTGCGGAGATCTCCTACACTCCACCGGCCGCCATCGGTCACGTTTCCAAAGGGGCGCGTGATCTCAGCCATGCCCCGAACATCAGATTAGAGACATACATCTCAATAAAAGGCCTGCCAAAAGGTGCAGCCATGTCTCCCCTGCTTCGGCTAAGAATCATTCCCCATTTCCCACACCACCCAAGATCTCCGCTCCTTCACTGTCATCAGCGGCAAAACAGATGGTCGCTCCTATATGTACGGACAAACCAAGCAATATTTGCAGCTATCCTGAAAAGCAAAAAAGACAAGTTGTAATAACTATACATTTGCAAAATAAAAAAAAAAAACACGACAATGTCGAATGATGAAAAATACCAAAAAGGTCTGTAGGATTCTTGACCTTTAAAATGAGTAGATCAAGGAAAACTTTATTTTTTTTTATGAAGCACAATCACAGACTTGTTAATTTCCATCATAGCCTGACAGAGATATGCACATGTAACCAACATTGTTGAACTCAACTTCAAGTCGATTCAAGCCCTTGAAACATCTGTCAACATGATTTCTCACTCAACATCGACGGTTCCAGGAAGCCGCCGATAAGACTGAAAGACACCCTTCACTTGACTGAAAACCAGCATAACCGAGAGATATATTTTACGTCTTTAAAGGGACAGCATAAAAACTTGAAAGGGAACTGTATAAAGAGACGAGACTCCTACACAAAAACTAAGATTTCCTGTATCACAGGTTGGGATGTACACATAATTATATCATACGAACAGCGAAAATATATTTGGCCCATCATACATTACACGTTTTTAATTTATTACAGTTTATCTACATATAGAAAAAGAAAACGCGATTTATACTGCCTAAATACGATCAGAATGGCAGTCAGAATATTTTTATTATACCGGAGGAACTTGCAGTATGCGAGTACTGTACATACTTGCATACTACGTGTAATTAGTGACATTAATGTAATGCTTTGTGGCAAATGGCCACTTCCTTTTATTTGTAAAATAAATACTACCTGCACAGCAGGACCTCTGTGAATATTGTTGTGGTGCCGCTGATGAATTGACTTGCATCCGAAGGTGAGAGAATTTCAAGACAGAAACGAGGAGGAGAGCAGAACGTCTGCTCCCAGATGCGACTACGTGGCAGGTGACCTTCACGGCTTTGCCATCTTAAGATATTCCTTAATACTGCTGGCACCAAACAAAATACTCTTTTAAAGAACAAGCTTCCAGTCTGTGTACTTTCATATCTTTTTTAAATATGAAAACTGGCGCTTGTATCTGTAGGGGTCTCAATGTTATATGTTAATATAAATCCCAATAATAAAGGTTCCAAAAAAGGAACAAGCTTCTTTATTAACTTCTGAAAGTACCTAACACGGCCCTTGAATGTCAGCACCAACTCGTTACAGACATGGTGTGGCATCTAAAGACTGAGAACATTCCGACAGTTAAGTAAGGTTTCCTCTGCATTATAGTTATGTAATAATACCGACATATTTGCATGAGAAGGCATTCTGCACGTTCCCACCCATATCATCCAGACGTTCTGGTTTACTCCTGCAGACAGGACACGGGCCAGTCACATGACGTGGTGACAGTGGAGTTCGGCTGGACCGGCGTTCCGTGGAGAGCGCCCCCCCCCCCCCGACCCCCTCGCCAAATGCACCAGGGTCACCGTCAGCCCAGCTGTAAAAACAGCCATTAAAAATTCATGCCCCGCTGCATTTCCTGTTATTTATTAGATCAGAAAGTGCTTTCATCAAAAGCTGTTTACACTGGTAAAAAGAATATTGTTGTATAAATATACAGTTGTGTTCTTATAATTGAAACTATCCATCTTATAATAAGCATCCAAGGTTAAGGAACCAAGGCCTGCGTCCCTCCTGGGAAGCCTAAGTCCCCCCCCCCCAATACGCTGGCCCTGATTTCCCATCATGGTCTTGCTCATGTTCAAGCGAGACGTTCCCATTGCCCCTTAAAAATGCATTTGCCACTTTTATCTTACTTGTTTTGCTTTGTCTCCCCTCTTCATTGTACATTGCCAGCCAATTACACGGAGGTCAGCCTTAAACAGTAAATGCGGGTTCCAAATTAATATTTTTTTAACATAATAGGAAGAAATTCCAAATATTTTTATGGATTTTTGATTAACACAAATGGGCTACAGTGTTTATTATTTAGCATGTAATTAATTACCATCCACTCATCTTCACATGCCATTTTTATTGCATTTTTCCATTAAATTAATATTATAATTGCAATAATTGTACATGGACATAAAATGCTGCAAATGTTCAAGCAATGCTGCTGATTATATCCCAGCTGATAATTTGCTTAATGGATATGCATACAATACAGAAGATGTTAACCCTGAAGACTTCCTGTTATTTTTTAAAGCAAATTCTTTTTAAGGAGTACTTAAGATAAAGCACAGCACTTTTAGCACAATTAGACCAAACAATGCAACCCTATCTACACTTCCCATAAACATACTAGTACACCTACTAATCCTAGGATTTTGTTTCTTCTGTTTGCAATTTAACTTTTCCTCTTATTTGGATGAGAAACTATTCTCAATTTTCCGGAATGATGGACTTTCTAATAAAACACCCACTCTCTGCTAAGCAATAAATCTGAGAAAAATTCAGCTTACTGATGTCAAACTATGCAAGGTGTATAATTAAATATAACATAGAGAAACACAATAAACAGCCCACTTCTGCATCTGATAATGAACATATATAAAGTCAACGGTATTTAGTATTGCTGTTGATCTCATATATGGTCTGAGAAGATAAAATAGCTAAACTGAAATAGGTTTCTTCATCTTTTTTCAAGCCATCACTTAATAAGCTCGTTAGTCAGTTAACCATGAGTACAAATAAAAATCTGTACTGCAGCATTAATTCATTTATTCAGTATTTACTAAGCTTGGGGTCAGCAGAGATGTTACACTCAATGGATGCACCTTGACTTTGGTCCGTGGTTCACTTACATAGTCATAAAATATCAAACTAACAACATTCTCTGTCATTTTCCTGTGATACCAACACATTAGTTTCACTAACGATTCAGCTTTGTGAATATGGTACACCCCGACAAACTAGTACTTAGAATTTGATAAATTATCAGTGTGAACAAAGAATGCATTTCCCAGATACCACGGGGGGAAAAAAATCAAATTTATATCAAGTGACGATTTAATCCTTTGTCCTTGTGACAGAGATTACATGATTATTTTTTTTCACTCACTCAAGTTTCTACTGTTAATTGAGAGGTTTTGAAAATAAAATGTTCTTGCAGGATTGCCGCCTAGAGCAACATCAACAAAATCTGAGGAAACTTCATTAAGTCTGTAATATGTGGTGCCAATCAATTAAAATGTATTTAGCGTAGCACACTTCTACATAAAAATATTTTCACGAACCCTGGCATTTTTTCTAAAGGCTATTAAAAAAAAGACAAAAATCTGGTAAACGGAGGGAATATGAAAATAATCTGAATGTTGACCCCTTGTAATGTATAGGACTGCAGACATTGATTAAAATACTGTATTAAAATGGCTATACAAGGCATATAGATTGAAAATACATTTTAAAATTACAAAGTCCATTTTACCTAGAAGAATTCAAAAAGCGTGACATATTCTTTGATGCCTCAAATCTATAAGCGATATGTATACAATATACCTTGAAGAATAGAAAGACTTATAATTTCTTTACTGATAAAAAATAACTACTAACAAGTATAATCTACCTGTCTCTTATCTGTGCACGACTGCCTGATGTTGTTGCTAAATCAGGTTCGCGGTTCCCTCCCACCGAATGGTGCAAACAACACAAGGTCAAGTCCACGTTAATTTGGATTTTGATGGGATGAAACACCTTGAGCCCTACGGGCGAATCTCGCACACGCCTGATTGCTCTAGTGGTCTCACTTGCAGGGCGTCTACTTGACAGGGTCAGCAGATAATAAATGGGTCTCCAGTCCGTCATGTTTTATTCACTTTGTACACAACGCTGTAACCAAGGAGAAGTCGTCAAAATCCTACGATGCCTCGTCTGGCCCCGTAGCTTATTCGGGACTAGCGGCAGCGGCAAGGCGGGAACACGAGGACGGCGTGATCAAAGCATCCTGTGAAGAACAGGACCGCTCATTAACCTGCTTTGGAGAGCTTCCCTTTATATCCGTAACGTTTCATGTTACGTATAGCGGATGAAGCAAACAGCTAGAGGGTTATCATTACGGTCGTCGCTGCTGAAAAGCTATCGCTATCCTTCGTTTCAAACGCAAACACACAAATAAACATCTACGTTGTAAAAAAAGAAAGATGCGCAGCGGAAGAGGCGTCGCCCCCCCAGGGGGACTCGTGGCAGGAGCGTAAACATGAGGCACGCCGTCATTGGGCTAGAGAACCCACGTCCCGTGTATTAAAATCAATGTTGAATTACGGCGGTTATATGAGGAACATCTGACAGTCTGTGTACTGTAGGCTATCAAAGAGCGTCTGAATGGGACATGGTGCTGCAGAAACGTGTGCGGGGGGGTGATGGAAGAAATGTTCAAAGTCAGACGTACTAAAGCTGCACTGCTCACATCAAAGGCGAATGAATACATTTTCCTCAAACAGACTGCAAAGAACGGGATGTGATTGAAATTGGGGCTAGAGATAGCCTTAACAGTAAGAAAAGCTACCGATTTCATTCCAATGTTAATAGGGACCAGCGGAAGACAGGGTGACTTCAGGTAAACACAGATCCACGCGGCACGGTGACAGGCCGTCGTGGAAGTTTTGACACGTTTGTCAGTCTTGATTGCACCTGCTGTGATTACCGCGCCTGCATTTTTGTAACCAGGTCGCACTCCGTTGCGTGTTATCTGCATCGGTGTCACAATTAATCACAGCTCATTACTGTCAAAAAAAAAAAAAAATCACAAGAATATGTAAAACAGCAGTACACAGTTTTGGCTAATATGGCAGCCACAAAGCAAAAACGTAATAATAAAGCGAAAACTGAATGTCTATCACCTGTCGGGGGGGGGGGGGGGGGGGACAAAA
>JAODJW010000048.1:6057254-6078451 GCA_026777045.1 Hyperopisus bebe
ATAAATACACACACACACACCTGGAGATAATCCACATGAGCACAGACAGACCTTCACCCACACCAAGATATTACAAAATGGCTTTTAATATTAAACATGCAAAATTAAAAGCACTTCACAGATAAATGTGATGAGATAATAAGAGGCCCTAGAAGTTTTAAATATTAAGCTGTGGAATAAATCACTGTTTCACCTGCTCTTCTTCTCCTAGTCATTGTAGCTGCGATCGTATCAGAAATGTACCACCCCAATTACACACAGTCTTCTCTACACAAGTTCGATGACCTTAGTTACACCAAACAACTATAAAAGGAATTAAGGTGATGGATAGGACTTCAGAAATAAACTTGACCATTTTATTACGGCATATTTATTCCGATACTGTCACTGGGTGCCGCGTTGGCATATTTATCAGGAGATAAAGGTCATTAGTCAAGTGTTTAGATGCCAGGAAGATGGAGAACGGTGGTGACCTACCGTAAGCTTTATTTATAACAGGGGAAGCCTTGAGGAAAGAGAGGAGAATAAAATCTACTGAACAGAAGGGACTGTGGAGGATACCGGAAAGAGGTGAAGGAGGAGGTGAAATGGGGTTTCTGCCGGAAGATAAGCACCGGAATCATAGCAACTGATTCTAAATTTTAAATAAGTCACCGATGAATGACACCATCAATTACAGTAAAAAATTTTCATGGAAAAATATAGGTAATTAGGTTCCTAAAAGGAACGTTAGAAATCGCTTTTAGAAACTGCTTTAGCCCTTCCGTTTCTGTTATCAGACTCTATGTGAAAGCACGATTGCGTGAAGTAGCATATTAGTCCGTCAAAATCTTTCATTCTCCTAAAACTTGTAGGCCGTCATGCAGTCTACGAAGAACTGAAGCAATTTCCAAAACAAGGTCGCAAGGTTTTAAATTACAATCTATTTTCCATTCAAATATTTGATTAAATGGTGGTATCATTTGTCCCTGAATAATGCAATTCCGAAGACTATTGGATCCAGATATTTGCCAGTCCTCAGAAGTCACACGATGACCTCTATACGTACGCTTCAAGATGTCATAGAAAACGAATGACAAGAAGCCAAGTAGTGAAACAAATTAAATTTCCCTTTTGTCTGAACGTATTATGGTGAATAATTGATGCTCAAGCCATGACAAGCCACCAATGTCTCTAATTAATTATATTATAATATTAATTATTGATGTTCAGCTTTGAATTAAATAAGTAGCCTTTATGCGTTAAGGTCATAATTCAGTGTACATTGTATTAAATTAATGGAACAAAATGAATGACAAAAGTATCTGCAGTATTCTTATCAATGTATGTGTAAATAGGCTACCTGTAGGCCTATATGTACTAAGTTGCTATTTTGTTATAACTGGAAAATCCACTTTTTAAATGTATTGAACTTTGGCAAAGAATTGGTCAATGTCATTAATGAGCTTTTCTGTTTTTATTTAGCAGTGGTGAAAGAATGTTCTGACCCTGGGATAAGGTGTTCTGGAGTGTCATGCTACCAGCATGATAAACAGGACTTCTTCCCAGCAGTTGATGTGATTCCTGCATTACGATTATTCTGAAGATGTACAATTTCTATGTCTCCCCCTTCTGGCCTGGGGGAGTCATTGCCAGTCATAGCTTCCTTCCAAAATGTCTTCCTAGTTTCACTGCCCAACCCTTCAGCATATCCACGGTGTGGCTGCTAGTGTGGTCCAGCCCGTCCCCAAACCCCTCCCGTTTGTCATCGTCAGGCTTGAGTGGGACTTATTCGCGGCTTGCAGGGTGATGGATGGTCCTGGGTCGTCCCTTAGTAAGTCCCATTCCTCCGGGAAACTGCCAATAGCTCCCCAAAAACGTTCCTCTTCCCCCCAAAGTCAGAGTGACCTTCTAGCAAGTCAGAACTGAAGAGTCTCTTGGTTCCTTTCCAAGTTAAAACCTTAGCGATCACTTCTCATATTTCAGAAAAATAAAACAGGTCCAAGTGGAACCATCTTTAGGGGACCATGCATGTCCTTCAATAGTGATGCTTACTCCAATGTTTACTCATCATTGTTACAATATTAAAATCAATACGTTTATACATCTACAGTTATTGCAGGACAGAGCTAAAAAAAAATCCTTCAAGGATTCTCCTGATCCCAGTTAGCGCCTGTTTAGCCAGCTGAATTCAGGCAAACCCCCCCTGTAGCCAGAAGCTCAAGAGCAGCTGCTATCTCCAGGCTAACAGGCTTCTCAGCCCGGACATGGTCACTGACCTGTTTATAATTGTCTGTTAATTATTTATATCTCTCACTGCACCAATTGCAGTGCTTACTGTATGTCATGCTATTTTGCACACCGTTTTTGAATAGAATTTTAAACATAGCATTTTATTTATTGTCTATTTGACCTTGGTTCCCCCCCCCTTTTCATTCTTTTATTGATGCTCTTGTTTTCGTAGAGTCACAAGAGCGAGCCAGATTTTCATTGCACTGCAAATTGTACCAGCATAACTACGGATGTGACAAATAAAATCTTGAGCGTTGAATTACACGCACTCTTAAAGAGGCAGACAACTGCAAGATGGAAACTATGAAAACGGCGACCTCGATTACAGAACTGGATTCACAGTCAAACAGATATTAATATTAAAACAGAACCTTTCAGTAAGAAGTTTGCATTCACTAAATATTCATATGTATGCCGGAAAATGGGGGAAAAAAAATGAAACTTTGTGATCTGGATCAGGTCACCCATTAAGTAAATGCAATTCTAATGAATACACACCTCTTAATTAATGTTTAATGTTTTAATTTAATTTTGATTAAAGTTCTCCAGCTGAACGTTGCACGGTATCTAATGATGAGAAGGCTCTCAGGTAGGAGAAACTCCTTGCCAAGGGACTGGGCAAGCCTTTGCAATCCCGGCGAGGTGTTCAATAATAGCTTCCTGCCATTTGCAATATCATTAAAAGGCAGATCTTTAAGCCGCACCAAAAGGATATGAAACAACTAATCAAGCTTCACAGAGCTTCAACAATCCAAATATTTAATAGCTTTCTTCCCCATTAAAGAGCAAACCTATCTCAACAGACAGATACATTTAATTGGGCTACCATCAAAAAAAAAACACACACACTCACACAAAAAAGCATGCACTTATTTGATAAAGTTCTACATATTTTAATGCATTCTTTGAGCGGAATCGAGTTGTCAAACAATTATTTAGGATCTATATGAATAGCATTTGTTTTCAGGAAGCAGGTAGACATATGCGGACTTGACCACTGTATTTACATACGTTAAGTAATCTTGTAAATTAATATGGCATTATAGCTCTTAAAAGCCTATAATCAGGCAGATAAAGAATGATTTGTATTGTCTGCAATAAATGTTTAAAAATTATAAGGTAAAAGTGTAAGAAGCCATTGATTAATTGTCTTTAATTGTAGTTGTCAGGCTGAATGCATTATAGATATCTTTATAATGCAGCACAAAGCATCCTTAGTTCTTATACCGACCATTGTAATGCATTATGAATTTATCTACAGTGCATTATAGATGAGGGCTTCATAGAGCATTCATAATGCATAATACACATGGCTATGTGTAATGCCTTTTTATAATAAGTTATGGCTGTGTTTATAATGCTTTATGAATGCATCATAATACATTATTATTTATAATGCATTATGATGACTGCTTTAAGTAAAGTATTACCTCTTGTTGATGTACATTACCTTATGTTATATTCACTTCTTGGTAATATATCGGCAAGCGCGGTGCGTGAATCATTTGTCATCTGTGAAATGTGAAATGAAGGCGGCCTTTTGTGTAGGCCAGCTTTGTATATTAACTTTTCAGAGACATCTGAGATGCTGCATCTTACTGAATATATCTTTTTGCGGAGGAACAAAGGGTTTTCCTCCTGTTCGCCGCAAAATATCGACCCAAAGGACTGCATTATGTTTGGCATGAGGTGTGCCCAGTGAAGAAACAGAATCATATCTAACAAGCTCTCTAAATTGAGCACCAAACATACGTTCTGAAGCCAGTTTTAATAAATCATTCAGGGGAAGAAATTCCCCTTGTTGGTATTTATTCTTTAAATTGACACCCACTTGTTAAACCATGTACCGGGAAATTAATGAAAGGCTGCAAGGTAACTATAGGCAGACTCCTGCACTTTAGGAAATGGCAAAGCCATTTATCATACGAGGCCATTATGCAGACGCAGACCCACTGCTGTGACATGCGGTGTTCCCCAATTAAGGCGGTCACATGCAATCAGAATATGCCCCCTACAGACGAGGCGAGTCATTGACCATAATATCCACTCATGGCTTTCATTATGGAGTGTATGGCAGGGTGAGCAAGGCTGCATCCACACCTGAAACAGTCACACAACATGAGGGGGATGACTTGTGACAGGCAGGTCTGCCATCATGGAAAGTGAATAGAACATTGGCAGCCTTTCTGCTGGCTAACACTCATTACAGCTGGATGGAATATAAGCCATGTTTCCTCTAGGTAGAGGGAGATGTACCCACCACCATCATCACCACCATTATCAGCATCATCACCATCATCATCATCATCATCACCATTGTCATCTTCATCATCGTCATCATCATCATCATCATTATCATTATCACCATCATCATCATCAGCATCATCATCATCCCCATTGTCATCTTCATCATTGTCATCATCATCATCATTATCATTATCAGCATCATCATCATCATCACCATTGTCATCTTCATCATCGTCATCATCCGCATCATCAGCATCATCATTATCAGCATCATCATCATCACCATTGTCATCTTCATCGTCATTATCATCATCAGCATCATCATCATCACCATTGTCATCTTCATCATCGTCATCACCATCATCACTATCATCATCTTCATCATCATCACCACCATCATCATCATCACCACCATCACAGTCATCTTCATCATCATTACCATCGTCATCATCATCATCATCATCATCATCATCACCAATACTATTAGTACTAGCTTTAATATATTAATACATCATCATCATACTCAGGTCAGCAAATTTTACTGAGGGTGGGATGGATGGATGGATGGATGGATGGATATCCAGTACTACTACAACAACCCTGTGCTAGATAAACAGCTGTGCAAAATGGAGGAATGGGCATATGGGTGAATTATCATCATGTCTACAGGAAGCTTCCCCAATTACGGTCCTGGGGGGCCAGTTTGCAACACCGTTTGCAGATTTCCCTGTTCAAACACACCTGCTAAACCTGTCAATTGGCTGGTGAGCTGAATAAGGAGTGTTTGAGCAGGGAAATCTGAGAAGTGGTCCTGGAACAGGGGAATCCTGGTCTACAGCAACATCTATGATAAATAGGCTATAAATATGTTATGCATGAGATATTTGCTGTGCCGGTGATAGTACAGCTGCAGTTGACATAGAGTATTGCCATTTATTCTAACCTGATAATTCTAAACATCTCACACCTCATTAAAAAAAATGCTACACCAATTTGCCGTTTTGACACCATTGTCAGCATTGAAAAAACTGGCCTGTGCAGTTTCTAAGGACAGATGTATGGTCTAAATCAGTGTTTCCCAACCTGGTCTTTGGGGACCCACAGACGGTCCACGTTTTTGCTCCCTCCCACACAGGGAGGGAGCTGGCAGGGAGCAAAAACATGGACTGTCTGCAGGTCCCCGAGCACCAGATTGGGAAACACTGGTCTAAACTGGTCTGCACTGGCTAAGTTTTAGCTGGGTGGGGGGTGAGAGGAGGCCAAATGCAGCAGCGGGGGGGAACAGGAAACAGGAATGGGATGCCAGGATTCGGAAGGCACGCTATCCACGCCGCAGGCGATCCCTGTTAGCTGGGCGCTCCCTTTCATTCTCGCTCCCCCTAAATCAAAGCGGATATTCAGCCCCTCCCCCCTCGGGAGCGAGGCCACCATCCACACGAGGGGCGAATCACCCGCGTTTGACCTCCCCCACGCCTGGAACACTTAGCCTTACTGTCATCACATACTTGCCGAGTCAGTTTCATGTTTTATCATTTTTTTTTTCCTCCTTCCTGATTGGCTTCTACTTGGGACAAGTCCCTGGCAAATCAGCAAACACCAGCCGTGCCACGCCCACAGTGCGGCCAATCAAAAGTAAGTCTCACAATAACAGAATTATTAAAGTCGAATAACTGCAGTCAAACAAACAAATAAAAAACACTACATATATTATTAGCTTCACTTCTGCATTCACACCCCAGCTGGCAAAACGCTATTGACAATTTAAAATATAGCAAAAACAAGTTACGGCATGGGAATCAGACAGACCAAACCTTACATTGCATCATCTGTTAATATCTGTTTCATAACCAGTTTATTCTAAATGTGGATCAGAAATGCGAAATGAACAATTAACGACGTTTTGACTCCAAAAAGACCTAAAGAAAATTAAATGATAAATAAGCGGGATGAAGCTAGCTGAACTATTTGACAGAATATTCGATCATTTTAGATATATTATTTTGTGAAAACTGCGTGTCCAAATTTTGTTAGAAAAAGGGGAAATAATTTGTCTTTGTAACTGAATTATTTAATCTGAGCAAACCGTCGGCAGCACTGGGAGGCCCCGAAGCAGATCCTTCTCTCCCAGACAAACGGAGGAAGATCTCCAGTGAGCCTGGTATCTCCTGAGGTTCCTTCCTTCTAAGGGACGCTCTCCACGGAGAGGGTTGCTCTCCTCATGGATTTGGCCATCTCCTGTCACTCCGCGTTCCCTGAGACGGCTTTATTTTGGGAAAACACACGGGAGGCCACATCTCCAGAAGAAATACCAGCATTGCAGTTCCTGGGAATCACTGCTTCAGTCATTTCAAACGTTCCAATATCCGAAATTCCAAAATGTTTAAGTTAAACTTTCAAATAATAGAACTTGATCTGTCTCATCGTGTTTGTCCATCCATCCATCCATCCATACATCACGGAGTGGACTTTTCAAGCCAGGTGAAAGGGACCCATTTTTAACAGCACCATACTGCTGGATAAGAATTTTGATTGAGACCAAGCCATGAAGAAAAAAAAATTGATTTAACTGAGGGTAAGCGACTGACACTAAGAAAGAGAGGTTCTTTCCCTAAAGAAACAGCTCTGATGCCTATCAGGCAAAAAACTACAGACGCTGATATGAGGAGAAGAAGAAAAACAGGACTGGGGGGCAAAGGAAGCTCTGATTTTCCTGATGAACACAAGCGACGCCTGGCAATGTTTCTGCAGGTGTCGATACTGGCGAGATTTTTCAGAGCTCGCTGCCCTGAGTGGCAAATTTACCCAGGAGAAGCAGGCTGTGGTGTATAATTCACTCTCATCAGCTTTGAATGCCAGAGCATTATGCAGAATTATTTATATCAACTGAAATATATTATCTTCAAATTTTAAGCGTTTATTAAATTATAGAGTGAAGGATTGGATGCTTTTTCGGATATTTGTACATAAGTTTTTCATGCAGGCTTTTCTCTCCTTAATTAAAGAGCCGGCGCAATCTTGAAATTTAAACACGCAGCCAAAGGATTTAGGAAATAGAGGTGGGCGTAATTTAAATCAAGACCGTGCGAAAGACAAGCAAAGCTTAGAAAAGGCATCAGCTTTGGGAAAATGAGACAAAGAGTTCAATATGGTTTTAGATTAAGGTGAATTTCAATGGCAGAGAGGGTGACTGATCTATAAAATGCTCAGATCTAAAGATTTAATGATATTTTATCTTCCATGACTAAGTCCTTTTTCATAGGCCTGAGTACAACAAGAATACATTATTGCTTCATTCACAATGTATAAAACAGGAAAAAGGGTTAGAGAAGGAGGCCGGTGATTCTTCAGCGCAAACTACAGACTTCTTCTTTAAGTCTAAATCATTGCCATAAAATCTATGTTTATTTTGCTTACAAAATAACCTAACTTTTTATAATTGCAGAATTAGCATCATTTTTAATAGGCTATAAAGGTATTTTAAGGTATAAAAATGTTTTGTAATATGTTATAAACCTTTTGTCACCTATTTTACATGCAATTATGAGCTTAATTTATCTGCTTGCAGTTAAAAGACTGTACAATCTGGGAACACTGACCTGTTATGACTCTGTTGGCTGGTGATGCAATAAAGGAAGGAAGACAAAAGAACCATTAATTGCTATTTTCCTATGAATACTGATATCTAAGAGTAGAGATTCAATCTGCCTTTGGATTTATGACACATAGCAGACATTCATGGAATGCTGTGAAAGTGCACTTTCATGTTACCCACAATGCAACTCTGAATAGAAGTCACAGATTCCAATCCACAAAACCACAAATAAAATGTCTCTGTTTAAATGCCACACATGGGCAGGAATCTAAATACATTCCTTGTATAATGTGAACCAGAAATAATCGGCACCTTAGTGGAACCGAGGATTAAATTGTCCGGGCCACAAGGTGAAACATTCCATTGAAATGGATCATAATTTCAGGTTGTAACACAAGAAAATAAAGGTTGTGATTTGTTATTGGTTCCATACATTAGCATGGAATAGTGATCATAAAACCAGGGCACTAAATGGCAGGATGTCAACATTCCAGATAAATAATGCCTCTGATTGGTCATCCATGCCATATTTAGCCTATTACTGTTGCTACCTCTAGCAGGTTAATGATTATCCAACACTCTAAATCAAATTACTGCAGCTGTAATCAATGCGTGCTCGATAAACAATTCTGCATTCATATTCCTTTGACAACAGAGACATTGATTCTGATAACACGGCACACATTAGGGGGCTTTACAGTACTTCCAGTGTTTTATAGCACCAGGTTCTGAAGGCGCCCTCCAAGATGAACATCAGGACCAAGGGGTTGGGAAGGTAGAGAAATCTACTTCCTGGAAACTCATTTGGAACCGGCAACCTGTTAGCACGGGACTTTGTGCAAGATGACTTTCATGCATTTCTTAGGTGAAGCAAACTTTATTCATTAGCATTCATAGAACAATCAGTGTGTCTTGATAATGCATTCATAAAACATCCAGTGCGCCTGCATAATGCATTCATAGAACATCCAGTGCACCTTCATAATGCATTCATAGAACATAAAAAGCAGCATGTGAAGTGTACCGTAACATCCTAATATACCTTAACAATTGTAATATACATTATTAACAAACATTATATGATAGTACACATTATAACTGAATAACCGACTTCTATAATGTAAAGCCTTACTGGTCAGTCATGTGTATAATTGCTGTAGCTAGTTACTTTCAAATGTTTAAGAAATATTATAATATTAGAAGAGATACTACCACCCCACCCATCACCATAGATGGATCGTGCCAGTTTTCTGAATAGCTTATGCAAAAACAACAGTTATAAAATATAGAAAAGTACATATGGCAATAAGTAAAATCGGCGAAGCACAGGCATGATGAGCCCACAGCAATGCGAGCAGTGGAGCATAGCCCCATTTATATCTGATTACAGGCTTTCGCTGCAGCTTTGCAATTTTGTAATCAATGTATATGATGTGTTATAACTACCAGCTTTTAGTTTAGATTAGCGGAATGGAAGCTGCTTGGATGGATGGATGGATGGATGTTAGTGGGTGTTAGTCCTGCTATCGCAGTAGTTATGTCACTCTGTGAATTGTTCTTATTAAGAGGTACCCTTCCATCCATTCATCCGTCCATCCATCCATCCATCCATCCATCCATCCATCCATCCATCCTCCACCTGCTCTCACTGGTCTGGGTTATGCACATAGGGTACAGGGCTGAGGTATAACCTGGATGGGATGTCAGTCCATCACAGACTGAAGTGTGCTTATAGTAAACTGTTTCTCAACCCAGCCCTTGAGGGTCCCCAGACAGCCCATGATTTTGTTCCCTGGACTGCCTGGCAGGAAGCGGGGAGGGAGCAAAAACGTGGACTATCTGCGGGTCTCCAAGGACCGGATTGGGAAGCACTGCAGTAAACAACATTTGAATAAATCTAATTACATTGGGCTTTTATTTGAACATGGATAATAAGTCTAAGATACAGAAGTTCCAAATGTGCATTTGCGTGGGAACCGCCAAGACGTGAACGTGCTTGTCATTCATTGAGGGGAAAAATCCTACAGAAAAATCCGACAGAAAAATCGTACAGAAAAATACATTTGTCATACATCTGAGGCAAAGGGTCTTAGTAGCCTAGATTGTACTCCATGTCAACTAATGGATGATTTTCAAAGGATCTTAACCACGTTTTCTTCTTTGAAATAGTAAGACATGTATTTTAAATAACATCAGAACATTGATACAAATTAACGGGTACAAAAAAATCATTCGTGTTACTGGTACATCGGAAAAATTAAAGTAAATGAAAAATCTAACAGATTTTTGAAACAAAAACAAATTATCCTGATTAATAATTTGTCTGAATTGTAGTCATAATTAGAAAAATGTGTTGGCTGTCTAATTTAGAGAACAAAACAGTCAGTTATACATTACGATTAATTAATTTAACCAGTCTACGACCCTGTACTGCATAAAAGATTAAGGAATGGATTATTTAAGTTATGTCCAAAAATAATTCCTAATTGAATCTGGGAAACAGCAGGGTAATTATGAAAAGCACACACGATGAAGGATGGTGATTTTACATTTTACACATTCGCGGTATTTCTGGGGGTCTGGCTGGCTGCGAGTCCCCGGTGTGTTTTTTGACTTTGTTGTGGCCTTGGTGGTGTCAAACGACTCCCCCCCAGTTAAATAACGAGTTTGGCAGCCTACACAGCCCACACGCTCCCCTCGCCTTCCACGAGATGTAACACAGCCTCGAAAAAAACGGTTATTACTTTCCACGTCGCGCGATTTGCATTTTTATTTACAGCATCACGTCACCATATTTTGAGAAACGGCATCACTAGAGATGTTATGCGATAAAAGCGTGCTACAAACTACATTACAGTAAGAAGTTGTTTCTAGTATTCATTTTTCTTGCAAAAAAATGAGGATCCAAAGAAAATACTTAAAATAGCATTTTAACAACTGTGCTGTGTTTATTACGTCCATGAATGGCTATTGCAGGGAGACAGGGGTCTGGTTGAAGCTTATCGAATTATAATATGTGGGAGCTGTGACAAACCAGCAGGTGGCGCAGTAGTTAAGGTGCTCAGTTTGAGATCTGAAAGGAGGTGCGGTTTTGTCCCTTAATATTGGACACTGCAATATATTGCTTATTTTCAAGTGAAGGCAGTGCTTAGCTTCACATGTCGCTATAATCTAAACGTGTAAAATTCACAATTGTCAGAACATAGCACTTTCTTTCAGGACACCACGCACCAAAATATTAAAATCTTGTCTTGCACTTTACTGACAAACACAGCCATGCTTCTGTAATACGTGTTCAGTATCTTTAAGGATAAACAACACTGTTCTCTGTGAAATGCAGTGTCTCACATATGCCTGAGCTTGTTTATCTTGCTTTTCCATCGTCCCTGTGTGTGTGTGTGTGTGTGTGTGTGTGTGTGTGTGTATCTCTCTTTCTCCCACCCTGATCCTGAGCCTTGTGCTGTAGATTCCGTCTTGCCAGGTTCCTCATTTGGGATAGAGTACTTTTGGAAAAGCGATTAAGGGGAAACATGGCCATTAATCAGTTGATTGATTATGCCTACAGATGGGTCAGTTGGAGGAATAAAGTCAGAAAGGGTGACCTTTAAAACACAAAGAGTACCTGGGGCTTCGTATGGTAGCAGTCACATCTGATATGTTTCAGCAAGAAGCAACATCGCCGTTTCCATGGGTAACCCGTTTTTAAAAGCAGGACTGTCAACACAACAGATTCATTTCACTAAAGCTTCTAATCGGCACATCTGATGTAAAAACTGGACGCATTCACAGGCTGATCACTGCGTTTCGAAACTTTCCACGTGTTAACCAATTACTTCTGTTAGTACACAAAGGCTTCAGTCACGCATCACTTTAACGGTCTAAATTGAGTTAAACAAGTTTTTATTTTACTCTCTGTGCTAATGGAAACCTACTGTATGTGCGTCCTTAGGGCACGGGAGAGACCATGCTTTAAGATTTTCTTCCATTTGTTTGGGGGAATTATCAAGACATATTAACAGAAACTCTGGGGAAATTTTTTTACATTTTTTTTTTTTATGAAAACACAGATTCCAGTGTGAGGAAGGACACGGGGTTCCAGTGCAAATATCAACTTCAGTGAGATGTTACACAAAAATGTGCTAATGTATAAATTATTACAATTAATACTGAGGCCCTAAATGCTTAAGAACCCTTAAATACCGCCGTAAAGGGCCTTTTATAAACCCAACACTCCATGGCATGAAACTGGAATCCTGGGTGATTGTGGCCGATTCACGTGCAGTGCACTTCACGCCTTCTCCAAAGGCTCATTAAAAGTTCCCCTCAGTAGTACAAAATGACTCTGAGGAGAAAAAGAAAAACAAAAATTGCAAGAAAAGTTTATTCCTGACTTGAAAACCTTGCTTAACAAAGGGCTAATAAGACCAAACTCAAAGTTTTACATTTCAAACCGCAACAAAAACGACAATAGACAGTGCAAAGCTCACAGTGGTCATAGCTCCAATGCGTCTGGCTGATGTAGTTTTAACAACATGGTGCACAATGTTTGAAGGCTAAATAAAGACCAGATGGAGTTTGTGCAAGGAACAGCCACTGGTACCAACAGGAATTACACAATTTAAAGTTAGCCTTTGATGCAGCAAAGCAGCAGAGCTTTGGAAGGAGCGCTTCAAATCACTGAGGGTAACATGTGCCGAACACCCGCACAAAACCTAAACGTCCATCACACGCATGACTCACAATTTGGCTATGAGTTTTTCTCTCAGTCACTACTCAAGTACAAATCATGAGTAACTGCATGAAATACATGAATCATCATGATTGATTAATGATGAATGGGCATGGGATCAGTATGTAACTAACACTTTCTGGTTAATTAATACATTAAATAAGAGTTTACTACATTATTTGTGTCCCCTCAAGTAAAGTGTTACCAAATTATGTAATATGCTTTGTTATGTGTATAAACCTTTGTGTTCCAGGTTGCTCAGAACCATTTCAATGGTAGGAAGATGACGGAAACAGACTATCACTGTCCAGATTCTAAAGGATGGAATGTTGAACTTCATTCAACAAGTATGTAACAGAATGGTTCCAGCCAAAGTGCATTGGACTGTACAGTAACCATGTAAAATTGGTACAGAATGGTTTAAGATGGGGTGGGGGTGTGGCCCAGTGACCTGGGTTAACATTTAATTAGCTACACCTGTTCCCCATTACCCAGGAGATTATCTGGGTATTTTGGTTCCAGAGGTACGCTTGTATTGGCATTCCTTTGTTCTCCCTTCCCTCACCGTAATAAAACATTCCTGTCTAATTCCAGCATCACATGATTCCACTCACTGCTCTGATTGGAGGGAGTGTCTTCCCCCTCCTCCTTTGGCCTGAGGCAGGGTATTTTACTTTAAGCGGAGCATTATTAAAATCCCTGGAACAGGTGGACCACCTATCGTGCGATTCGGGAGCTGCAGCCTGATACCCGCCTCAGTCCGATCGAAGGTTACTCTCAGCCCGCACGCTGGATCAATGAAAGACTCGAGGCAGGATTGAGTTACCAAGTCAGGGAATGCTTCTGCTCACATGGGGGCTGATTTTCAAGAGGTGATCCGAGAGGCACACTTGCTGGGCAGGAGGTTGGCGTGGTATGGCGCATGAACTCTCTGCTGGTCAACACAGGATAATTACTACTGTCTGAGTAAAATGAGTATTAATGAGTATTAATGAATCTAAAGGAGTCTAAAATGAGTAAAAAGCTGTAAGTTCACTTTCATTCCTTGTCTTGCTCACTTCCTGCGCTCCTCTATGCTTGTACACGGTCCTCATCTCCATCGCTCCCTCCTTCTGTCCATGTGTTTTCATGCCCCTTGTAACCGTCTCGAGCCCGATTCCATGCTGATATATTTCCCCTTATCTGTTTTGACATCTCGTTGCCTGTTATACCTCCTCCATTAATTCAGGTCACACGCTGTCAGATGAAGTCAGATTAAATAAAATTAAGGCTACCTCTGTTGCCAGGAGCAGGAGCCTTAAAGGGAATTCCATCACCGTACAGCAAATTAAACCACTCAGTACATTGAACATCCCCTCCTCACTTTATTCAATTCAATTATTTTATATCGTTTTATTTATTGGTTTGTTTATTTTTCATTCATTCATCCCATTCTTTCATTCATTCATTCACTCACCTTAAACTTACCCATTATTTACTATAGGGGGCGCTCATCCATTTTGTTGCCTGCATCTATTGCTGTAAGCTGTGCTGGTGTGCATTTGATTAAAAAACATGCTGATTTGATCCAGTGGAGAGCAGATGGAAACCATTGTATTTGAGTTATGGCATCATAAATAATGTGTTAATATTATACTAGCAGTTATCCTCTGTGGCTATGAACACATGCTATTGCGCTTTTCTGCAAGTAAAGCATAGAAACAACTGTGTGGACACTTATTTTGTGCTGGACTAAATTTCGGAGTTTCTGGGACACCGAAAGTCAAAGAATGAGGCGATTACATACTCTAAAAAGAAATCGGCAGTCGATGCACGGATGCACCTATAGAACGTGGTACTCGAGTTACCCCTTTGTATTAAGATGTGCCCCCCCCCCACTCTCATACCAGCAGTAAGTCTTTGAAAATGCAGTAATCAGCCAGTTTGATTATCCTGCAGGGACGGAAGTCTAAACAGGGACACTGGAAGTTAAAGATGACGCCATCCAGCAGAGAGAGTGTTTAATTTTATCCCAGGAATGTCATGGAACGTAGCAGCTTGTGCATGTTGAGGGTTGTGAAGGTCAGGTCTCAGTTTACGGCTTGACTTCTTACCAGTAGGTGCGGCATTCATACGGGGAAGAAGCCGTCCAGATATTTCCACACAGCTACGCTTGGATCCGCAGCGCAGATACGGGCAGCCTGGTTGGCATCCTTTAACCTGAATTCTTTACCATCCCGGCAGGAAGAACGGAAACGCAGACACTCTCCCACCAGCACATTGAATGAGCTGAGATCTAACAGATGGCCTCAAAAACGTGTTTGCCAAAGAGATGTAATGAACTCTGGTCCAGGAATTTGTGACTATATGCACACACACAATACCACTGCCCTCTACACCATCCCTAGGTATGACTTCATTACTCTTCAATAGGGTTATCCAATACTTTTATCTTTCTGGAAAAAAAAATTAAGTAGATTAAGATAAAATGTGCCCAGCTCTTTCAAGAAGTGTGGGAAGAGGATTCCGGAGCCAGAATGTCTACTGTACGGTCTGACTCACAGCCCAGATGGATGCGGTGAATTTTACCAAATACTGCCACCCCAAAGTCTGATGTGAGAGCTGTTAATCAGCTTGAGCACTATGGCTATCAAGTGCTGGATCACCGTAAAGAGCATTATTATTAGCACAGAATGGGAGACGGCTGCCAGTATTGTGCACGATTAACAGCTGCCGTTACAGCATGCAGACGCACACAGACATGGTTATAGATAGTCAGCACCTGGAAATTCTCACCGTCGGCTTCCCGGTGCTGTGGTCCACCACCGACGGTTAGTTTTGCGGTTTTAAGTAATGGTTCTGCACATCCCGGCAAAACAATATCGACGTAATTTCCTCAAAAACAGACGTAGATCGCAGATGCATTTATCCAAAGCAACTTACATCGTTGAGAGAACAGGGTCAGCCACACTTTGGGGGGGATACATTTTTGTTGGGGGGGGGGGGGTGTCACTCTCCTTATATTGCGTTTGGGCAAAGGGGGCAGGTGGATAAACACCCCCAAAACAAGACTAGCTTCGACTTTTGGCCAGAGGCCCAACGGTGGAACCACTACACCAATTTTGGGATTTGAACATGCAACCTAGCAACCACAAGCACCGCATCCAAAGTCACTGAGCCACACACCAACCCTAAAGAAAGCAAAGTCTCCATTGGGGTCTGAACCCCTGGACTCCCATATGACAGGCAAGGACACTCACCATGATACTAATGAGGAGACTATGAGCAACTATTGATTTAGCATCCGAGGCAGAATTCCGTATAAAACCAGCAGTGAAAGTATAAAAGCAAACTGAATAAATTGTGCAATTTACAAAGCATCATGAAATACAATGTTATGGTACAGGAGATCAGGACACATGATCAGTGTGACCTTTATGCACGATTACTGCGAAACGAAAGTTACTTTACTGCTGTAACACGAGTACTCCCCAGCCTACAGGTTCAGTATTTATGACCTACATGCCTTTGAAGGTTAGTTCAAAACCTCATGTCATAGATTTTTCTCTGTCCTGGTGCCACAGCCCCGAGCGATCGAGAAATCTACAGGAAGCAGTAGAATATAAGAACCAAAGACATCTCACATTAAATGTTGAGGAACGTTTTTTTTTGTCCTTTACAAAAAAAAAAAAGGACCTCGGTGTGTTTTACTGATTGTCACGTTCTTGTAAGGAAGAACGATTTAAGTTTTGGGATCTCTGAGCTGCATCACACTGGGAACGGAACTGAAGACATCGTCTGGCGCACACTTAGGGCCTCTGCAAGAAACTTTCCCATTTCTTGCTAAAACCAGTACAATCAGAACAAGGACTGGTAAGGTTAAAATCTGTCTGTTTTCCCGCGGTTCCTCACCCTGAAAACGCCCTTCAGGTAATGGCACTGTGTATTCCTGTGCTGATGATTCATTACGTAGCAACCTGCTTATCATCCAGGGTGCAAGCGCTAAAGAGAGCGGCATCCGTGGGCGTCAATGGGCAGCGGGAGCAGACTTAAGCTCCTCAGAATTTGAGGTAACGCGTCTAGCGCTGCATCCCGGGTCTCAGTCAAAGGAGTTCAGCTTTCGTGTTGGAGCTGGGAAGAAGAACTTGTGCAACTGGGGAAGTGGACTGATCGAAGTTTTGCTTTTGAAGCCTGAAGCAGAGAGACGAAACAATCCCAGCATGCACTACCACGGTGGAACCTGCAAAGTGTTAGTATCAGCCACAGACAGTGAAAAGGCTGCTACAGCTGACTACTCAATGTGGTAATAATAGCCTATGTATTTGACAAGTAATATGACTTGATTTTATTATACTTTGGAGTCTTTCTGCCCTGTGCACAAATTGCTGAGGACAGACTTCAAGATAAGCGTTCGGCAGATGGACGGTTAGGTTTCAGTCTTTGGAAAGTATTCGCGTTTTCACTTTAATATACATGTGACCGAAGGCGGTTACGTGCAGCGGATATTGGCGTCGGCTGTGTTACTTTTTAACTGCAATTTTCACATCACAATTTCCACTTCCTCGCGGTTGGGAGACAGAGGTGACAGTGAGAGAGACCTCTGACTTACGGGACAGTGGACACTGCTGGTGTTTGCTGGCTTGCCAGAATTAGCTATACAGTAGCAGAAATTTTCAGATAGATCTGTTGGTTTTTGTTACTTTGCTAAAATACCCTACCGATAGTTTTGAATGGACAGTTGGATAAGAATTTATGCTATCAAAATAACTGTCCTATACTTTAAATGGGAGTGGCAGTTTTTTTTTTTTTACACACAGTCTTATGGTGTCACGAACTGGTACCTATATAGTTTTCACTGGGGTAAAAGTTTATTTTCATCGAGAAATGTAGTGCAATTATAAGTAACTAACGTAAAACAAGTTTACTTCCAGGTAAAACAGAAACGTAAATCTTCTTAATTATTGAATTTCAATATTTTTACTTTAATTAAAACAAAGACCACGATTCATAATAGCCTCAACAAGCAATACAAATACATGTATACCGTCGAGTTCGCGGTCCGTAAGAATACAAACAATATATTAATAATTACCTCGATCGTTTGAAATAAACACAAGCATTAACAGAATATGAATAACACGTAACATAAACCACGTTAAAATGCGAGGGTAGCAAAAATGTACACACTGTAGACGCGTACGTGTGTGTTCGTGCGTAGTTTCTTTACGCATGCGCCGTAGCGCTTGGGCATAATACCTGTATCGGTTTGCTTTGGAATAATGTAGACCGAAGTAAAATTCTTATTAATTGGGACGCTATGCTGGTGAAAACAGCCCTATCATCCTGAACATTAAAATCCAAGTAAAACCAAATTGGAGAGGTGTAAGTATAAATTCAGCAACAGTTATGGACATATAACCAATAAGAAATGAGAAGAAGCCAATTAAAATGAGCCAATTAAAAATAAAAATTCAAAGCATGTTAAATATGTTAAATTCCCCCAAAACATTTACAGAAGTAAAAATCACCATAACTACAGTGTAATGATTGAAACTGAATTCCTAATTTAAAATGGATACTATTTATACTTTAGAGTAATTTGAATTTCATCATAGGCTTGTTTCTGAACTAAAAAAGTAGCTCTGCCTACAGATCACCGAACAGCAGGATCCTCGATGAGACGATTGCAGCTTCGTACCCCGGGAGAAGCTTCCAGCACCGCACTTAATCTGACGTTCATCTGTAAATACCCCGCGGTATGACTGTGTGAAATGTAAAACGTGTAAAAATCAATGTAAACCTCCGTCTACGGAGGAGAATTAAAAACTCGGGTGCCGGAGATTACGGGGGGGAACAACAAAAGAGAGGAGCAGATGGCGATGGGGGTTACGAGGATTTCGAAGCACTTAGCAGTTGGTGAATAGGTTCAGTGTGCGAGCGTCAGGGTTTTGAACTATATTAAGAGGAGCGAAAGCAGCGCTGGCGTAAACGGCGCACCGAACACACTTCAGAGATTAACGCGCAGAACGGCTGCCTGACCCGTTTTCATGTTTATATACCTCCCGGTGTGTCATTGCATAAAATCAATAAGCTGGGGAAATTGAATAACGTCTCTCCCAATGGGCATGTAAATGAATTCACAACCGCACTGGAAAAAAAGTGGCTTTTAATTTACAAATAGCGACGGTTTTACTCAATTGCATGTTCAGTTCACCGTCATACCTTGTAATTATGTTTTCGTACAACGTTCGTGTGAAAGTAAATACGAAAAACCAGCCAAATTATATGCACAGAAATGCATCCATTTTGTTCTTTAAGTAATAGGCAGCAGTTGGGTGTCACATATCCAAGTCTGGGGGGGAGGGGGGGGGGCAGTGGGGGTGTTTGAATCCCATCTGGACTCCATGTACGTGTACACTTTGCATGCTCTCCTTGAATTTCCTCTGGTGTCTTCTTTCATTCAATAAGTAACAGCCACCACTACGGCATCACAGTACCGGGTCTAGATGGGTTCGAATCCCATCCCCACTCTGCAATTTGCCTGCTCTCACTACTGTAGTCGCCTTTCCAAGCCCAATGTTGTGCACTTGGGTGAATTTGTGAATTTGTCCCAGGTATTAGTTTAATAATTACCGATTCTGATTGGTCAGAGGCTTCACACCCGGCTCGCAGGTAAAGGAAGGCTGGGAAATTGACGACAATGATTTGAATAGCCCTGTTCTAGTGTATAACTGTGGGCCATCTACTGTATAACTGTGGGCCATCTAGTGTATAACTGTGGGCCATCTAGTGTATAACTGTGGGCTATCTACTGTATAACAACTGTGGGCCATCTAGTGTATAACTGTGGGCCATTCAGACTTGAGCCCACCTCAGCCTTGTATGGAATGAGGGTACAGATAACAGACATACAGTAGGAGCTGCATCACTTCCTGCAGGTCACCATTGCCCTCGAACACAAGAAACAGTTCAGAAGAAAGCAGACACTGGCGGACAATTTGGAAAGCGGCTCCCCAGATATCCTCCCCCCCCTTAAATATCTTTCCCGCGGAGCACAAAAGGTCACGGCCGGTCCACAGCACGTCCTCTTCCAAATCGCGGCCGTTATTCCTCCGGCCTCGCCGAAATTGTGGCTCATTTTGAGGATTTATGGCGAAGGGGAGAGGGACTGGAGCGAGGCAGGAAGTGTATAGCAAGTCAGCAAGAAGGCGGTTATGTGCGGGGAATACGGAGGACGAGCTCAAGTGACGGGTTTTTTTTGCCTTTCCTTCATTGCCCCTGCCGAGATGGGCGAAGGCAGCGACACAGCCCCATCTTACCTTTTGTTCTTCAATAAAACTTCATCTCCATCCCTCCCTGCGGAGAGCCGACATACAGATTTGGACTCTCTCTCTTTCTCTACTCTGCTGGAAAAACGCAGGCTGAAATAGTAAATTAAATGAAGTCATGACGAACAGAGTTAAATTACTTTTCCTTCTGCTCCGTTATCAAAGGCAGATACACCAAGGACGGTACATGAGAAGAGCCCAAACAATTATGTAAATTGTAAGCTGGTTCTTTCAAGGTTCAAATCTGATCCTTACATTCTCCCAGGATTTTAAAGTTTCTCAACTGTGATACTAACTTGAAAGAGGAATTGACACACGACATATTCCAGGAGGATAAAGCAATAACCTACAAACAAGATAGTCGGACAGCGGATGAGCAGAAGCTCTTCGTGAAAAGCATACGTTCCCCGGTAATTGCAGTAGCCCCGTGCAATAGGACGTTTTTGAAATTGCATTGCGCCGTTTATCAGCTCTGAACTCTATAGAGGCGAAAGCCTTTATTAAATCTTAACGATAAAATGGCAAATTGAGATACGTACGAGGTCATGGCAGTTTTTCACTGTGCAGGAACGCTTCTAACGTGCAGTAGTCCGTCTCAAAGGTCCCTGGAGAGATTATGACGGTCATTACCAGGTTGCCGATGACCCTCCATTTACAGTAAATCAAATCAGCAAAATTGTAATATAGGGGAAGCACCGTTAATGGCAGCTTATGTGGGATCTGAGAGGAATAAGAGGCTGTATTTGTGGGTAGCTAAACTTTCCCTACTCTTTTGGTGGGGAATGTCTTTTAAATGATTTGTGCTTTGAAGAAATATTTTTAATACGTGTATTTTCAAAATAAATCCACCAGCACACACTGCATTATGGAGCTAAAAAGGACTGTCGTTGCTATGCAGATTTTATAAGCATGTCCGTTTGACATAAAATTGTTGCTCGCAGGGCTGTGCAAGTGCTTGATGGTTAAAATTGTTCGCTCAGTGGGAGGGAGGAAATCACTACTAGTGAAAAACACAAAAAGAGGGTACTCAGTACCATTATAGGAGCCTGAG
>JAODJW010000048.1:6078551-6091930 GCA_026777045.1 Hyperopisus bebe
GCACAGTTCTGGAACAGCATTGTATAGACAGATGAAACCAAGACCAACCTGTATCAGAATGATGGAAAGAAAAAAGTGTGAAGAAGGGCTGGAACAGCTTATGATCCAAAGAACATCAGATCATCTGTAAAACACGGTGGAGGCAGTGTGATGGCTTGGGTATGCATGGCTGCCAGTGGCACTGGGTCTTTAGTGTTCCTTGATGATGTGACACAGGATGGAAGCAGCCGAATGAATGCTGAGGTGTTCAGAGATGACATGTCAGCTCAAATGCAGCCAAATTGATTGGGCGGCATTTCATAATACAGATGGACAATGACCCAAAACACACAGCAAAAGCAACCCAGGACTTTATTAAAGCAAAGAAGGGGAATATTCTCAAATGGCCAAGTCAGTCACCTGATCTCAACCCCATTGAGCATGCATTTCACTCTCTTAAGACTAAACTACAGACAGGAAGACCCTCAAACAAACAGCAACTGGAAGCTGCTGCAGTAAAGGCCTGACAGAGCATTAAAAAGGAGGAAACCCAGCGTCTGGTCAAGTCCATGAGGTCAAGACTTCAGGCAGACATTGCCTGCAGAGGGTTTTCAACTAAGTATTAGAATTGAACGTTTTATTTGCAGTTATATTAATTTGTCCAATTACTTATAAGCCCCTGAAAGGAGGGGATTGTGTAGAAAAATTACTTTAGTTCCCCACATTTATATGCAATGTTTTTGTTCTACCCACTGAATTAAAGCTGAAAGTGTGAACTTCAACTGCATCTGAATTTATGGTGGTAATGTACAGAACTTAAAAATTGAAAAACTTGGTCTCTGTCCAAATATTTATGGTCCTGTGTCACGTGGTGATCAGCGATATGGGTGGTCCTATGAATCGCAGTCTTTTCTGAAACAGCACGTCGTACGACCCTTTCCTGCAAGTCGCATTCTCACGTGGCCAAATGAAGCCAGCCGGCACCGCGACCGAGACGCGGCGACGTACATTACCGACATTCTGGCACGCGCTCTGCGCCGGCTCGTGCCTGGATCGGCGACATTCGAGTTAATCACCTCCGACAAAATGTTGCTGTGGGAGGTGAGGACCTCCTGACGGAGCGAGGCCCCACCGGGCTCCTGCGATTGGCTGCCTCGGGCCTAATTAAAGCAAGCGCTCGGGCCTAATTAAAACAGGTAGACGGCCAGGAGTGGGACAGCCGCGCATTGTGAGGTAGCTTCAGCAGTCGCGCCATCTGCATCCTGTTTACACTCAATTGCCTGCCATTCGCCCGGGGAAGATGTTGCACGGTTGCTCGAGCACGTCACAAGACAGGGAGCTCTCCACGGCCTCTTCCCGCTTTTAGGTGTACGCCGTTCGGTAATATTTAAAAACTTAATCAAGATGCGCTCTTCCACATTCCCATCCGTTTCTCTTCATTTATGCAAAAATAACGTAAACCGAACACGCATCTCGCCGGACTCCTCTTCCTGTAATTCATCTCGATGGATGTGTTACAGAGCCCGCGTTTTAATAAATCATAAAACGGCGCTAAAATGAATATTGAAATATCAAATTACACAAATTCCTCCAAAGAAGAAAAATAAAATCAGCCCACAGCATTGTGCTAAAAACAACAGAGCTCTGTAAACATGTTTTGCTACATTTGGGAGACACTGTGTTGCAGTCGCTACATTGTAATTCCTTAGCACATTATTTAAGCAATATATATGCAAATTTATGCAAATAAATATTGATTATAGCAGATTTACAATCGTATTAAGGACACGCTGACACATCTATTAATCATAGTCTCAGGGGCAAAATAACTAAAAACCTTATTTGTGTGTTTGGGTGATGCTGCAGACGGAAATTATAATTGTGTTGTACAAATCAATATTAGTTATTAAATAAGCACCAGTTAAAGTCAAGAATCGCAAAGAAAACCACGGTGTCGCTCTGAGATTCCCTCTGCTCCCAGTATAAACAGGAGAACGAGGCATGAGGAATGGACTGGAAATAGATGCGGACTGGAGATGGAGAAGTTTCCCCAACCTGAAGCACGAGAGGAACTACGCGAAGTCACGGATAAAAGTTAAAAAGGAAGAAAAAAAATTAAAATCGACTGTAGTTTGCATGAAAAGGGACAGAAATATATCAAAAGAGAACAAAAGTGGCTGTTTGGTCTGCATGTACACTGTGGTTCAGGTCATGAGGTTATAAGGCAGAAACTGAAAGACAGCATACCGATTTACACAAAAGCGGAATAAATGACGTGACATTTATCAGTATCCAAAAATCCCCATGATCTAATTACCTGATTATCATTCTCATGCACCATTCACCTTCCAAGCTTGTCAGTTAATTTAGATACATTAAACAGTCATTTTGCAAAGTTACAATCACAGTGAAAATAATTAACTATGCAAATCATCTTGTGTTTACTACTCAGAAGCAACGCCTGTAGAACTGAGTCTGATTGGCACCAAAACTGATGCAACTGATGTCATTTGTTGTGGCATTGAGGCCTCAGACTGAAGCTCTGTCCAATCAGAATGCAGGATTTATGGCGTGCGTTTCTGTCCATACAAATTTGTGTATCAGGTGTTTCTTAATACCAAGAATGCCAAGATTGTACTTGAGATATTGGCAGAAGCCTCAGAAGCTTGGGATGCAATGAATCATGGGATTGTTCTCGTTCGGTGAAGATGCAACCGATGTATCCTTGGTATTTGGGGCGGAGTAAGAATGGCATCCGAGGATTTTTACGGTCCTCAGTTCTTATAGTATTGGAACAGGTCTTCGGCGATGGAAGATGATGTAAAATGAGGATGCGAGAGCACAAGTGCGGTACGGTCAAGTATACACATTGAGAAACCTCCATCCTCTTCTTGTACTTGCACAGGCTCCTCCTCACAGACCAGTGACCAATCACAATTGACAACTCAATTGTCTTTAATCTGCAAACATGTACACTAATGCACATCATACAAGGGCTTGCCTAACTACCCCGTTTACACATTGTCTCTCGGGGGGGGGGGTTTGCGACCCTAATTGCATAAGTGGTTAATGAAAATGCCGGAATGAATGGGGCCTTAACACGGGGCTGTAAAAGCGAAGTTCTAGTTCACTAGCTAGAAATCCTAAATGGTCTGCAAAAGACCATTGTAAATTGCCTGCAAAATTGAGCACAAATGGATGTTACACATTTGTCCCCCCCCAAAAAAAAAGAGAACAAAACACAGATAAGAAATATAATTCTGTACAAATCAGACAATTTCTCTCCTGTGGAAATGCAATTACATTTTTTTTAATACCAAGATTTGCAATATCAGTTCATAGTGGTAAGTTTCAGCCCTTTTTTAAATAGTAATTTCGAGCTATACTGCCACAGTCATGCACATTAATAATCAGACATGCGGGTCACCTCATGCGATATGCCTAATATGTATTTCCGCTACATGATTGGCTATCATAATATAACTTTGCTGTAATTGGTAGTTACTTGTGCACATCTGTTTGCTTCAGTAACCATAAAATACTGCCTACTGTCCAAGATGGCTTTTGACACATGAATATAGCGTTTTGCCATATTTCAGTTAAATTCTGTGCCGGCGATATTTAAACAAACAGATTTTGGTCTGTTTAGGTCTGACAGAATATAGGGTGGAAGAAGCTTTGACTGAGACAGAAAGACTTGTTTATCCAGTCAGTTATGGGGATAAGGTTTCAGATCTGAGGAGCATAAGGAGGGTAAAGATTCTGTGAAATTACATTTCATCCAGGAAATATTCGGTCAAAGTGAACGCGAGAGTGCGCTCTACATTTGAGATGCCGTCCCAGGATGCTCATAGAATTTGTAGAGACTGAAGTGGACAAGAGATTTCAGTTAACAGACAAGCATGACGATGGTGATAAAAGTTCTTCTGAAACGGATCTGCAGCATCTCCAACAGAATAGATAAATGCTTTTATTTGAGTGGAATGCTGATTGCATTCTGAACCGTATGAAACATCTTTTTCAATACAGTACTTTTGGATTCAGCAGTTTGCTTGTAGCTTTTTGGGCACTGGAGACTTACCTAGCTTAATCAGACCTGCTAAATTATTAAAATTTATTGTACTAGTCAATCAACTAATCTTTCTACTCATGTAAGGTTAAAGAATTCATTATACACAAGTATTACAATTACTCAACATTGAACTGGTAATGTATTCCCTTTAGTCTGGGTAACATCCAGGGTGTAACTGATTTACTTTCCTCATAATCCACTCTAAAATAAATCACAAATAACACTGAATCACACTGACAGTTCCATTGAGTAAAGGACACTCAATTAACGACTTACTTGCAACACAGTTACCAGGTCCAGGAAAACCACACCCATGCCAAATATGTAATGTGGGCATCCAGCAATAGTGCAAGATACACTTACAGTATAATTGAAAGGATGTACCCATTTGACAGAACATGAATATATTATTCAAAAATGGCCTTGTTCAAAAAAAAATGTATTTTCACTTTTCCCCCCATGAATTTAAGCATTCAAATGAAGTTGAAGGTTTTAAAACAGCGGTGCCCAATCTTATCCACAAAGGGCCAGGGTGTGTGCGGGGTTTTGCTGCAGCTCCATAATTGTATTACCAATTAGAGGACTGATTGGCTGAAAGAGTCCTCACACCTGGGTTTGGACAGCTGACCTAAAGGTTACCCCAAAAACCTGCACACACAGCGGCCCTTTGCGGATAAGATTGGGATAAGATTTGAGATAAGATACACCCCGCTGTATTAAAACAACTCAGCAGAGAACAGCCGGGTGGGGGGCACTTGAAAGTTCATGACTTAAAAATGTGCCTTTTCATAAGCCGGGTAGCCACCTTGTGAGACGGTGTGACATAAATACGAGAGAGCTCACGGCAAACTGTTAAGAATAAGGCATAAACTGCTGGATATGGTGCAGTCACAGCACCTGGTCTCAGCCGGATCGAGCTGAATCGCCTTCATCTGAAGATCTAGCACGTGTGTTCACAGCAGTGCAGGAATTGTGACAATCAAAACCCGCTGCCGTATCACTTTAAGAAAGGCCTTACCGTGACTGGCACTCACCTCAGGTTCTCAAGTACCAATACAATACGCTGGTTCCCAGACCATCATACGACACCTTTATAGTGGTACAAAAAGCAATGCTGGGATCTTGTGCCCAAGCGGATAGTTTCCTGATCAGTAATTGCCACATAAGGCGGTTCTCAGAAATCCTCAAGAAGGGCAATTGGGGGGGGTGGGGGGAGCCATTTATAAATTAGCACTTTTAAATTGAACATTGCAAGTTGCAGGTCAAATGGTAAGTTTTGCAGGCGACTCAGTATTAAGCTGCCAGGTAATTACTAGTGCATCAGTCAACAATGAAGTTTCCGGTTACTCAGCAGGAAAATAAAATTATACAATTAGCCAACAAATAGCCAATAAACACACAGCTCACAATCAAAATCACCAAGGAACTGCCAACAAACAGCCCGCAAGCAGATAGCCTGCAGACAAATAGCCTACAGACAAACAACCTGCAGACAAAAAGCCTGCAAACAATTCGCCAGCAAACAAAACCAGAATCAGTAGCATTTCAATCATAAGCTCAGCCTTAATGAGGGACCTCCTGCCCACGAATGTTAAAGCCACAGGGCAGCAGTCCCTATCGCCTTGGCACCGCACCTTTCAAACAGCAGGCTGGCAATCAGAAACTTATTTAAATAAGGCTAATTAGTGGAAACACCTGCGCTTCATCAGCCAACCCATATTTGTGCTTGGCACACAAGATCCCGTCATATTTTGTTTCCATTTTAAATCAGTATTAAACATTGTTACGATGTTATATATTATTCCTAATAATATACAGGGTTTAATAAGACACGAGTTATTTTATAGATCAACGTTCCCTAATCTGGACTCACAGACGGTCCATGTTTTTGCTCCCTCTCAGCTCCCTGCCAGACAGTCCACATTTGCGCTCCCTCCCAGCTCCTGGGTATGTGGGCTGTCTGGCAGCCCCCAAAGACCGGGTTGGGAAACACCGTTATACATAATTCACATATTGATCCTCTTTTCAAGACGGAGCTGAAATTAGGCTCTTATATCTGCACAGATCCCAGATCACGCGCTAACTGTTGTCTGTTCTCTCACTATAGTGATGATTAAGTTAAACGTTAAACGGATGATTTGTCAGATGATGAATCTGTTCAGCGATGCAAGGGCTTACTTCTACATCTCACCAGCAGCTTCATTAGGAATGATCTGCACCCCCTGGCCCCTCCTTGCCTTGTTTTGCACCGTCAGCTGGTAAGAATAGCGTGAAGACTGATTCACGATTTAAGATTTTATAGTCATATGCACACTATCCAATGAAAATTTTACCCTGAATATCCTTCCGGCCTTCCCACCTGTCAACATAAATTAAACAAAAAACACAAATACAAATTACAACAATAAATAGAAGAACAATAAATATGTTAACACAATGCAATAGCACAATTAATATGTAAACTGTGCAATGATTACCTACAGCAATACTTTCATCTTGAAATATCAGTACAAGCATTCAATACAAAAACAATGTAAAAAAATATTTTTTAATGTATGGCCTTTTATAAGTTTTAAAAAAACAACAATGGTAAACTTTACACACATTAAATGTACATTAGAAGGGATAACTGGAGTTTAAATAGATAAACAGAATGAAATTTTGTTCTGGGGTGAATCTCAAAACCAAGAACGCCAAGACCATACCCTTGCTAACTTGCCTTCCAAGAACAAACTTGGGGTGCAGTGAATTATGGGATTGATGAGGATGCAATTGATGGAGCTTCATATTTGGGGCGGAGCAAGACCAACATCTTGGGATTTTTACCATCCTCTGTACGCCCTTAGTATTGGAACTGGTCTTCAGCAATGGAAGATGACGTAAAACAGGAAAACGAGAACGCAAACCGAGATTCACCCCTGTACTCTTCTGCTCAATTGAAGCCCCATAGCCTGCTGCCTTGTTGCATGGTATTCTACACCAGGACGGTGAACTTGCGCCATCTTGAGTTCCCGTCCCAGCCTGGGGAACTGCACAAGCACCAGTCAAGCCTAAATCGGAGCATATGGAAACCATAAATCACAGGCAAACTATTTTAAACATGGAAAACAAAAAGGCTATTTCTGGCAAAAGAAATCAATGAACGAATCAGGTGTACCCACACCCGTTTTCATTTTATTTTGCTTCATAGAAATAGACTTTAAAATATCCTACATAGTCTAAAAGGACAGAGAGAACAGAACCCATTTTCTATGAAAGAAAACCAATACTAGAATGCTTTAAACAAATTTACTCTTTGGCACAGAAACAAGACTTAACTAGAAGCTTTTCCCCTGTCAAATTTACCTGTTCCTGGACGAGAAACTTAAAAGCAGCCTCCGTGTAATTAATGGGAGGATCCGGACCTCTGGACATAGATTGATGAAGGCTGTGGGTTTGTCTTCAGCGATCGATTCCTCTCTGAACTCCAGCTAGGCCTTTTTTCTCTCTTTCTCTCCACCGCAGATAGGTGAAGGAAAGCACGGAGTCAGCTGAAAGAACTGCTTTAAATGTCAGTGGAATAACGACTAGAAAACAGCCCAGGTCTTTGATGTGCCCCAAGATTAGACCTCCCCCCCGTGCCCGCAGATACAGCAGGACGGGGAGGGGCACAAACAATGTAAACAAAATAAACTAATTGTAGCCATAATATCAGACCCCAAACCCTGCATGTGCTCTTATTAGAAACACCCTCAAATAAAGTTATCGAGTTTCCCGCTGGGCGCAGCCCCAGCCAATCTGCTCTAAGCTAATCTACATGCTGCACGTTTATCTGCATACACATGCTTCTGAACTTCCGCAAATTATTTAACAGCGATATTTTTTATCTGCCGTCACTACGGCTTTATCGATGCACACTTCTAATGGATGTTTGTTTATTTGAGGGTCATAGTTAATTGTATTATGCAAGTAACCGTCGGTGTGCAGGAGTTCAGTGAAACAATATGGACGTACTTCGTGGAAATACTACAGTCATTTTGAAATAAATTATTCTATACGTAATAGGAACATACATTATAGGCTAATATCCAAAGAGCGGCTCCAAATTGTTCTGGGGCTTTGGTGTGTGCAGTTCTCCATGTCGTCATGCAGGTTTCATAAGGACACTCTGCTTGTCTCTGACTAATTGGTGCCTGGCTAATTTACCCCATGACAGACTGGCGTCCCATCCCTATCGTACACAATCTCATACACAGTTCTCCTCGGGACTCTCTCGAAATTTGTGTGTCCCCGTGGATCACATTAGCGGCCACCGATAATGATTGGATTTCCAGATATTTCCATGTACAGTGCGGTGCTGTCCCTCTTTGATGAGGCACCTGTAAAAAGCGAAATGACCTTGGAGTAGCGAAAGAATCGGTCCCAATTAAGCCCCGAAAATTCTCATATACTCATCACAAAGATGGCTGAGGGTTATTAACTGTTACTACATCCCCATTACGGCAAGTTGGGTCCCGATACGCTGAACTTCTGGCGGTATTCAGACTGAAGTTTTGCAGCCTGTAACTGCCGAGTGAACATACGCACAACGAAGGAGACAACAGTGATTCTTCTTAAACATTACGCTCTAAGAGGACATTATGGCACGATAAAATAACGGATCTGTAAAACAGCATTTCATATTGAAGCTTCCGCCAGCTGCTGGTGCATGTCTCGTACAACTTCTTCTCTTTTCCGGAAACCGATCTCTTCCACTTCAGTGACCTGGGAAATAGAGGTGAGAAATGCTTTCTTTTTGGTGAATAGATGTAATGTAAGAGAGCATGTTAATGCATGTTAACGTAAGAGAGCGACAAAAGTGTAAATATCATGTCTGAAAATTATGTGTCATAAAAGTGTCACAGAATGTATATTACAAATATACTGTATGTATTATACATGACATATATGGTAGCCTATAGGCCTATATAGTGTACAGGGACGTCCTTAGGCCTACAGTATCTTAGCCTCCCCCCCCATTAAATGTATACTAATCAGTCTAAATAATGTGGGTCATTCCATTAGACCCCCCAACTAAGGTTTAGAAGCTTCTTCATAAATCTACAGTGATGCTCCTGATTATATATGTACACACACACACACACCAACACACAGTTTTCTAGTGTTACCATGTACTGCCACTTAATGTGATTGATTTTGTTATAAGCCTGAGTATTCTGACATGAAGTTATTGCTGCATTGTCTATTTTTTTAGTGTATATGCAGCAATAATAGGATAGTTCAGATATGTGTTTATTCTTTTATATACCTGATTTGCCTTTCTGCTTTCTCTGTCCCCAAAATCGTTACAACTTGTTTTGCACTGTCGTGTACGGGTCTAAAAGAAAATCTGAAGCACTTTTTCACAGGGTCGGCTCGCATTAACCCTGCATCGGAGCATATACCGCCAGACTGCCGCTGTACGGACGCGTTTGCTCTCGCTACTTGCCGCGTAAGCTGATTTATGGACAGCTGCTGGAGGTGAGCCCCAGCGCAATCCATCACGGCAGCCGCAGGCGCGGGCACACCGAAGCGCGCTCCCGATGGAGCCGCGGGGCCCGAAGATGAACAAAGTCACCCGGCGCTCATTGCATTTAAACATAAAACATAAAGGAGCTGGATCCCTGCCAGGCAGAGGTAAATTACACAGGCGGCTCTTTCCATCTCACACATCAGAGAAAAGCGGGGTAATGAACATTTGGTAAACTGAAAGCCTCCGCGCTCAAACGGCGGCCCGGCGATGTAAAATTAAAGTGACGATCCCCTCCTTTTCTCCTTCTCTCGTTTCAGCACACTTTGCGTAGTGATCAGAGCACTCCGGATTTAACGCAACCATTTCCATAAACGCATTAGTCGGTAAGGAGAGAAGGCTGATGTGAACGGAATGCTTTCTGTGACGACCAGGTAAGAGTTATAACGTGCGTAATTCAAACTGACAGCGAAGTTGGGATGTCTGAGAAGCTGAAACCAAGACAATAAATATGAGTACAATAAATACCAAGAAGCTTGAAGCGTAAAAACCTTCTGTGCTGAATAATTTTCAATAACACTGTTTTTGGGATCTTCCTGACTGTTGTACTTAATCAGTTAATCAAGCATTTAGCTACTTAAACCTATTTATAAACCTGACCAATATGGTTACACATGTGCTGTGGAAGATGTCTAAAGAAAGATTGGGGGACGTTTCTTGCCTTGGCGCATTCTGCGCAAATGCTATTGCCGCAGTATAAATGATCTGCTTAAAGGCGCATTATCATAAAACAAGGGGCACTGTCACATTGGTAAATAGCAAACAAGCGGGGCAAACAAAGAGTCATCAACATCTGTCAAGATTTCACTTGAGCACAAAATCGTTTCAGAAACAATCTATAGTGGGTGGCCACTTTATTAAGTACATGAGCTTGCTGATGCAAACGGCGGATCCTGTGGCTGCGACTGAATAAAGAGAGCAAGCAGATGAGGTCAGGGAGGTGAGGAGGACGGCTGGGCTCGCTGAAGGTAACCAGAAGGTCAACAGTGCAAAAATAACAGCTCAAGACAATGGTGGTGCAGAAAGGATTCTCTTAATTTACCCTTAGAGATGATCAGACTCTCTAAGCCTACCCTTATCTACCCTTGAAAGGGTTTAGGAGGCACTAATGGTGTTTTTCTGCTGCCAGCAAGAACTGAGCCATACCGCAAACTGGCCGTTTTCCATTGTAAAGTCTATATTTAGTAGTATTGCATTTTGCAACGCATTTCCAATAACTCAGAACTTGTAAATTTCCAACCTCCTACTTGATAAAGTACTATAGAGCAGCTCAACGGAATAGATTCATAATGCAGATTTATGCAAGATAGTTGTAATTCCACTAGCATTTGCTGCTAAAATAACATTGCGATTCTCACAGACTTGCTAGTGGAAATTAGCACATAGTAATCCACAAGGTGCACCGTGTGAACAGTAAACAAGTGTCTCTTCAGTGTTATGTCACTGTTGCTCTCCAAACGCAGTAACGCCTTTACCGAGCTGATCCTTTTGCAGTGGAAAACCGAAGCAAGCTGGAACCGTGCTATAACTAGGCTCTCTTTGTGGTACAGGTCGGGTATGGCCTGGTTCCTGTGTGCCAGTGGAAAAGCACCATAAGTTGTCAAGGAGGTAGAGGGGCATCCGACTCAATTTCTTATTCCTGGCTGCTACAGCAGCATTTTATTCTGTAGAAAGAGCATTAACAATGACTCTAGCCTCTACCTCTCTAAATTCAGCCCTGGGTGAATCTAATAAACTGGGCACTGAGTACATATAACCTCTCCTGGAGCCGACACCTTATCGTGGTGGAGGGGTTTGCGTGTTCCAATGATCCCAGGAGCAAAGCTGCCCAGGGCTTTATGCCCCTGGTAGGGTCACCCAAGGCAAACAGGTCATCGGTGAGGAACCAGATAAAGTGCGGCTCATTAGACCCCTTATGATGAAAAAAAACATTACTGGGTCACCAGGGTCCCCCCCTGGAGCCAAGCCTGGGGGTGGGGCTCAATGGCAAGTGCCTGGGGGCCAGGCATGCACCCATGGAGCCTAGTCAGGCACAGCCCGAAGAAGGCACATGGATACCCCCTCCAATGGGTTCACCGCCTGTAGGAGGGGCCAAAGGGGTCAGGTGCAATGTGTTAGATTGCAACTAGATATAGTCGGGCTTACCTCAACACACAGCTTGGGCTCTGGAACCAGTCTCCTCGAGGGGGGTTGGACCCCCTTCCACTCTGGAGTTGCTCGTGGGGAGAGGCACCGAGCAGGGGTGGGCATATTTATTGCCTCCTGGCTGGGCGCCTATACATTGGGGTTTACCGTGGTGGATGTGAGGGTAGCTTCCCTTCACCTTCGGGTGGGGGGACGGGTCCTGACTGTTGTTTGCGCTTATACGCCAAGTGGCAGTTCAGAATACCCACCCTTTTTGGAGTCCTTGGAAGGGGTGTTGGAGAGCACTCCTCCTGGGGACTCTCTTGTTCTGCTGGGGGACTTCAATGCTCACATGGGCAATGACAGTGAGACCTGGAGGGGCGTGATTGGGAGGAACGGCCCCCCCGATTTGAACCCGAGTGGAGGCGGCTGACCGGAGCTGTGGCCGTAAGGTGGTTGGTGTCCGTCGTGACGGCAATCCCCAAACCCGCTGGTGGACACGGGCGGTGAGGGATGCCGTCAAGCTGAAGGAGTCCTGTCGGGCCTTTTTGGCCTGTGGGACTCCAGAGGCAGCTGATGAGTACCGGCGGGCCAAGCGGGGGGGTGTGGGGGTGGGAGGAGTTTGGCAAAGCCATGGAGAACGACTTCCAGACAACTTCAAGGAGATTCTGGTCCACCATCCAGCGGCTCAGGGTGGGAAAGCGGTGCAACATCAACACTGTTTATGGTGGGGATGGGGTGCTGCTGACCTCAACTTGGGTCGTTGTGGGTCAGTGGAAGGAATACTTCAAAGACCTCCTCAATCCCAACGACACGTCTTTCAAAGAGGAAGCAGAGTCTGGGAACTTATGGGAAGACTCTCCTGTCTCTCGGGGGGGAGCTCGCTGAGGCGGTTAGAAAGCTCCTCGGTGGCTGAACCCCGGGGGTGGATGAGATCCGCCTGGAGTTCCTCAAGGCTCTGGATGTTGCAGGGCTGTCCTGGTTGACAAGCATCTGCAGCATTGTGTGGACGTCGGGGGCGGTGCCCCTGGATTGGCAGACCGAGGTGGTGGTCCCCCTCTTCAAGTGTGTTCCAATTATAGGGGGATCACACTCAGCCTCCCTGGTAAGGTCTATTCGGGGGCGCTGGAGAGGAGGGTCCGCTGGATTGTCAAACTTCGGATTCAGGAAGAGCAGTGTGGTTTTCGCCCCGGCCATGGAACAGTGGACCAGCTCGAAACTCTCAGCAGAGTTTGGAGGGTGTGTGGGAATTTGCCCAACCAGTCTACATGTGCTTTGCGGACTTGGAGAAGGCATTCGACCGTGTCCCTAGGGGAGTCCTGTGGGGAGTGCTCAGCCAGAAAAGGGTGGAATGCTCTCTCTGGGTCGAGAAGGAGGTCCTTCCCCAAGTGGAGGAGTTTAAGTATCTTGTTCACGAGTGAGGGAAGGATGGAGCGGGAGATTGACAGGCAGATCGGTGCGGCGTCAGCAGTGATGCGGGCGCTGCATCGGTCTGTCGTGGTGAAGAAGGAGCAAAGCTCTCGATTTACCAGTCGATCTACATTCCTACCCTCACCTGTAGGGTGAGGAGCTCGGTCATACGGGAGGGACTCAGAGTAGAGCCGCTGCTCCTCTGCATTGAGAGGAGCCAGATGAGGTGGCTCGGGCATCTGCTTA
>JAODJW010000048.1:6092030-6104209 GCA_026777045.1 Hyperopisus bebe
AGGAGGGTCCGTCGGATAGTCGAACCTCGGATTCAGGAGGAGCAGTGTGGTTTTCGCCCTGGCCGTGGAACAGTGGATCAGCTCTATACTCTCAGCAGGGTCCAGGAGGGTGTGTGGGAGTTTGCCCAACCAGTCTACATGTGTTTTGTGGAGTTGGAGAAGGCATTCGTGACTGTCTCATGGGGAGTCCTGTGGGGAGTACGTGGGTGCTGGATCGGCCTGTCATGGTGAAGAAGGAGCTGAGCCAAAAGGCAAAGCTCTCGATTTACCAGTCGATCTAACGTTCCTGCCCTCACCTATGGTCACGAGCTGTGGGTAGTGACTGAAAGAACGAGGTCGCGAATACAAGTGGCCGAAACAGGTTTTCTCCGCAGGGTGGCTGGGCTCTTCCTTAGAGGGTGAGAAGCTCGGTCATTCAGGAGGGACTCAGAGTAGAGCCGCTGCTCCTCCGCATTGAGAGGAGCCAGATGAGGTGGCTCGGGCATCTGGTCAGGATGCCTCCCTGGTGAGGTGTTCCGGGCATGTCTCACTGGGAGGAGGCCCCAGGGAAGACCCAGGACACGCTGGAGGGACTATGTCTCTCGGCTGGCCTGGGAACACCTCGGGATTCCCCCGGAGGAGATGGACGAAGTGGCTGGGGAGAGGGAAGTCTGGGTTTCCCTGCTTAGACTGCTGCCCCCATGACCCGACCTGGACAAGCGGTAGAGGATGGATGGATGAGTAGATATAAGTCTTAGAGAACCAAACAAGCAACCACGTTATTGTTGTAAACTTTTATTTACATCGATGATGATACTGTGTGCATTACGGGTTCTGGTTTTTTAAACTACTCCAGGAAAATAGTTCATTAATGAGCATAGCATGCCAGGGGGGTGTTCCACGAGGCAGGATTTCAGAGTTAGCTGGATTAACTTCCTGGATAACTGGATAGATTCCTATTGGATGATGATGACTTCTAGCCTATGTTAATCCAGCTAACTGAGAAATCCTGCTTCATGGAACAGCCCCCAGAAGCATTGTGCATATCATGAGATTAACGCTAAAGATACGGTTTGCGAAAAGAACAGGACTGAGAAAAGGACACCATCCACTCCGCCGTGGAACTGCATTCTTCCACCGCCAGGTTTGTTTGCGTTTCCGCGGTCGGCACGGAGATCATATAAGCCTTTTCAGTGCCTTGCCACTGACAGGGCTGGAAATTCACACCGGATAAATCGCTTGACTGTCCAGTCGAAATAGGCCGGAATGTGTGGTAATTTCCGGACTGGATTTTCCTTCTCATGCTCTTCAAACCTCTATCGGCTTTATTTCCACCACAGATACTGTGCCTTTGTCCTGATGTAGTGCCCCCCCCCATACTTCCTGTGTATACTTTAAAGGTTCATCACAATGAGGGATTTCTCACCGCCCCCCCCCCCCAGCCAGCTGAAGCCTTTTCAGCAGCATGGTGGAAGATCTATTCTGAGGTGAATCTCCGCAGTGTTGCTTCAGAATAGATCAAAGCAAAGAATAGAATTAATTTGCCGAGATACCAAAGTGGGTATGAATGTAATCTGTGCACAGGGGACATGATTAGTATTGATCGAAAAGAATGAGTTGACATTTTGGAACATTCTTTACCGTGAAATTATTAATATTTAAATTCTGGGCTGGGAAAAAAAAAGAGATTACCGGCACAATAATGTGAATTTGGACAAATCTGACAGCCTTTGTTGATGTTTTTAGCCAATAAACCTGCCTTGTGTTTCCTCGGTGGGTGTTAAGGAGCTGGACCATAACCCTGCATACCACCAGCCACCAGGCGCTGAATCGTCTAAAATAAAAGTGTGTGGAGACAGACGGCAGAATGAAAGGAGGGAGACATCGGCAAAGTGGGAAGGGAAAAAGCGTCATCACATTGACAGAGTTAAGCAAACCTTTTTGCTTTGTTTGACACTGATATTAGTTTGTGTACAGGCTATGTCACTACAAAAATTTAGCATATTTTCTGGCACCCCATTCTAGGCTGTACCCCGGCCTTGTCCCCTGTGCTGCCTGGGATGGGATCCAGCCCCCCCCACCCCCGTGACCCTGACCTGGATAAATGGTTAGAAGAGCGATGGATGGATGGATCGATAGATGGATGGGTGCCTGGATCAGCATATTCAATATACAGAATCTCTTCTCTATGCCTTTGTCTAAATTAACATGTCAATAATCACATGTGAGGGCTCGGTTACAATTACGTTACGTAATAATTACCACAGAATCCATCTATCATCCAGCTTCTTATCCTTTATAGCGGTGTTTCCGAATCCAGCCCTTGGGAACCTCATACCGGGAGCTGGGAGGGAGCAAAAACATGGACTGTCTGGTGGGTGGCTGGGAGGGAGCAAAAACATGGACTGTCTGGTTGGGGGCTGGGAGGGAGCAAAAACATGGACTGTCTGGTGGGGGGGCTGGGAGGGAGCAAAAACATGGACTGTCTGGTGGGGAGCTGGGAGGGAGCAAAAACATGGACTGTCTGGTGGGGAGCTGGGAGGGAGCAAAAACATGGACTGTCTGGGGGTCCTCGAGGAGCGGACTGGGAAACACCGCCCTATAAGGTCACGGGGGGCCTGGAGTGTAGCTCAGGCAGCACAGGACGGGAAGGATACCATGGAAAGGAATCCCAAATCACTGTAATTAATAATTACAGTGATCAAGGGGTGTAATTCTCTGAAAAATTGCAGTTGTCACTGTAAACCTGGAAAACAAATGTAAGGGGTAAATATTCCCGTGGAATACCCAGTGCGTGTGGCGTGTTCCCCAAACAAGCGCAGACGTGTTGCATATATCAGTGGCAGGAGACTTGAAATAGAGTGCTATTAATCATATGCACAGGGCTGCAGAAATGACGCCATTTTGTGACATTGTAATATTTATAGTTTTCTTTCGAATGTAGCGTGTTTTCGGTGTTTTCCGTAATAAGGGCTTGGAAGCTACCGACGCCACAGAGGTTATTCGTCCCCCCCCCCCCCCCCCAAATAACAGCTAGAAAATAGTTGGGGGGACCGGGGTGCACTCTGACTATATTAAAACGCCTTTCGCTAAGCGATGTTGGTAGCTTCCAAACCCTTGTTACGGAAAACACCGAAAAAACGTTAAAAGTTGATAACTCATGGGATGGTGGTGCGTGTAACAGCACGGTAAAAGCTGTTGACTGGGGGTGGTAACGATTAACGTTGTCAGCTGCCAGGGGTGGGGATAAAATCAACAAGGTTACTTGACGACCCTTTTTAGCAAAAGTTCCTGGACTTCAGCCCAGGTAACCCTGCGCATTAAGGCGCCCCAGGAACTGTCACTTTAATCTGCATTTCTTTACCTACAGTACCATCTTTTTCGTTGAGCGTGTATGGAGTGGAAGCTTTGCTGTTGCTATCCGCATGCATGCATGCGTGCGTGTGTGTTTAAATTCCCACAAACGCGCTCCTCGCTTACCTGTGTGTGACTCTCCTGTTCTTGGCCTGCCATGCATCTGCTGCAGGGGGGGCTTTCTAGCACATTAATAGGGAAGCCGCAGTCCGCTGATAAGCATTAATTATGTAATTAATTCAGCTGACAACATTAACCTGAATTTGTTACATTACACTTGCCTTCTATGCATGCTTAGATGCTGCACGTAATTAAGTATATGATTTTACCCCATAGACTTCTCTCCCTTTGCTATGGAAATGTTTTTGTGGTAGTTTGGTTACTCAGCCTGAGAGAACTGTTATGGCAACAGAAGTGAGATTGAAGACAAAAAAGGGTTTTTTTTTTTTTTTGAACGTTTGTTTTGTGCTGGAACACAGTCTTTAAATAGATTAGGAACAATTTGGCCAGGTCGTACTGACATGCATTCAGCAGCCACACACACAGGGTGAGGAGGTTCACTTACTGTGGTTAAGCAGTAGAACGGCTCAGATGTGTGATGTAAGTGATTTGGAACGTGGTGTGATTGCTGGTGTCAGACGTGGTGGCGCCAGGATTTCAGAAAGAGCCACACTTTCTGGGGTTTTCACACCCTATAAGTGACTAGACTTTATGAAGAACGCCATGATGAACAAGAAATATCCAGTGAGGGGCAGTTGTGTTGCTAATGAGAGCGGTCGGAGGAGAATGGGATTCAGAGATAGGAGGCCTTTAGAGACGGGAGGCCTTCAGAGACAGCAGGCCTTCAGAGACGGGAGGCCTTCAGAGACAGGAGGCCTTCAGAGACGGCAGGCCTTCAGAGACGGCAGGCCTTCAGAGACAGGCTTCTCGGAATGCCTTCTGGACTCTACCACTACAGCAATTCTGGTGACAAACCCGGCACTAGTGACGTAGCGACGTGCACCATTGCATATTAACCACAAGGTGGCACAGAGACATAGCTGGTAGCATAGCAACCCATAACCTTCGATCTGCAACCCTGTGTATTAGAAGTTGAGTATTGCTAAAAATGGGACACTTTCTGAAAATTGGCTTTGCGGAAAAATGTACAGAATCATCTCAGCCTCTTGAATCGCAACTTGATACAATTCTAAATGCATTAATGACCCTTGAACACTACAGAGAAGAGAAAATAATGTATTACCAAACAAATATATTAACTGCAAAGTTTAACTATCCCATTTTGCCAGGAGTCCCATTTTCACAATACTGGCCCCACAAGCAGGGATTGACGTAACTGAAACACAAGTACTCACACCCGGTATAAAGGTTAAAACTGTGTTTTGTCATTACAGCGTGAATTCTCATGAAATAAGCACGCTTCTGCATTGTTATGACAAGAAATCACCGCGCATTTTAACCTTTATACTGCGAATGCGTGCTCGCGTTCCAGTTACGCCGATCCCCGTGTTTCGCTGAGTCCACTGAATGGCCGCGTCACCCCCTGCAGTTACAGCAAGTGATCGATTAGCTCTCTGAGCCCCGATCGGGCTCTTTAACGTAGCGGGCTAATCCACTACCCTGTAAAGGTGTGAGATGTGGCTGTCAGCCACAGCGGGTCTTTGACGTCAATGCGCCGTCCGGTTTTTTGCGGATTTCCCTTTCTCTCTTCCGTCTCCGATGTGTTCGGTTAAACTGGTGTTTCTTAAATCAGAATCGTCTATTTACCGCCAAGCATTTCAACATATGACGAAATTACTTTGGGGTGCCGCGCAAGATGGGAAATAACGATCAAGACAATCATCGTATAAATTATATGCATAAATAAGATCGAATAATGTGTTGTGCCTTACGATGGGTCGGTGCCCCGTCCTGGGTTATTCCCAGCCTTGCGCCCGTGTGGGACACGCGGGTATGGAAAATCAATGGATGGATGAATGGATGGATGGATGGATGTATGTATGGAAAATGTACTTAATTCATTTAATAATAAATGCAGTGTCATTGGACTTGTCTGTAAAAGAAATTTGCTTAATGTCTGGGTTAAACTCTCCGCAATACCTCATGAGTATACAGCGAAAGAGGTGGGAGTACAGTAGAGTACAGTTGAGTACAGTAGAGTAGATTAATAAGTAAATGAAAGAGGAGCAATTAGTGACTCGCTGGGGTGAATGTCATACTGACACCAGCATTATCAGAAACCCTAAGAAAAATATGTTACACAAACAAAACAACATTTATGCTCCTTTCTTAATATGAAAATTATGGACATTAAAAAAAAAATCACAGAACATGATTCAAACATGTAAGGTCATTACCCCTGAAAATTCATCATGGTAACATAATAATTGTAACTTTCCCCTTCATGGCTCTGCTAGCTAATTACAGATTAGAATAAAATGCATTAACTTAAAAAATTATTATACAGGACAATAGGAAAAACAAGCCAATTGTCTTTGAGATTCCATTTAACTATTAAATTAATTTCTTGCTTGTTTTCACCTGATTAGTCCTATTTAAATTTAATAGCCCATTTCAATAAGTAATATTTATCATTCTTATTCTTCCTAGTCTCATTCCATTTATTCAATATATTGAATTTCTCTTCTAAATGTGTCCCTAAATGGTCTGCAGGCAATTAATAATTTTAATTTTAAGTCGTGGTTTTCAAAAATGAGCAAGACATCTTCCCTGCAGCTCACCTTGAGCTTCGATAGAGTCTCCTGATGGATAGAGGGGCACCGTCGCCAGATAACACCAGGTTAACTGCTATAGATCAGAACCCAACTTGGCTCTGAGCTAAATGATAGGATCAGTAGATGCAGCACCGGAACCCTCCATTTCGGGGCAGTACTTGAAATCCTTTGAAACACTATAACTGTAACTGAAAATAATAACTGTAACTTCAGCAGCAGTACGCCAGCTCTGCGACCGTCGTGAAGGACGCGCTTCCAGTTCCGGGCCTGGTTCTGCAGGTGTGCGGTTAGAAAGTTCTGGTGGGTTACTGGACTTTCCATGAACGTGTAGTGCATTGGGTGTGTCTAATAATAAGGACACTTCATTGATCCTGTGTAGGGATATTGTCTTCTACCCCATCTCGCTCTCCGTGACACACACGTGGGTGAGGGCAAGCTTGGCAGCGAAGGGCAGCCCCCATGGAGCTGGGGGGGTTAAGGGCCTCGCTCAAGGGCCCCCAAACATGTGACTATTCTGCTTAGGCTGGACTCGAACCAGCGACCTTCTGATCCCAGACACAGAGGCTTAGCCCACAATTGTGTGGTTCCCTTCTGATGGACTGTAATTCCTGGATTGCGTTCCATGCTGTTACCCTGCATTGGATAAGGGGTCATGTAAAATGGATGGATGGATGGATGGATAGATGTAGGGGCGTAGATTTGGCTATGGATGGTAGAGACCAACACCAATATTATGGGATACTACCAAAGTTGAATCCAAGCCTACACCCAGGCCCCCAATATCAAACTTTCTCATGCCTCTGGATGGATAAATGGATGATGTTCTTGCCACATAACACACTTCACTGAAACACGCATTTGAAAAGTAAGTAGAGAGGTAAGCCATCATTTTGATGTATAGTTTAATAGCAGAACATGCACTCACTCTACTGCCACAATTCTGGACGTCACAAACAGAGGAATCTGCAGCGGAAATGAATAAATGGGAAGCGAAATGTGTTTGAAAAACATTCCTATTGGCATTTTTTTTTTTTTTTTGCTACGCTTGAAATATTAAAGAACATTAATGTTAATAGTCATGTAACAGAACAGTGGGCTGTGAGATAGTTGATTTACCAGGGAATTTCTGAGGTCTAACTGAGGTAGAAATGCCGCATTTAGGACACGTCGTTTATGGGTGGTGGGCCGCGTTTCCTGAGTACTGGTACTGACCTGGCATACAACCTATCACCGATAGGCCCTACCCAGAGACTCACCGTTCCCACAGTTGGCACGGGTGACACGCTATTCATCTCACAGGTTTGCCTAAGACTCGATTGCCTGTAATGTAACTAACACGCGCTACTGCTAAACTGATGCAAAATGGAGAATGGTTTGTTTGAATGATGATATCAGGGTGCATTGAGAAAAAAAAAAATCCAGATCTCGAATTCTGGTGTCAGAGCGGAACTTGAGGATGGACCTGAATATCACCAGTAGTGTCTGTCAGAGGTAATTCAATCTGCCTTAGAGAGCAATGTTCAAGCAGTTTTTCCCCCTTGTGTATATACATATTATATATACCAGCAACATAAAAAATGCACCAGTATTTCCAGCAGATAACCTCACTGAACAAGCAAGGTGATACTGCCACCTGCAGACACTGTGAAAAGTGCTTTCTATCTATCTATCTGTCTGTCTATCTATACTCTGAAACACCTTACATCAATGCATGCAACAATGTAAAATCTGCCCAAACTAACCTGTCATTGCTATAATCAAGCCCTATTCAGAAAGCGATAATGCCTTCACATTACGTTAGATACACAAGTTATGACGTCACGCCGGTCTCTCCTGTACGTGACGTCTCACTTTCCTATTTCAGGGCAAAGGTAAATTGAATTCTCATTTAAGCAAATTGCTGCAACAAAGTAGGATCGAGATGTTACTCTGTTTACAGCTCAGAAAAATATCAGCACTGCAAACTGCACGAATAGAAAATATATTAAGAGGGTTCCTGGCGTATTGTAGACACTAGATTATAGATTTACACCTCTCCGTCGTTAGAGGAAGTATTTATTAACTTGGGTTCTGTTCTTGCACGGAGCAACTTGTCTAATTGAAAGGGACATGTTTTACAAGTCGGCGCCGAACGGTCAACATGCAGCACTGAAAATGACAAGCAAAAGAGAAAAAAATGCACTAATTAGCCATAAGCTGAAGCTGTGCGTGTTTTTGCGTGTGATGCAGCCGGCGAACAGTACTGCTGTTTGGGGAGAGGCCCCTCATTACTGCTCCCTCATCGGCTTGGGGTCTCTAATGAACGCTCTTCACTCGCGTGTAGCTCTACAGGCTAAACAGCCTAAGGCATCCCCGACATTAGTGGCCCGTAACACTTCACCGCGACCACATCATGTAAATCATTTATTAGTCATCCACGCTGGAGAGGAAAATGGAAATCGATTACTTTTTTCCCTGTACCGTACTGTTTTTATCCGCACTCTTCGCATCACAGATGATGTTTACGGTGATACCGTCCAAGAGCCGCAGCCGCTCACTCGGGGCCGTTTCCTGTTTGACTTCCCGGCTGCGATTTGTTTGAGTTGCGATGCTGTAACGGTGCCAGCAGTTTACCGCATTGCCAAAAACCGATGTGGCTGAATGACCACCGTAACCTCATTAAGCTGTCACTTCGTCTTCTTTGTTTTTTCTCTCTTTTTTTTTTTTGCAAAATTTGTGCTAATTTTAGAATCATTGGCTAAAACAAACCACAAAACCAAATCTTAATTTCCTGTTACATTTCAGTTACAATTACAATTGTGTACACTGGTATATCCTGACTTCATTTGAGGCAGTAACGTACACATGTAACTTAGCCCCGCTCACGAATTACAGGGTGGTTTGGGAAAACTCATTTATTTAACACCGATGAGCTGCCTGATTGGCCTGTGAACTCTGTCTAAGGCATTCGCTGGCCAATCAGGTAGCGCTTCTCTCATGAATATGAATGAGTTTTTCCGAACCACTATAAAAAGAAAATTCTCGCCCTACTCAGTATTTGCTATCAACTTGGTCCATCGTGATGGGCAGTCACCATGATTGGGGGATATACCCAAACGTAGATCTAACGTAGATCTAACGTGGTTAGATCAGCTGTTCCGGCCCTATTTATCACAATCCGATCAGTGGCCTACTTTTAGCTTAAGACATCTCCATCTCTATTTGCTATGCTTCAGCGTTACTCAAGAGTCACAGCTTGTTAAGCTCACAAAAGATTCAAGCGTAGGATCCATCGCATTCGGTGCGGGTGTTTCACAGACGCAACGCGTGCTGAATACATCCTTCTAGCAGCTCAAAACTTTGCAAGATTGTGAGAAATCACCAGTTGATATGACCTCACTACAAACATGACACTTGCGACAGGACTCTGAGTTAAGTTTTTTTTTTTTTAACGGTTAAAGTTGGTAGCGGAGATAAGAAAAGTAATTATTTGCAGAGTGTAATTCTTCGCTGCATATCCGTCTTTATGCCCTGTACGTTTAAGCAGAGTCTGGCGAACACCGCGGGCCTAGCAGCATAAGACTTACTAAAAATGGATGGATAGATAACTTCCCCAAATTCTCTATTCTATATTTTCTATATTTTAATTCTCCATAGCTTTCAAATACAAATCCAGACCGAAATATGTCTTAATACGCGGCTTGGATTTCCATCACATTACCGCAACACAAAAACACGTTACAAAATATCTGTTTTATCATAAGTGGATTATTAACCTTTTAAGGCGTAAAAAGTGAAACTTTAGTGAGATTTATTATATGCGTATGCGTGTCCACAAACATTATCCCCGTATATACGTTTAAATTAATTCTGCCATTATTCTAAAACAAAGGAGCAGAAAGGCTTCGGGAGCACTTTGCGTTTTCCTTCACCCGCAGCTTGTCAAGTACAAAGTGTGGATGGAGACGGCGTCCTGACACTATCGCGTTAACGCTGGCAGGCAGACCGGCCAGGAGTGGCAGTTTATCACACAGCAGCTGTGAGGGTCACCGCCAGCCGCAATTCCCCTATTACGCCTTGAGTGATGGTCGGGAAAAAATGGCAGACGGAGTCTTTTCCCCGTCACCCGGGAAACGAATGCCGCAATTCGCGCCGATCTTAAAGCGTATTGCGAGAGAACCAGGAACGCGCCTAGAGATTATAGCCTATTGGTGCTGAGGTTTCGGACATGACGGCGGTTAAACCCTAATATTTAAAAAAATATAGATATATAATTTAATGTAAGCAAGGTGTGGATATTTTATACCTCACCCTGTCTTAAAACTGAATTAGTGAGACCAGTTTCTTTATAACATATTTGTGATGTTACATTCAAAATAATGAACAACAAAATTCAGTCATCTTGCGCTGTAATTACCAGCAACAAACTCATATTGTTTCTCATTGGGTTGTGACCCATCCATAACTGCATATCTGGTGCGTAGCAATCCTGAATCATTTCCTAAGACGGAACTTTGTCCTGTTTGTTATGTCCCGCGTGTGTATGTGTTTCTGCTTCTCTGATTTGCCTTTTTTAAAGTGACTTTGAGTATCTAGAAAAGCGCTATATAAAATAAATGTATTATTATTATTATTATTAAGAAGCACTGGACAGGATATTGGCCCACAAGACAGGCTTAAAAAAGGATTTTTTTAAAGTGGGGTGAAGAAGACAGATCATAATTTATATATTGGGGCCAACCTTATCATCATCCAATGATGTGTTTTGAGTCAATGGATGACAGGGGGAGAGCCAATCAGCTGGGGCCTATGCCCTTCTGGTCCCGCCCCTCTACATGCGCCAGGCTCCAGGGTAGGACAAGAATCCTTAGTGCTGGGGGTGTGAAGGCACAGCAAGCCCCAGTCAGGGGGACGTTTGTTGTTTTCAGAGCCCCTCTCAAAAAAAAAATCTCTTTGGGGCTCCTCCCCCCATGTAGTGACTGCTTGTGATCAACAGGGGGCCTAAACCTCAGGGGCAAATGCGTGGTTTGAGTGGTGGTTGACATGGGCCCCAATGTACCATCACATTTCCCATTTAACATAATTTACATTACCGTCATTTAATTTACATTACCATTGTTTAATGTACCTTAGCTTCTGTTTTCATCCACTTGTAACTTGTAGGGATCTAAAGCCCTCAGTGTCCAAAAGCAACAGTTAGATTCTCATAGTGTGGTGTTACGTTAAGCGGCTCCCCCCAGCCTGTTAGAGATCTTGAGAAATTCAAAACTAAGGGACAAAATAAATAAGAAATAAGAATTTATATTTGGCTATCCACCAAATCCCACAGGATGGTGTACAGGACCACAGAGAGGAAAAAGCTGGGAGCCATTTGCTGGCGGTTCCTCTTCCCTTGATAACAGGAAGTGCTAAGAAGGACCACCTAGATGGGGCTGCTGCCTGTGGTCCTTTACTCCGGGAGATGTGGGACACACAGTTGGCCACCTGTGGACGAAACGCCCCACTGACGCAGCAGGAAACAAACTAATGAAGGTTCCTGAACAATTTGCTGTATTTTCCGACCCCAGTAGATGGTGCTCTCTGATCAAAAAAGGGCACAAAGCTTGCCCCAAGGCAAACCAAGAGCACCATCTAGTGGGGTAAAATAATACAGCAGATGGTTCATGAAGTTTCATCCACTTCTACCATTTCTACCACTAATCCCTCTTTTTTTCCTGACTTTTCAACAGGTGTGTCTCCCTGTCCTATTTCTCAAAATTATCACAAATAAAGCATGCTATTCTGGGGTATCCATCTGCACTCCAGCCTCCATGTCACTAGGGGGCGCCCATGAGTGAGTGGAGGGGTATTTAGTAAAAATTTCAAGGGCCCAGCTCTGTCTTTGTGTGGTCACGTCCGGTCAACATGCCACATTTTATTTAATACAGGTCCTGCATTGTTATATCTATGCATAGACATTTTTGGGCTCTATTGTCGCATACAATAGCTCTCAAGTTTGAATTACACTTCATGCACGTAAATAAGATTTCATTTTGTTAAACTGTTGAAGAAGGAGTGTCATCTTTTTGGCTGTCCTTAAATGTCACCCTTTTTTTAAAGATAAGACACAGTATCTCAGACGGCTGTGCGTGG
>JAODJW010000048.1:6124525-6141004 GCA_026777045.1 Hyperopisus bebe
AGGACAGTTCATATCAGGCTCCTAGAAGCAGGACTGAAGTCCCATAAAGCAAGGAAGAAGCCCTTCATTAATGAGAAGCAGGGTAGAATCAGGCTGCAGTTTGCAAAAGAAATATTTATATTATTCACAGACACACACCCAGAAAGTGAGAAATGAGCGAAACAAAGCATTTTGCTGTGGTCTCTTAATTTCTTCCAGAGCTGTATTTGAGCTGATCTTTTCAGTCTATGTCAGCTTGTATAGACTTGAAAGCCTGTATTTGTGCAGACAGATAATGGTAACCTGGTGAGGCCTGGCGCGTTACGACTGAAAGCCTGTCCTTTCTTGCCTTGTCACATCCCAGTTTACAGCTCAACCAGTTTCAGAGAAAAATGTGACGCTTCCTGTAATGCTGGATGATGGCTGCATAATGCTTTATTGTTCAACTTTCTTGTCCCGTTAAGTATAACGGTGTAATTAAACAACCTAAGAAAAGAAACTTTATAATGAACAAAACCTGATATCTGATGCACTAGGTGATTAGTCTAACAGTTACAGCTGATGTACACATATGTTATAATAATGCTATAGGCTTATTCTCTTTTGTAAACTAACAACACATTTACAAATCATCTTAAAATTTACTCCTTAATGTAAACCATTTCTGTGTATAAGCATTAAATGTACCAGAAACTTATTTATAATTAGCAAATAATTTAAAATAATTTATTCCACATATTCAGCTTAAGAATAAGGTGTTTCACATTCAGGAACTGTTATAAATCTGAGAAAATGCAAAATGCAGAAAATATGCAGGATAAACCTTGGTTTGATGCTTACTCAGCTGTCTTTAAGCAAAATATATCAAATTGATGTAGCTACATGATTTGAAAGATAATTACAGGCAGAGTAGAGTCCAGGATGAATGCAGGCCTTAAACGGAAAGGAACCATGAATGGACGGGGTGGGCAAATATTGATATGGTTACGCAGTAACTGAAAGCTATTGTTTTATAGTGACACTGCACATGTTGGCTCTTATGACCTGCTCGTACGATCCTCCTGTGTGCCACGCCCACTCAGTAACCTCGTGTCCAATCCTGCTTGTTACCAGCTGTTTTGCCTGTTTAACCCTGTGTATTTCAGTCTGTGTCCAAGTCGGTTTACCCAGGTCTGCCATTGACGTTTGTACCGTGTCGTGTGCTTGTGTTTTGGACTCCCGCTTCTCGACCTTCATTCCCCGATTCCTGCTTGCACGACCAGACGTCACATTGGCCGAAAGAGCTGTTGGAAAAGCCGCCATGACGTCAAATAGCTAGTGAGTCCTGGTTCATAGACTTTCACCACAACTACACAATTTTCTTGGGAGCATATTATTTCAGGTCGTGCTTTTCCATACCCCAAAGTCACTTCTACAACATTACGACTTCATCGGGTTGGCGATTTGCAATGACCACGGAAAGTAACTCAGCTTAATTTCTATAAATAATTCCGTCAACCATTCATGGTACTATGAAGCATTATTTATTCATCAATTCACCCCAAAACAACTTCAAAAGACACAGAAAGCATAAGTACCATTAAAAATGATAAATAAGGAACGGACTGGATACACAATTTACAGACAAGACTTCCACAACAGCATGCATTTAGAATGGTTATCAAAAAACATTTTTAAAAAATTCAGTTGACTTCATAAATTAATATATTTTGTTTTAAACACTGCTGAGCTATAGAGACAGTTGTGTGTAAGCCAGAATTGTAAAAATTAACCTTTCAATGTAGAGTCTCGGAGATTATGTTTATCGAAATATAGAAAAAAACAAAAGCAAAATGCAACGGGAACGAGACAATGCTAGTCGGGTAAAATACTGAGTTTTGCAGGCTTTTCATTTAAGGATGCCTGGGCGAATTACTCAGAGCATATATAGTAAATAATACGGAAAATCAAATATACCCCTTAGAAACAGAAGCCCTTAGGAATTCGCCTGAACCAAGAGCAATCGGCTTTGTCGCACGGTCACATCACATCACACGTCGAGGTGAATTTACACTGAAGACACTAAAGAGAAAAGCAGAGGCTGTGATTTACCCCCCAGGCACCTGCATCCTGTGACCCCTGTACGTCACGTACAGCATAGACCTGGGTGCACTTACAATATGGAAGTAATCACAAGCGCTTTACAAAATGGCAAATGAACTCTTCACCAATACTTTCACAGTTCCTGTGCTTATTTCCCATTTTAAACAGAGTCCGGCTACCGTCTCCCCTACTTGTCTGCCTCTCCTCTCAGACTTTGGGAAATGCTTCCAAAATTACATGGAAATTGACTAGCTAGGTATTTTTCATATTTTTATTTTTTACCTTTTTACCGCGCAGAGCATTAAGAATGGCCACAAACCACCCCGTATGCTAACATGCTAACTGAAGCCAAGTGCGGCTTTAGGGGCTGTTTATTTTTAAATGTCCGAAGAATGGCACGTTTTAAGAATCGGGACGAGTAAAGAGAAGGACATGAAACTGAACTATGGCGCTACGCATCATTAAACAGGACCCCGCGGCGAGCCGGGGGGGTAACAGACGACTTGGTCGCTCCGGTCACTCGTCCAATGGCCGCCACGTCCATGAGATGTTCCACCTCAGACAGGGATGGATGGAGCGCCAGGAATCCATCCCATGAGGTCGCTGAAGGATGTTCATTCCTCCACGAGAGCCCCCTCAGCAGGTGGTGGCCAGGGATTGGTGTATGGGAGGCTGGAAGCATCGAATGTGCTCTACGGTGCTGCTGTCTGCCTCCGCAGGCTTGGTGTACTTAGTCAGTATGGCGAATATCTCGTTGTTCAGGATTTGGTATTTCCTGATGCGGTCCGCCATCTTCTTTAAGGGCTGGAAGAAGGAGAACGACGTTTTAGTGCCACGATAATTGTATATTTACCCTGTTGTCCATATTTATTTTATTGAGCCACTCTTTTTATGTTTTATATCGTACAACTGAAGAGAGACGTTTCCAAAACTCAAGTCCATTTTTAACTGGTTTTGAGATGAGACCGCAACAGGCAGTAAGGGTGCCTGAGCACCAGCACCTATTTGTCTGACTGATTTTGAGGTTCTAAGTGCCCGTCGAGCACCCCTGTCAGTGCCCGGCGCTGGAACCAGTGACCTAGACTCAGATTTCATCATCATGTCCCAGTACTGGGTCCCAACTATCACTCAGTCCTCATGTAATCCAACCAAGAACTTTCGTTAAATTTCCAAACCTCATTAGCTCCACAGAAATACTTTCAAAAACATATCCTGCGGGCTGAGCTGTGGAAATTTGCTCTTCAATCCTTAGTGAATGGCTCCAAAACAAGACATATCTGTGCTTTGTCTTCTTCGTAAAGAAGACTTGGTGATTCAGCTTTTGTTCCATTTCGGGCGAGAGATGTACACCTCCCATGTATGCTGGCTGAAGGAACAGGTTTTAACAGATGCCTGATCACTGATTCACCACCACTCCCGTTTAGAAAAGTACCGTGATTCATTCCGCATTTTAGCGTGAGGATGTCTGGCTGACAGTGTCTGAGTGACAGTGCTCTATACAAACAGTTGCCACACTGTTTGTTACATACCACTGATTACACATTCCTGCACTATGAATATACAGTGCTAAGTCCAGCCCCTCTTGTTCTGCACTGTCCCGTGTTCTTGCACTACTTAAATTGCACTTCTTAAATTGCTTTTATTGTCACTCCTTGCCTGTCTGTCGCGCCGTTGTTAGATAACAATGTACAAAAGAAATCTGTCAAAAGTTTGGACACGCCAAGGCACCTACAAAGGAGGATGATATGCCACATGACATGACCTGGCCTCCCGACCTAAACACAGTAGAGATGGTTTTGGAAGAGTTCGACCAGAGAGTGACGGAAAAGCAGTCAGTGAGTGCTCAGTTTATATGTGGGACCTCTTTCAGGACATGAAATGGCGTAGAGGAGACAGTAGGGTCAGTCTCTCCCTGCAGCAATTGGGGTTAAGGGCCTCACTCATGGTTTCAATGATGGGATCACTCTGCTGACAATGGGATTCGAACCAGCAACCTTCTGAGTCCCAACCCACAGAACTGCCCTCAACAAATTATTTTTTTTTGCACAATTCCATATATGTTTATTTATAGTTTTGATGTGTATAAATTATTCTAAAATAAAGAGAAGCGTACCAATAAACCTTTCTATGGGTAAGTGTGTCCAAACTTTTGTCCAGGGCTGTACTGTGTGTGCTGACAGCGTACCGTGAGCCTGGGTACATATATACAGAACTCACCACGTTCTTGATGATCTCGTCCTTGCCGTCCTGCCTCTGCACCTTCAGCAGGTGGTAGCAGAAGTCAAAGAGGTCGAAGCGGCGCTGCTGTCCGAGCAGCGCCACGATGGAGCAGCCGGCCCAGTTCAGGCCGTCCCCAAAGCACTGCCTGCTCAGACGGACGAGAGAGCACGGGGGGGGGGGGGGGGGGGTCAGGCGACAAATATAAATCCTGTGATCTTTTGATCTGATTGGTCGTCTGCAGCAGACCGAACGCCCGCTCTCAGTCTTAAGGCCGATTTATGTTTCTGCGTCGAATCGCTGCTGTAAGTACGACATCGCCGTGGACCCACGCCACAGCTCGTCGCGCTACACGTCGCAGTGAAGCAGACCACAAGAACTGTTAGTGGTCTGCTTGTAGTATTAATTTTTTTTTTTTTAAATGGGAACAGGATTCCAGCGCCGATTTCACTTACCCCCATTAAGTTTATTCGTACTTTATGAGACTATGAAAGTAAAAAGTAGTACAGGCACTAACTTTATAAGGGAAAATGCATAAAGAGCAACTTTATAGCGGCCAAATTTGTCTGCAGTAAGTATGTAGCAGCACAAATGTAACCAGGACTCCATAAACAGATACTTTGTTAAATGTTTGTTTTTTTTTGTTGTTTGTTTCAATTGCATGATTCAACAATTGTATAAATCGCAGGGTGGGAAGACAATAAATACAACATCTGAAACTATGTATCACGTAGCGTTTTAGCGGGATAATTGCTGAGTAACACAGACGTACCAGCGCACAAGTATAAACGCTTGCAACATCGTTGGCCATTTCTGTAAGTCACGGCGTAGCTTCGACGCAAAAATATAAATGAGTCTAAAATCTCAGAGGCGTCTTATAATAAACAGACTTCTGATGTCTCGCCCCCTGGGTAGTAGCGAAGGGGTACTCACTCCGCTGTGAATTCGTGGGTGCCCACGGGGATGCAGTAGACGAACTGCATGGCGCTCCAGAGGCGGTGGAACTCTAGGCACTCATCCACGTGCATGACGCCGTTGGTGGGGGGGGGGCCGCGCCACACGGCGTCCTGAAGGTAGCTGCGCACGCGGGTCAGGATCACCTCGAACATGGAGAGACCGCAGCACAGACGCTCTTTGGTGAGCAGGTCTCCCTCGCGGGCGATGGAGATTTGCTGTAGCCGAACGCAGAGGGGAAAGTGGGTCATTACCGAAGACTGCGAATAGCAACTATTTTATGGCACTAAGGTTATAAAGCTATGAACACAATAAAAGGGGCGTCAGAGGGACATGAGTACCATTACAGATTCATGTATACCCTGGCAGATTCAGGGGCCCCAGAACTTAACAGGGGCCCAGAATAGGAAGAATTATAATGTCCCCTGGGGGCCAAATTCCATCAAGCATCCAAATTTTTTTAAAAAGATACACAATTAACCAGCTGGATAGAGATGGTGGATGATCGATCATTTGATCCAAATTCAAACCGATTTCACTCCTCCAGTTATGGTGACCAGTTATGTATACACTTGGGAAATATTACACATCTGCTTGGCAAATTCTCCTGTGGGGTTGGAGGGAGACAAGGTGACAGGGGGCCCAGAATTCCTGGCTATGCTCTACACAATACAGGAGGACCTTTGAAAGCAAGCTGTTAGTATAAGAGTTTGGCAGCTGAAAAGACATGTTAAGGGGACCCATGTGCCAACGCCCCCCCACCCCCAGACAGTGAGAAAAAGAGGGCAAGCTACTCTAGGCAGGGAAGGCTTGAGGACTCTCTGAAGAGAGGTCAGGCTAAAAAAAAAACCTTTTCTTCAAAAGGTCCATCTGCAGCTCTGGGTTGGAAAACCTTAGCAAGACCTCTTCATTCAGCAGCTGAAAGCATCAGATTTCACACATTTAAAAGCGATAGATTCAGTTTTGTTCAAATTATAGGCAACATTTGTGATTAAGTAAAATTGTGAACAAGGTGTGTTTCTTGTAGCGGATGTCAAGTGAATCATACTTGCTGTCACACCCCGATCGTGTCGATCCTCCTGTGCCTCGCCCCCCTTGTTAACCCCATGTGGATTCCCAGTGTTTATCTGCTGTTTCCAGTTGTCTTCATTAGTTTGGTGTATTTAAGTCCACGTCAGAGTTTGTTTCCGTGGTTCTGTTATTGTAGTGTTATGACGTTTTCTGACCTGTCTGCCTCTCCAAATGTCTATTAATGTCTTATTCCCGATTCCTTGTCTTCCTCGCCTGCTTCCCTGGTCCATGCTCTGCACGGTCATGACACTTGCCATTTATCATCTCGTGAGGTCAGGGCTGGCTTGACATTAAAAATGGGCCCTAGACATGATAAATTTTACCAGTCCACATATGCATTGGTCCACTGGGAAAATTCCCAGTATGCCAAATGATCAATGAAAACAGGTATGGGATTAACATGCGTGTCTCATACTTCAACATGGAACAGGCTTTCTGCAAGCGAAAGCTCTCGAAGAACCAATGATCATGTTCCACGTATCAACCAATTCACAAATTTAATTTCCATTGCGGTTTTGTAAATAACTTCTTTTTGAACCATAAAGGTCATATGAAAGGAACATAAAAACTCTTTTGCAATATTTTTACGAAACTTGAGTGTTTCCATTAATGGTTTTAAAGTCTGCATCTGTGCAAAATGCCCAAAATCTAGGTTAATGGAAACACTACTACTAGTCAGGGTTTACCGTCAGTTATCTTATGGTACAAAGTAAACACGCAACATGGGCCTTTCAGTAACTAACCAGCCCCCTCACAGCTACTATGCAATTTACTTCCAGTCAAACCTGTTTTTTTTATTGCCTCTAATGTTTCTGCACTGGGAAAATGTGCATACCATCATCCCCACAGCCTTTCCCAACAAACGAGTTCTCCGGCTTTCCCAGAGAAACGCCCAGATCTGGCGAAGCAGCCCCCGGTTCCTGGGCTGACACTTGCTACTCCGCTGTCCGTTTTCTGGCACGCACACGCTCACCGCGCCGTAAAACCTGCTGAAGGCCGAGCCGTCGTGAATCCGAGAGCCGTGCGAGAACGAGAGAGATGGGCGTAGAGGGAAAAAAAGGGAAACGTCAGAAAAGACCAATCTCACCTGCGGTGTTCCTAATCTTTCTATCAGGGGTACCAGATGCAGGGGGGCATATTTTGCCTCCAGCCTCTTCATCCGCACATCGAGACGCTCCCCCTCTGCACAAAATAATGACGACAGAAGTGAACCCTGAACAGTATACAAATCTCCAAGATATACTTTATTGCACATTTGATAACAGCAGCAACAATAATACCCATTTATCCATTCTCTGCAACTGTTTAGCCGATTTAGGGTTGCAGGGAGTCTAGAACCTATGGAACCCACAGGCAATTTGGCAACTGCGATTAACCTCAGCATGTTTTGGGACTGGGGGGGGGTGGGGTGGGAATCTGGAGTTACCCAAAGGAAATCTCGCGATGACATGGGGAGAACATGCAAACTCCACACACAGAGCAATGGCAGAGGTTTGAACCCGTGTCCCACAGGCGTGAGGCTAACCAGTGCACCCCCAAGCAACAATAATAAAAACAACAACAATAATAATAATGACAATAATTCTTGCTGTTGTTTTTCTGGTGCTCCATGTTTCATGCGATAAGGTGAGGTAAAGTAAGGTAAGATAAGATAAGAAATAAATACCTTTGATGTAAACTCTAGGAAGGATGTTTTGAAAAGGGGCAGCATGAAGCAGATCGCAGACTTCTTCCTGGGACTGGATTAAAACACAGACTCGATCAACATGAACCTATATCTAAGTATATTAATATACTAAGGACAGCTCACACAGAAATTATAAAGGAGAAAAAAAAAAACACTCTTCAGGCCGCAGCTGTGAAATGACAAAAAACTGATGTGTAACGAGGGACGAGAATGCGAGCGCTAATGCACGGGTTGCACGTGCGATGAAATCACGCCAGTCTGTGCACTTAAGACCGACACACACACGTTAAAATGGCTGCCAGTCACTGCTTAAGCTCCGCCCCCACACAGGCCTGTCCACACAGCGGCATCGCTGGCCCTGAGCACCCATCTGTACCTCGTTTCAGTTAGTGTTTTTGGAAGAAACCTAATGGTGACGACACAAAACACACAGACACAAAAAGCTACCATCAAATAAAAAAAAAAACGAAATTACTCAACAGACAACACTGATCTACTTCACGAATGTATTTTCAGTTATTCCCTCTGCAAATATATTCATTTCAGTTGTATTTTTCGTTTATATATTACATTAATTTTTTTTTTTAGTTTTCAGTCATGGTTTACAAATCCCGTTACGCTAACGCACACAAATAGGTGATCAGAATGCCAGGCAACAACTGCATATGAGTTTGGCTGCAAAAATGCTCTTTTAGCGTAATCTTTTAAAATTTGTTAAACATCAAAATGTTACTATAACTGAAAGAGCACAGATTGCTACAGTCCAGGCCAGCTGCTGCCCATTCTCAGAGATCATTACGCATGGAGAATTACCATAAAGGACAGTATTATCCTACAAAACAATAACTATTTCCAGCCATCAGGCGAAAGTGTAAAAACTGCCGGGCTTTTTATTACAGGTAGCGACGAACCATAGTAGCATTTAAGATAAAGGGTGCTAAAGGTTAATTAGCGAGTCTGAGGCTAGTAAGTCTCGTTTCAAATGGCAAACGGAAACTCTGTCATCTGTGAAGTTTGCATGGAGGGCAAATGAAAGTTGGTCCGTGAATGGGAGACAGAGGCACAGCTGGGAAAGACAGATTTGGGAGAAAGCACATCTAAGCGGCAATTATAGGATTTTTTTTAAGGTAGGCGACATAGACATAACGGCCATCCTTATCATTAGCCAATTATATGTTTCGAATCTGTGAATGACAGGAGAGGAAGCATTTTGGGGGCCAATCAGCTTTCAGCCTCATGTGGCCCCACCCCTAAGCACATCCTGCTTCATTATGCAATCAGTGCTACAAGCCCATTAAAAATATGCCCAAAATGCAAAAATATCTGCCAATATGCCCCATTAAACATGGCAGCGGTGTAATGTGACGTGTTAAAGCAAACGTTCACTATCAGATGTGCCTCATTTGACCAGCAGGCAGACATGACACGTAGGAGGGAGTGTTTGACGAATGAATCGACGGGCTGAGTTCTGGGTTAGCAAATTCACTGGAAGTTCATCCGAACACGAAGGGAAGTCTCTATCAGAAGTAAACAAAATGAAGAACCACCATGCAAACGAACAGGCAAAACAAAATGAGTAGAGGAAATTCACAAAATACCAAAGTAAACAGATTACCACTGTGAGAGACATAAAAAAAGCATAAATGCTTCCACACAAAACATAACAAATGCCCACACAAAGAAAACACTTGTTGCCATGGAAACCATGGGAGTTAAGCCAAATCTTATTTTTGTCCAATTTGTGTTTTCTTTTTGTTTGCTGTTTATGTGTGATTCTGGGTACAAATTGACCAGATACTTTTCCTGCTTATAAATGGCATCCTGTTCCCCTCAGGTAAAAGCTGTGAAACTAAGTTGCACATATTCCATGGCAGTTTAAATGATGAACAGAACAGGTGACAAAACAGGAACTGAAACCGGTGTGCTCATAACTGAATCGTTAGCTTTTTTTTTTTTTGCTATCATGGAAATGGCTAATCTCTTACCACCTGCAGTATTTGCCAGCATGTAATGAGAGAGAGGTAGTGTTTCAAGAAGAAGCACGATCTGATTACAGCCAACCCACCCCTGGGCACACGTATCAAAACACTGACGCACGCCTGCATGCACACACACGCACACACACACATTCAGACAAACACAGAAACACAAATAGACACTCCAGGCCCCTGATTACCTGTGTGTTACAGATAACAATGAGATTCATTCCATGAAAACAGTCCCATTATGACAGAGAAATGAAATCCCACCTTTGGGACACGACCGAGTGAAAGCAAAGCCTCACCTGAACCTCACCGAAACTTCACTGAGACCAGATTGGGGCCTCAATGAGATCACATGACAAGTTACTGTGGCCACACTAAGACCTCACAGAGACTCTGAGACCGAGACCTTTCTTAGACTTCACCGTGTCCTTATCGAAACCTCACTGAGATCACATGAGACCATACTGAGACCTCACTGAGACTTCACTTATAGTTCATTAGACTTCACTTAGACGTCAGACTGAGGCTTCACAGAGACTTTACTAAGATTTCACTTAGACTTCAATTATACTTCACTGTGTCCTTACTGAGACCTCACTGAGACTTGACTGAGATTTTACTTAGACTTCACTTAGACCTCACCGTGTCCTGAGACTTCACTGAGACCACACTGTGGCCTGACCGAGGCGGCTCCGAGCTCTATCTTTTGAGTCCAACATTCCAGCTAAGATGTGTTTTAACTGTTTAATATAATTTACTCAACTGCAGTGACCACTGGGCATTTTCTGCTTGGAGATGTAACCAAAATTAGAGCATTTCGGATCAACAATTGTGTTCAACATTGTAGGGAGCAGTTATTTTCACAGGAAGGTTATTTATAGTAAAAAGAGAAGCAGTGCGTATTGGGACGAAAGGTCTCTGAGTGTGGTTAATAAACTGGCTTAAGCTGACCAAATGTCATTACAGACATGGTCTCAAGACACAGGCTATAGGACAACTGCAGACAACAGAAGCGGATGGGCGTGCCCTGATACTCTGGGCAGTCACATATCAAGCTGCAGAATTTCTGGCTCTCAACGTAGGATGTGCAGTAGAGAATGGAATATACACTCCACTGTTGTTCAGTTGGTTCAAATGCCGGTGCCACATTTATTAGGAGAATTATGTGAGAAGTAGAGGAACAAGAGGCCAGAACCAGAGACGGCACAGCACCAGAGATGGTAGCGTCTTGTCCAAACATAGCGCCCGCCGGCGAGTGCCTCTCGCCTGAGCCCTGTGATCGAACGGGAGGTGCGGCATGGCGTGTGAAACGGCGCGGTCAGCCTCACCAGCGCTTGCTCGACCAGTAGGCAGAAAAGTATGGCGTTGCCGACCTCCCGCAGACTCTGGAAGACGTCGGTCTTCAGCTCGGCATACTCGATGATGTCCTTCAGCTGGTGGTGGAAGAACTCCAGGATTCCTGCGAAAGTGATGCAACATGTGAAGGCGGGGCGGAGCGATCTGCCCCTCTCGATGGATGGGTCAGTCCATTCTAACTGTGCTTTGAAGTGGCACAACAGACTTATACACAGCTTATAATAACAATAATAATTACAATAATAATAATAATAATAATAACACTTTATTGATCCCTATGGGGAAATTTTTGTTTTTCCTACCCCATCTCGCTCTCCATGACACACAGACACATATGAAGTTGACACTAAGCTTGACAGGAAGGGCAGCCACCTGCAGCAGCACCCATGGTGCTGAGGGCTAAGGTCATTGGTCAAGGGCTCACAGACATGTGACTATTACGCTGAGGCTGGGCTCAAACTGGTGACCCTCTGACCACAGGCCCAGAGGCTTTGCCCGCTGAGTGATACACAACCCCCCCCCCCTTCAGGAATCTTAGATGAAAACAAACATGCTCAGGCACGTCTTCACCTCTCTGCTAGAACCATGTAGCTAGAGCCACCAAGGGTGAAGATCGATATTGCACAGCTCAGGAGATGATTTATGGGAATCATCTTCAATCACCAGCCGATGACCTCACCTGGAGAACCATATTCGTGCCGTGGAAGCCGGCAGATCTTTGGCATGACCTCTATGAGAGTCTTCACATACTGCAAAATGGTCCCCTGTAGCTGAAAAACAGGATGGACAAGGAATGATTCCGAATCCTTGGCACATGCTGGCTGGAAGCTTCTGCTTTCTGGCTTCCACTCTCAGGCCATGAGGTCATTCTTAACCTTTCAACTTGTTTGGCAAGGTCTTTCCAAAGGAGGAAGAACGGGGCAAATACTGTTTTCCCTGTTAGGGTTATACTCAAAAAAATCGGGCAACCACAAGCACCAAAATGGCGCCTGTAGCACCTGTGAAATCGCTACGATCAAAAACAACACAAACAGAAAACCCTTCAGAGAAACACAGATAGCTGCAGGGCTACAGAAGTCAACAAGATTCGTTTTATATGGTCCTCACCCAGACCGATGATTCTCCCCATACATCCAGTGGACACCTAATATTTAGGTCTACATGCAAAGATTAAGGAGACAGAGAAGGCAAGCCATCACTCTATACTGGAGAAATGTGTGTTAATGACCCAGACTCAACCTGCAGATGGAGATAAGCCAAGCAATGTCTTTGAATAAATAGCACCTGTCATGGCAACTAGAATCAACACATTCGGCACAGTGTCAGGCCAAAGCTTTCGTGTGAATCACTTGCTGGAAGCTGGATAACGGATAACGCCAACGTTTCACAGATATCTACCTGCAGGACGACACCTTCAAAAGCACGTCTAGTTTACGATGTGGCCAAGCCGTAAACTACCTGTCTGTTAACAATACCCGAGCGACACCGCAGGTAATAAAAGCAAGTCTGAGCCCGTTTAACAAAAACAGGTTGCGCGGTTTATGACCTTGGCTGTTTCTTACAATGAGAACTTTCACTCGTGATTAATTAGATGTTGCTTTTGGTATTTTTTTTATCGCAGGAACGTGAACACGGCCGTCGACTGGGATGACCGATCGTCGCCGCGGACTCTCCCGGAGAGCCAGCAGGCTGCCGCAGGAATGATTACCTCCCTGCTGCGAATTTCAGACCCCGAATGTGTTCCAGGATCATTAAACCTGCGCTCAAGGAAGTCAAGAAAAACGAGGGCGTCGCCCGATTGAAGTGTGTGGGTTTTTAGCACATGAAAGGTAAACAATGCAAAGCCTCATTTGTGGTGAATAACAAATAGGACACCCCCCATCACCCAAGACCTGATTGGGAGGGGGGGGGTAATGACCTGGCCTGCTTACCTAAGCCTGTATGTAAAGGCTGTGCTAAACAAAGAGTTAGGTAGCAGAAAGAGGAAGAACACAGTTCTGCTTTGTGAGGGTTATTACAATAGATTATAAGCAGTGTGCCCCCCCCTCCCCGGCTTATAAGCCAAACACACCCAGGCAGGTTTGCTTGTGTTGTGTATTTTTAGAATTCGAAAATGTCTGCATCTGCAAACCCATTCTAAGGTCAGCCAACGGGTTACTGCGTAGAAGGTTACATCTCAGAAACGACTACAGACGGCAGGTTACAAACTCGATTCGATTGGGAACAACAACAACGTATTTCCCAGACGCCCTTGTCACCCCTCCCCCATAAACATCCATCACCTCAATATCTGTACAATCTCTACCCCCCTCTCCACCCCCCACCAAAGCTCTCTCCACCCATCCGAAAACATCTTTATTAACAGCCCAACTTTGTGCGACTTGTCTCAAAGTAATCAGGTTGACCAGGCTCCAATCACCAAACAGCGCTGCTTCAATTTCAGTGCGATTTGGCTCATAATGTGATCTGTTTCATAACTTCACCCATACAACGTGTCTGTGGCAGACCGATCTCAAAACCATACATATTCCTCATCCAGGGAATTCCAATAGTTCAGTTAAAAAATGTAACATTCACTAGATGTTGGCTATCCTGAATGCAGAGATGGTGGAAAACAAAACAGCCCTGAGGATTAGGGCAGGGAGAAGCATCTCATGACTGCAATGCACAATGCAGACTAACACGCAGCTTCTTCATACCAAGCTCTTGACGATCTTGAGAAGCTCTTCCATCACAACGGCGATTCCCTGGTAACCAAGGAGACGGCAGATGGTCTTGAAGTGGGGCGGGCCCACAAAGTTCCGGTACGAGCTGTAGATGTGGGAGTAGGCGATGTTCAGGGGCTGTGGAGGCAAAGCACTTGTCAGTTCTGAGGAACACGCTTGCAAGGTTTCAGATGACATGATGCTGAATAGGGAAACATCTAAAATGGGCAAAGCTGCAAATAAAGACAGAGGCATTCTGGGAAGTTTTGACATGTATAAGACATTCTTACCTTGGACCCATACAGGTAATAAGGTTGAACATTGGCTGGTTTATCCCTCTGGGGTTCCTGGGTAAAAGGAATTGCCGTCCTAACAAATCTGAAATAACAGTAATAATAATAATCTTTAATAATAATAATAATAATCATCATTTCATACACAGAATGCAGCTCAAGGAGCTTCATATATGCGACTGAAATAAAACTGATGACAGAAAAGCAGCTAATGTACAGGTCAATGAAATTATAAAGAGATTAAATAAACCTGAGCAAAATAAATAAGCAAAATAAACAAATAAAATGATATAAAAATAATAAAACGATATAAAAAATAAAAAAATAATAATAAAAATAAAATGGAATATAAAAGAAAAGATTAAAGTTATAAAAAGTACAAACTAGTAAAAACTGGAAATAATCAACATCATATTTTGCGGATATAGTGACAAAACGGTAAGCTAAAAAGAAATAACACAGGTAGCAAAAGAACAAAAACAAATACCACAATGATAAAATTTATATAACAGTGGTCTGTACTACAAAGCAGGGTTACTGGCTTATCGGGCTAACCTGTCGGATTTAAGGTAGTCTGGGCGAAATGTAAGTGAGCGAATATTTAGTCCATTTAAACTGTGGTACCTTAAATCCGACAAGTTACCCCGATAAGCCAGTAACACTGCTTCGTGGTATAGGCCACAGGAAAATAAAATCAAATTAAGTAAAATACTATGAACTAGCTAAAATGCTAGTCTACACTAGGGGCCAAAATTGTGGAAACACCTCCAGTTTTTAGAGATTGCAGAACTTTATTCATCTGTTGCTCCAGTTACTTACTATCATGCAATGTATGATATTTGTGACATTCTTTGATTTGTTTATAAACATTACCGCCGACTTTTGGTGTAGTGATTTTTAAGCGCCAAAAATGCTAGGTGGCCACTAGTGTTTTGGAGGAGAAGCCAGACAGATCCAGAAAGACGAAGACATGGGCGCACACACTGACCGGTTGGTGGAGCCGTTGTAGCAGTAGTTGGGCAGGAAGTCGAAGTTGAGTTCCCAGAAGACGTGCAGAGTGATGCGGCCGTAGGGGGCAGAGACGTTGTGGTTGGCCTCTCGGAACATGGCGTCGAAGCTGTCCAGGGTCATGTGCTTGGATAGCAGACGGTGAGTCAGGCGGTTTACCTCAATCAACCATTCCAGTTCCTGTAGGAGACGGTAAGTGGGCGGAGTTCGGGACTGAGGGGGAGGGGCTTAAAGGCAGTAAAATGTACAGGCCGAAGGCTTTGTAGACTAGAAGGATCATTAAAGTAAAGTGTTGGCCACACGATCCCCATCACACCACAGCCGGGAAGGTCTCCGCACCACGATGGATGTGAGGTCCTCGCTCTCAAAGCGACTGATGGCTTGGTCCAGGGATTTGTACATGGCGGCCGAGATCCTCTGCGTGATGAGGCGGTTCAGGTCAATGGAGCGTCCTAGGAGCTGCGGAGAGACACGCCTAATCACTCCCAACAATACAAATGACTGCAGTTTTAACTCTGAAAACCTTCTCAGACAAATAGAATTTTATTTATGACTGTGCTTTATAGTTCTGTGTGGCATAATAGCTCTCCTCCATGAGAGACTGAGACATATATAGAAATGACAGCAAGCTTGGGGTCACAGTGCAGGGTCAGCCAGCATGCAGCGCCCCCTGGGGCTGGGAGGTCACAGTGCAGGGTCAGCCAGCATGTGGCGCTCCTGGAGCTGGGAGTTACAGTAAGGGCCTTGCTTAATACCATTGGGTCACTGACCAAGAAATTCTTAAGGGGCACCCAGTGCTAGAGATAAGCTTACAGTCACACTGCCACAGTCCCTATCCATATAAGGGCAGTATTTGGTATGTAGGACACACTGCCACGGTCCCTATCCATATAAGGGCAGTATTCAGTATGTAGGACACACTGCCACGGCCCCTATCCATATAAGGGCAGTATTTGGTATGTAGGACACACTGCCACGGTCCCTATCCATATAAGGGCAGTATCCGCTATGTAGGACACACTGCCACGGTCCCTATCCATATAAGGGCAGTATTCGGTATGTACTGGCCAGATCAATTTTCTACATACAAACATTGACGGCCATTCTCGCTAAAACACAGCCGACCGCTTCTCCGGGCAGCA
>JAODJW010000048.1:6161544-6171589 GCA_026777045.1 Hyperopisus bebe
TGTTTCCAGCCAGTGTGTATAGGCGCTGGTAGGGTTGTGTTGTGTCACCCAGCTTACTTGGATGAACAGGAGTTAAGATGATGTAATCGTGAAGCAGAGTAAGGGAACACTGGCTGCTCCACCTGTGCTGTTCTACAGTGTGGGTCCGTAGATCTTTTGTCCCTGCAGCGGTCAGACTCCACAAAAGCAAGCAGCACTGCACTCAGAGGACACTCACCTATACACCTAGAACGTAGAGGCAGGCCCAGCCTCCCACATCATTGCACTGTTACTATTATAGGTTTTTTGTATCATTACCGTAACTGTCCCATGTCTCCTCACACTGAACCAGCCAACCTCATGGCCTAGGTTTACATATTCTAGCACTTGGCACATACAGTACAATCCCAGGTCATCGACTACGGCTGGTATTTGGTTATTTGTATACAGTACATTGTTTATATATTTAGGTCCCTTCACATTGTGCTCTTATGTTGTGTATATTGTCATGGGATCAATAAAGATTTTCATCTCATCTTTCGAATCATAAGATTTGCATGATTATCAATTATTCTGTGGTCCTTCATTCCATCTGTCATCAGATTTCATAACTCCAGTTAAGTGAAGTGCACTAATTTCTACTACTGTCTGTCCACTACATACAGTTGTACACGGTATATATTCACTGTATTTGTGTGACATTTATATTGTGTATTTACATCCTACAAGGAGCAATATCTGTATCTGTGTCGTTACACATGCAATTATTTTTTCACTGCATACTTGCAATATCAGCAATTTGTGTGCACTGATTTTTCACACTTATTACCTATTGTATAGCATGTTCTGATCTGCCTTCTATTGGTACTCATCTTTAATTTTAAGATGACGTAACAAGTAAATTCCCCCCTGGTGTGGGATCAATAAAGCCTTATCTTATAATTTCTTTTGTTCTCCGTTTCCTGAGCATTCAATGATGTCCATCGTCCATCTAAATTTGTTAATACTTGTAAATAATCCATTTCCAGCCTTAGCACCTCTAGCTGTGTGATTTGTACCCACTACACCATAAGCCCCAACAGCGAGCCTCTCGTTAAGCTTCGGAATCTCTCCTCTCGCATGGCAGCATCTGCAACTGGACATCCAAAAGGCTTTGATCCGCCTGCTTCAGTAACACATGGCATATTCTGAGGAACGCCTGCTTCTCAGAATCACACAGAGTGCTTTCTGACCTGACGGGGGGGGCATCATCCAGCCCGGCAGGGTATCAGTCTCTGTCCCAGTGTGAACATCTGTAAGGTTTTCGTGAGGTTTACCATTGACAATAGCATCTCTGCCGCCTCTGCTTAGACCCGTTTGCCATCAGTGACTCCGACTGGAGCAGGAGCCCTGACACCCGATTACCTATTATACCCTGTAGAATTTTGTGGCGAGTGTACGGCAATGTGTGGTGCTCAGAGAGGTACCCAGTGTCTGTAGAACATATCCAGTTGGGTCCACTCTGACCCCGCCCCCTGGATGACCGCCCATTCACGGTCAGTAAACTGTCTCCTCATAATGTGGAAGAAGTGTGGCACAGAACCACTACCTGGAACACAAAAGAATAAAATACAGCTATTACTACCTAATACTAATTCTTGACTTCCCTTCATGTATCACACACTTGATCTAATTAGTGGTTTACTCCAGTTCTAGAGTGTCGGAATGAACAGCAATCTTTGCATCAACAGTTTAAGTGCAACACTGCCACCTAGTGGCTATGCAGGCCAAAAAAAAATCCACCTTTCACAAAAAATCCACAATACACACAACATGAACAAAGTACATAAATATATATTTATTGTTTTTGCTGGTTTTCCACAAGCAGGTGGGATTTGAATCCCAGTTCCTGGAGATGTAATGCACCAGTGTCTCTCACGCAGCCACCATCAACCCAGAAACTCATTCCTGTCAGTGTTGAAATAATTAATTCAGCATCTCCAACCTGCCAGAGGAACAGGAATAGTGTTGCTAATGATTAACTGATGATCGATTATTTGCCATTAAGGATTTAGTCGATCAAGAGTTCCAAATGAATAAATTTAAAGTCTCCCGCATTTCCATATCAGCGAGGAGGCCTATACTCTAATGTCTAAGGCTGGTTTAAAGCTATCCGTAGGCTCTACATTGCCAAATGGTGCCTGGACCTATGCAAAAGCCATCAGTGTCAATATGCTTAAAAAGGTATTTTTTCCCAATAAAGTCTTTGTAGACACCTATAATTTAATAACTACCAATACGGCAATAAGCCAATAATGTCATTTCTCCATTCCCAACGTAATAAAAATTGATAAAGTAATAACTGGCCAATAATGTAATGACTTATTACATTATTGGCAGCTATGACATTATTGGCTTCTACAGTTCTTTTACTGAAGAATGCATTTAACGGCAATATTGCGTGTGTGGATGGGGGGTGCCGGGGGGTCCGTAAATAATCAAGTAACTGTTCAGTAATATTAGCAATTGTCGATTAAGAAAAACCCTTTAAATTTGCAACCTTAAACAGGACATTACTAAAACGCGCTCTTGGTCACCGCACAGAAGGCCGAACAAACATGCCATCAGTGGCTGACATTGAACTCCATGCATGCTTTAACCTGCCACAGAAGAGATGGACTCCTGAGCCACGCGCTGCAGAAGGCGGCTTTCAGAGATCGTCTACCTGGCCGGCTGGTCTTCATGACGTCCACGCCCACCTGCAGCCCACGCTCTGCAGCCAGGACGGCGAAGTCCCCCTGATGCGAGATGTTAAAGCTGTAGCTGCGGGTGACGCCGGGAGGGGCAGGGCGAGCCAGGAAGGGCTTCCCTTTGGGCGTCCTCTCAAGGCAAACCTCATTCCAGGGCACAGCCATCTTCTCAGAGATTAGCTTTCTCATCAGCAGCCGGCCTGCCTGTGAGGACGCACACGACATTCACTGCCCAAGTGAATTTATTTATGGAAAGCAGCCAACGATGGGTTTTTGTTACAGGAGGGATTCTTCTGCCACACTGGCCATTGTGCACTTCTGAATTGTTTCAGTGAATACACAACTCTAAATGCCGCTAAGGACACGTATCAGCTAAGCAATAAAGTAACGAGGCATTTAACCGGAGCAGGTATAAATCATTCTTTTCGCAGTAACTGCACCGCAGTTATCTGGGGCATACCCCTGGAAATGCTAGACGTGGAAAAACTGAAAATCAATGTATTAAACTTTAGAAATGGCGAGCTAATATTGCACACACGTATTCATTCAGGTAAGGCATTCTGGAATAAATAAAAAAACACGAGTCTCTACTGGGTCTGGGTCTGACAGTTTTCACAAAATTTCGTTATCTTACATGACGGGATGGACCGAGCAGTTCAAAGTGTTTCCAGAACCACACACAAACGTGAGAGCGGCGCCATTCCGCGCATGTTAAGGTGTGCGGCAGAAGCCCGCTCGTACCATGGCGAACTTGGCGTCTCTGGCGAACACGAACCGCCCGATTCGCTCTTTCTCCTCGCGCTGAATGCAGCGAGCGGCGAACAGCCATTGGCCCGAGCTCGGCGTCCACGAGCCGCAGCGGAAAGCCCAGCGCGCGCTCTCCATTTAGCCAACTAGCTAACAGACTAGCCAACAGTGTAATAGAAAACCCCGGGGCGTATTCCAGTTACTTAGCAAAATTTAAATCGCACAATTTTACATAAATGCATATCCGTGCTTAAATTAACCAATGAACAGCTCCATACATCTAATGTACTAACACCAGAAACATACAGAATGAACTGACCAATACCCAGACTTTTTAAGGAACCGCACCAGGGGCGGTGCTATATTGTGCGTTCTAAGGAGACTGGCATGATAATCTAACCAATACCTAAGCACGATTTCTGAAGGCGTTGCTCCGCTGTTTACGCAATTTAAAATGCGTTACGCAATTTCCAACTCTGTTCCGGTAAACCACACCCCTTGTCACTACCAATGTGCAAGTCTGGCAGGAACAGCTGATCGGCTGGAGGGATAAAGGTTCACATTGTGATTTACTGGTTGAAAGTGTGGCTATGACTGTTCAGTTAGTTGTCAGGTAACTGTGACGCTCCAGTAGTCGAAAAGCACGCACGGAATTCCACAATAAGTCGCATTGGTCGCAACAAGCTCCGTTTCAAAACATGTAAACCTTAGTTTCATAATTTATAAAGATGTGTACTAACCACATTGAAAATAATTGCGTGGCTCTGTTCTAGCAGATAATTTGGTGAGCCAGGAGAAGGCTATAGATGCGGATCCATGCATATTAGTCGTACGTTGAACGTTGTTAATACTAAACTAGCTACAATGTGTAATATAGGTAGTACATGCTAAGAGAAGCTTATGTGTGTATGACATGGTACAAAGAAGATGATGCCAAGCAAAAGCACAGGACACTGCAGCATTGGATGCTAACAGTAAAGTACAGTATGGAATTTGTGTAGGTTTGTAATGTGAACTACATTGGCCAATGAAAAGACTGGGAGAAAAGACTGGGAGATTGCTGCAATCCAGCAAACGTATCATTGGCTAACAGGCTCCTGGCTATGGTGAACTTGACAGCTGGTAATAATTTCTCTGAGGTAATTTGTCCGTTTTTTTAAATCACGCTTTAATGTTTGTTTCACGCGTGAAATTCTGCGTATTGCTGCCGCCATGATAAATTAGTTTATATAAAAGGTTTGCCCGGTTTCTCGTTATAACGTGATTCTTACCTCGTTATGACGAGAAAAAACGTTTCATGGTGGCTCTGTGGTATTTACATGTATTTGCTATTACAGTATATAGGTTTGAATGACCATAAGATTCAGCTTAGGGTTGTAACTGTTGGACATCAAGAGCACAAATACTGGGATATACGGTTATCATGAGCTTTTCATACCTTTACAGCCCATATTCCGAGAAAATATACACTATAATGGGGATGGTGATTCGTAGCCATGCCCCTGTGTTGGAACACTTTTCAGGACATAATTCCCATTGTTCCCTGATGTCTGGGGACTGTTGTCAATTTGTAGGCTGCCAGTCTCAAGCACTAGACTTACCTCTAATGAGGTAGGAGTCTTTGTGAAGTGCAGGCTGGCTATCCTATCGCTTAATATTCAGCAGCCATACTGCCTGCCGTTCAGACCAGATTAGCCCATCCTGTAGTCTGTGTGGATCCCAATGCCCCAGTGCAGTGATGGGGACACTGTGCTGTGAAAATGGTGGTATCCTTTGGATGAGACGTAAAACCGAGATCCTGATTCTTAGGTCATAAAAAAATCCCTGGACATCTTTTGAAAGAGTATGGGTGCTACCCCGATGCCCTGGCTAAATTGCCCACTATGGCCCTATGAAATCTGGCCTCTTTTTGAAAGAGTATGGGTGCTACCCCGATGCCCTGGCTAAATTGCCCACTATGGCCCTATGAAATGAACTTTCATTTATCCACTTATCATGTTATCCCAAATATTATCTATTATTGTCATTCTAGTCCATAGACTTACCCTGTGAAACAGTAGTGCTAATCTTCATTTATTGCCCTGCGTTTGTTTCCGTTGGGGTGACCAGCTCAGATGGCTATCCTCAGTCAAAGGGAATGATAATACAGATCGTACCGATTATTCACACTTATCAGCTGCTGACATGTGGTTGTATTATTTTTGTTAATTTACATCAATACGACAGGTAGCAGCACAAGGTAAAAACAAGCATCCATTAGTGGGCTCTTTCTATAAATATCAAGTAACTATTTATCGCCATAGAGAGTTTTTATAATTTAAAGTTGAGAGTATTATTTGTGCGCGTATATTTATAGAAACACAAAGCGTGGGAAAAAAAAAATACTTGAAATCAACGTTTAGCTTAGTGTGTTAAATGGCGTCCAGCTGGATTTATGGTCACAGTCTGCATCCTCATCCATAGATGGTATATTTACAAGGATAGAGAGTAATAGTGAGTTAAGACATAAAGATCACGGGCTAGTCATTTGTATTGTTTATTTTAAAAACAATCATGAACAGCTAAAGCCAAAACAGGGAGTCAATCATGTTGAATTTGCTATAGAATGGAGAAATCCCCCCAGACTTCTTACCCAAAAGTCAAATTTTTAAGCATTTTTTTAATCTGTGAGATAAGGAGAGGTTCACTGACAGCAGGTCAAAGGTAGAGGAAATGGGTCCCAGGAGATTCTGGTGCTGAGATATCTGTCTGACAGCTTAGCCTGCAGAGACCCTGGAGAATCCTACCGGAAACTTCATTAGAATAACCCTGTTTGTGAAGGCAGTGTAACCATGGCAACAGACCAGCATTCTGACACAATGAAGAGGCAGGAACGAGGTACACAGTGTTCACAGGTTAAGAGTCAATATCAAAGCACTGTGCTAGGCCCGCCCCCCCCAACACCAGTGACACCAACCTCTACCTTTGATTGGCATTAAGTATGTAGCTCTTAATTCTGTCCATTCAATGAAAAAATAGGCTTTTTTGTCCCTTAGTTCATAATGTTTTAAAAATATAACCATAGTATCAACTTAAAGGTACATGAAAAAGCAGCAGACTGTTGTTACTCTTAGATCTTGTAGTCAAGGGCAGAAGCGAGCGGCAGTGATGGAGCCGTGTAGCAGAAACAGGGGAAAGGGGAGCGTGCGCGGTTTCAGGGCGTGGGGGCGTGGGGGCCCGGGGCCGTGGCCAGCGGGGGTGCGACTTGCCTTTGTATCTACATTTATAAAAAGAGTTCAGTCACACGGAGAGTGCAGCTGTCTCTGATCCATTATTGCAACAAATTGTTTTCCGAAGATGGTTACAAAAGAGAAATATACTCTGTTCACTACGTGGTCAGAATTATATATACATCAGTTAAAAAGCAGGCATGGTGTGCAGTCTCTATCTCTTTGCAAAGGACACAGTAAATAATTTCTTTTCCATAAACTGTACATATTTATATATGTTCACAGTATAATTTTATTCCTTATTTCTGTTACTTTTATCATGAACACTTCTATTATTATTGTTCTGTTATGGATTATTCTACTGACCCCATGACTTTGGGGGATTTTCCCTGTTTGTCATGAGTTTTCCTTCTAGCTGTAGGCTACAGTGGCGTAGCTCATGTCTTCATGGCCAAAGGATGCTAAATAGCACAGTTTTGTGTTTCACGTTTACAGTTTTCTGGTCTTGTGTTTTATTCTGTCCTTCTACTTCCATCGCCAGTGGGTGGTGCTGTCCTGCTACAAGTCATCTTGCGGGCACCCGCGAGCGTCCACCAACGATGTCGCCCGCAAGGTGCCACACCTCCCGGTGGCGACGCAAAGAAAGTGGAGGTCACTTGTTGGGTTCTACCTTTGCGGTGGTGCAGGTGCTCTTCCCAATGTCCGGCCTTTACTTGCCTAGTTTACCTTGATTCCCTCGTAATTGTCCGTGTGATTATTTACTTTTCAGTTGGTCGTTTTATTTGCTCAGCTCGCTCGCTCGTCGTAGCGCTACAGTAAGGCACAAGGGTATGTTTGGTCTTCACGGTAGGTCCGGAGACACCAGGGCAAAACCGGAACTCTGACCCGAGTGCACGGCCTTGGGACAGTCAGGGGTCAGGACACGGCCATTCTCTCCCACACTCCCCGTGATGGACAGTCGGGCCTTGTTCCGCATGGCCTCCGTGAAAGTGAGCTGTCGGGGGAACAACAGGGTGTTAGACCATGCGGCTTGAGCCGTAAAAAGATCGTACAGAATTCAGAGGAAGGCGATGAATAAAAGCAAAGATGGAAACACGGAATTTATAAGGCAGACAAAGCGTATCTACAAACAGCAGCACTTGTAATGTCACAGGTAAAGACCAGGTCAGCTGATTACATGAACACATGACCACCTAAGCCCCTGATCACCTGATCACGAAAGCACTAGACCCAGATCTGAAGATGCTGCCTACTCTAACCTGGATGACACAGTACTAAATGTTTTCTAAAATTTGAACTCCAAAGGTTAATGTCATCTTTCCACGCTCCATAAGCGAATGTACCTTAGAGGATGACCCAGGCCCCATTCAGATCAGAGCTGGGCTGGTCTTTCTCCAGTAAAACATTCCTGTTGTTTTCCATCCATCCAACCATCCATCCATCCATCCATCCATCTGTGTTCTAAATGCTGGTCAGGGTCGCGGAAGTATGTTATATTGTTTCATAAATTATTTACAACCTTCTAACAAGTGGAATATTAATGTTCAAATAAGCAGAACATACATTCGTAGAATAAATCTAACAGATAATATAACTTTTAACCTCACTAAGGCATCAGTTTAGGACAGTGATTGGACTGTGAGGCTGAATTACTAACAGTCTACATCTCCTTTGTGAAGCTGCTGTCCTCTCCATATCCAGAGTTTGGGTCCTTGTAGGCTGATGATACTGATTTGACAGTGAGGTCACATGATCTGTGCTTTAGTGGGCTAAGTGTGCTGTCATGGCCTGACCATCATGATCCTGCTATCTCCAGGTGAGTGGTACGGACCAATACCCGTCATGCTCTGCCTCTGCCAGCTGAAGCAGAATCGGCTCTGTCCTTCCACCGATCCCGCTGAGAACTGAAGGGCCAAGCCGACAGACTGCTGAGCGCACCCTGCTGGCCTTTAAGAGGCGGCGCAGCCGGCCCGGAAGCACGTACGAACGGAGACGGAAACGAAACGCAAACGACAGGGATAACAGGGATAACAGAAGAAGCTTTTACCGGCAGTCAAAAGGCCACACAAGATGCTGGAGGCACAAAAATGACACAGCAGCCCAACAGGCACGAGACCCTAAGTCCTACCCCTAGATCTTAACGCCCTCGTCAGCCTGCGGGCGGTAGCTTTCTCTATACGGGGCTAGGCCCTGGCTGCTGTGGGTGGGGCTGGGGGGGGCACTGGGAGAGGGGGTGGGTTCTGCCAGGTCCACCTTCATGCGCTTGGCCTCGTTGCGGGACTTGTAGCAGAACTCGATGAGGGCTACCAGCATGGCCAGCCCCAGGCCCCCGACCAGAATGTAGAACACTCCAGCCACGTTGCTCAGGCTCAGGGCCTGGGAGCTCTTGTCCTGGGGGCGGAGAAGGACAGCGGGGTCAGGGTTAGCCAGGCTCCGCCCTGCACACACGCGGCACACAAGCAATATTTCCGAGCAGTACGGTTACTTGCTAAAAAGCCAGGCTGTCTCCCCTAACTCTCCTGTCACTGTCACCTTTGGTGGTGTTTTGCGAAAGATGGTCGCTCTGTCTGTGAATTACGATTAGGGATGGCGACCAGCTCATCAGCCACACTGCGATCTCTTTGTATAGTCATGACCTCTTCCTTAATGGTAACCAATGAGCCCTAATATCTGTGCAGAGAAACCCAGTGACATGGACTACAGGAAGTTATGAGTGCTCAGATTTCAAGTTACAGGGTGCCAGGTGATAGAGCGCCACCATGTGGCATGTGGCAACCCCATGTGCCCTGCTTCTGCCCTGGCTATCACACGTCACACTCGCTGTCTGCCTTCCCTGCCCTCTTTCTTTCTGTCTCTCTCTCTCTCTCACACGCTGCCCTCCGGCCTCTTGTGTGCTGTGACATCAGTGGAAAGAGGTTATGCTTGCAGGGGACTGACCTTACTTCCTGAGTCCTTGGGTCCACACTCGCCCTTATCGTACCACCATTTGTTTTTCAGCTTGCCTAAGACGCCTGATTCACTCAGTTTCAAAACGGCAAGGTTTACGGAGGTTCTTCGCCAGGTGGAAGATAACATAAATAACATCATAGGTCATGTTATTTTATGTTATTCAGTCTAAAAGCCAACACAGCATCTGTGGTTGAAAGCGATGGAGCGGAGGCCCAGGCCCCAGTCCGGCCAGAGCACCACAGACCGCTGTGTGTTGGGGGGGGCGGGGCGGGGGGGGGGGCTCCATCGCTTTCGGTGACGGGCGCATTCTGCCGTGACATATCCGGGAACTCAGATGGACGGTGAGCCCAAAGTTACCGATATGTTTTTGAAAGGTACCGAAAAAAGGACGCATCCTTGACTCCAGCTAACTCCCCCCCCCCCCCCCCCCCC
>JAODJW010000048.1:6247104-6259302 GCA_026777045.1 Hyperopisus bebe
GAAGAAGAAGAAGAAGAAGAAATAAACGAAAAACACGAACTAACGGTGTCTGGGTAGTTTAGCAAAAAATACCGCAGCGAACAGAGCTTTGGCGAAATAGTTCTCGACAATCTGCAGGCGTCGTTACTTTCCCTTCCGACGTTGGCTTCTTTGGGGACACGTGGGCTGCCAGGTTAGTGTGTGGAAATAAAAATGCTTTATTGGAGTGCGAGCTGAAAATATCGCCTTTCCCTCTGAGATCCTCCCTTCAGCGGATGGGTCAGTGATGAGTATTAGCCAAATCTGAGCGTCCGTCGCTTTGTCCGCGGCGTTCGTGATCATTGCAGAGAAGCTTTGTTTGTTTGTGTGTGTGTGTGTGTGTGTGTGTGTGTGTGTGTGTGTATGTATGAATGTGCGTGTGCTGTCGGCTTTCTACTCTGAGCTATGATGAAAATTCTTTCTGTCTGAAGTATGTCTCAGAATACTTCGTGATGTCTTCTACACTTGAACTGAGCTCAGAACTGTGCGTGTAGCCAAGGGACGGATCCGTGTCCAGACAGTTTAGTTTCACCCTTGGCAAACTGCTCTTCTCTTCCAGCTCTCCTAATGCTGCCCAGTGGGAATGACTGACTGGGAGTCCGTGGAGCCTTCATCCCCACCGTGTGCCTCACTAGGCCCATATGTCTGACCCTTTTGATGATTTGAATTCATTGAGTATTGAGTTTGTTGATAGGATCTCCTTTGTGCTGTGACCTTCTGTGGTCTAGTTTGAATAAAGTCAGTTGACTGGATGAATGTTTATTCTTCATTAACATTGTGGCTGAGTAATTTTTCAGCAACAGGGGTCTCGAATAAGGCACATAACCTTAAATTCCCCTAGGGGCCGTCTTACCACAATTTCTCAAATTATACATTGATTTGGGTAAGTGTTGATTGAGATTAATTTTATTGATCATGGGTAAATTCTGTTGCGTACAGCAACAAGAGCATAGTGCACAGATGAACATACATATAGTGCCATACAGAGGTCAGCAGGGTAAATAAGGCAGTACACATAGTGCGAACAAAGAAAATGTGGTTCAAACAGATATAAAAAGTACACAGTACACCAATAAATGAAAACAATGCAATAATGAAAAGTTATGGCTAGATAATGATCTGCAATGTTATATAATTTCCAATTACATTGTACATGTAGTGCAATGTATAAGGAAATACTACATGTCCTTCATTTCAGTTGCTCCCCTGGTCTTGAATCGATTGTGAGAATATGGGGGGGGGGTGTTTATACAAAAGGCATTGAGGAGTCAGGACAATAGGCTTTCCTTTCGAAGGGGGTGTTGAAGAGATGCCATTTACTGCTCAGCTTGCCAAAGGTCGCAGCAGTGAGCATCTAAATACTGGCTGTGGTGCCGCTGTACTGGGGGGTCTGTTGCGGTGGTCATCTAACACCCGGAGCCCCCCACCCGGCTCACCATAGTGGCCAAGTGATGGGCTGAGGAACAGCCATATTTATACTACTGGTGCCTTTAAATGCCAACGCCCCCTAGAGGCTTTATATAGAGAGTACGGGTAAACCAGTAATAACTACGCTTTTTCAGGACAGTGGCTGCATTTTGTGTTTGTGAGACCGGTTGTCTGCATAACCAGTCAACAAAAAAACAGCTGGTTTGCTAGTTCAGTGCTGGTACTGGATTAAAACCAATGGAAAAAAGGAGCTACCAGATTTTTAGTACCAAAATGCAGGGTCGTTCTGTGGTATCAGTATTTCTGAACATCAGACTGGCCATTGCAGGTGACACACACGACAGAACGTTCTGCTAAGCTCTTCATTGGTAGGAACATTACACAATCATATAAATATATAGTGTATGTATTTTTACAATGGACTGTCAATATTGATAATCAATAATGATCAATTACAGAACATTCAGACTAAGACCATTAAATTACAGATAAGGACAAGAATATGGAGAGAGCTCAGCTAAGGATACCATGCGAGCAGGGCCGGCATTAGCGAGTACGGGCCATGGGTGCAGCCCTCAGCCTAGAAGAAGCTCTTGGATCTCCATTGCTGATGTTCCTCACGTCTGCGTGTTGGCGAGTGGCTGCCAGGAGGTTAGATGGGGAAGGCGGCCCCTCCCCTCCCAGCCTGTTGCCCACCTGCCCTCTCCAGCTTGGAAATAGCCACACAGCCTGAGTGGAGCGGGGAGATAGATGCAGAGCGTCTGTTTGCCACACAACCCAGAGGAAGGGCACCGCTGCAGTGCTCTGACCCCACCTCCGCACGTGCCGAAGCCAGAACGCCATCCTGGTGCCCCCACGTACTCCATGCCCTTCTGAATGAAGGCACGGCTGGCAGCGTGTCATATACACCAAGGTTGGCGGGATCCTCCGGGGAGGGTGATGAGGGTGGCAGAGGGTCAGTGTCACTCTCGCTGTCAGACCCGTCCAGATAGCCGTCCCAGTCGTAAGAGGACGCCAGAGAAGTTCCTCCTGCTTCGCACCTCGGGCTGTCCTTCACGTCCAGTGCACCTTCCGCTGTGTCCCATCGGTAAGCTGGGGAAAATGATTAGTCATATAACGTGACCATGTGCTGATTGCTCATGAGAGTTTTTCTTACACTAAAATGTTCTGAAGGCAGAACAATAAATGATTGGTTCAGAGAGATAACCAATCAGATTGGAAAGGAGGGACGAACCAATCACATGTCTTTCCTCAAAGGCAGCTGTACATAAACACACGGTGACATACAGTGACATGCACTCCACGGCTTTACCATCGTCACTGCAGCACTCAGTCAGGTAGGAGTTGAGAGACTGGCCATCTGCGATACCCTCCATGCTGCCTAATGGCAACACCCGAGTGTAAGGAGGGAAGAAAGAAAAATTTCCCTGAGGAAATTCCATTCAGTGTAGGCTGGAGTAATCATGCAATGGTGACTCTTACATGCTCTTCTTCTAACTCTGTCCCCCAGTCCTTACCCATATCTCTGTCTCGGGGGCCGGTCCACTCCTGGTAAACATCTTGCTCCAAGCTGTCTCCTCCATTCCGCATTCCCGCAAGGAGAGCGCTGCTGTTGGATTGGCCTAGGGAGAGGGGGGTCACTCTGCACACAGCCAATCCCCGCGGGTCAGTGAGGGGGAGGGATGACTCCGCCCACATGCTCACAGATTCATTTGGGATCCCCGGTGACACATTATGGAGCCAAGGGGCAGAGTAGGAAGGGGGCTGGACCCCAATTTTGGACGGGTCCCTTAGCTCTAGGTACAGAGTGCAGGCGTCAAAGGGCTGCATGGTGCCAAAGTATAAGTTGTCGGCCAGCATCCAGTCGGAATCCTGCAGCAGAGCCGGGGCTGGATGAAGAATGGCGGGCAGGGGAGGGGGAGGTGGGGGCTCATCCCGCGGAGGGCAGGATGGAGGGCAAGCGGAGATCCTCCTCCGGCGGAAAGTGACGAGCAGCACGATGAAGACAAAGGTGAAGCAGAGCATGACTGCCACGCCGATCAGCTCGTCATGGCCCAGGTAAGGGAACTGCTCGACCCACGTATCCAGGCCCGGGGAACTTGGGGCAGCCGGTGCATCGCAGCCGCCGCCAAGGCCCGGTGTGCAGCCACAGTGACACACGGCACCATTCACACACACCTCCACGGCGCATGCGCCCCCCTCACACCTGTCCGGGAAGAAGCCACGCCCACGTGTGGAAATGTTCTCAGCGTGGAACAGTCTGCTGCATACTTCTGGAATGCTCCTCTGACACTGCCGTGCGCTGTGTTGAAATCAGTTTTCACGTTTGACCCTGACTGCCTCATTACATTTTACATAAAAAGACCTTCTGGACCAGAACCAGGAGGTGTGACATCTTTTGTCTTGCTAAAGACATTCCCTATGCTGTTAATAATTGTTCTGCTTAATATGGCATACAGAAAAGGGAACGTTCCCAGTCAAGCTGGAAGCTTTATCGGTTTGCAGCCTAAGGCAGTCTGACATATCATAAGGGACTTTTCTTTCATCACTCAAAAATGGAAGTGGATTCGGCTACAGAAATGCTTCCCTAAATCAGAAACACAGACTGGTCGTAGGTCAATTTGGTCATAAACCAGCCCTTTATATCATATGCAAAAATTGTCATATATATCATATCCTATATAACAAAATTATATTACCTTTAAGTCATATTGTTTGGTGTTTCCTTTCTATCACCATTTTCTAAGTTCATTATTGTTCTAAGCTTTTTATCACCATTTAAGCTACTAAGACGCTAAGATAGGAATGTACGCTGTAGCTGTGAACAGTAGCCTGAGAACAAGATGCATGAATGAGAGTCTCGTGGGAACGGTTGGGCTACCGGCAGTTGGGGCAGAGACTGTCATACACTCTGGGCAGCACGAGACGCGGCTCAGCCTTGCCTGTGTATTTACAGTCTCGCCACGGTCATGAAGTCGATCAGTGGTAAGTCATATAGAAAAATGCCATGTCAATTGAAAAGGTTTACATTCCACAAAAATACAAATATAATGCGTAAATGCTTAAATAAGTAACATTTTGCCGCTCTCTTGTCTTTTTCTGTCCGATTCTCTGAAGTACCGGCTTGTATGTTGCACTGTTCTGTAGCGACATTAATAAACGTTTAATCTCCTACTACAGTAACCCCATGAGAAAACGGTGCCAGTGCGGACTCCAGTGCGGACTCCAGTGCGGACTCACTCTGGCTTGGCCTCTCCCCCTTGACAGTGACAACGAAGCTTCTCCCCAGCTGGTTGGCAGGAAGCTCCATTATGACAGGAACTGGGGTTGCAGACTGTGATCTCCACCTCACAGCGCCCCCCAGTGTATGGGGAGCGACAGCTGCACTGAAATTCTGAATAGGAGTATGTGATCTAACTTAGAACTTACCAAAAATGAGGGATTCTAAGTAATTGCAAATGTAACCCGAATAGTAAATTGCAAGTGATACACATTATACACAAATGTTCTCACTATTTTTAACATATGCTGATCAGTACAGTGCCATGACTCACCACCAGAGGGCAGGTTCGAGCAGCTGCCGCCATTCTGACAGGGCTCTGCCTGACAGGGGTCAGAGGTCAGCAAACATCCAGGTCTGACCTGTGCAAATGCTGTCACCTCCACATGGTGGCCTTGCATGTTCAACAGCGGCATCTCATGCCCATTGAGAACCACGGAGTCCAGGCAGCCCCGAAGCCCATCCAGTACCCGCGTACCGCCGCTCCGCTTCCAGTCAGGTGGGATCAGGCGGGCCCCAAACACGAAGCTAGCATTGCCCCCTGGTGCCCAGGGACGGGATGACAGACCACGTGAACTTCGCTCCACATATCGACTGTCCAGTGTTAGTGTGGTCACATCCCCATTCATCTCCAAGGATACCGTGTGCCATCTGCCATCATTAATGGGCCGACCTGGGACACTCAGACCCTCCTGGTGGTTCTTACAATCCCCCTGGAACCACAGCTCACTGCGGTTCACCTGGTGACCGAGCAGAGACAGGTAAGGTTAAATAAGTACATAAGAAACATTACCGATCCCACCATCGTGAATATGTAGTACTTAAGTGTAGACCACCTTGCCCATCCTGGATGTGTATTATCTAAGGAAAGACTACCTGTGTGAGAAAATTATGAAAGGACTCAGCCTACAGTGGGCAGCTTAAAGGGCCTTCTTTGTTTTGATTTCAGGTAGTCTTCACTGGTGATCTTGTTCTTGGAACAGTGCCATCAGAAAGTCACCATTAGCTTCTTGTTGTCTTAAAGGTATCCTGTGATCACATGAGTCTTAGATGCGCGTGTGTGTGTGAATGTCAGTCTCACCTTTAGCAAAGTGCAGGGGTCAGAGCTCATGTACATGATAATGCCCTGGCTCTGAAATGTTCTTATTCTGAGGTCCAATTTGAACCCACTGGCTATGGGTTTCATGTACATGCGGTATTCGATGTAGCTGTTCCCCATGAAGCTCAGAGTGGACAGACCTGAGAGACACAACACACAGGCATTCCCGTTACTACTTCTGCTCCATAATGTTCTGATGTATATTCTGGTTATCACTGGGTTGGTACTGGACCAGCAGCCCCCAGTTCCCTGACCTGCACACTCCCCCGGCCTGGGTACAGGACACTGGCAGGCATGTGATGCTCCGGGGCTCTGGGTGTTTACGCACTGCATGTCAGCCGGGCACAGCTGCACCTGGCAGTACTTTGGATGGGTGTGGCAGGTGCCACCCAGTGCTGCAGACAGAGGGAGGGGGCAGACAGAGCACAGGGGCTTTGTACAGAACAATCAAGTTTCACACTCACTGCCTGAGATGCTGAGACTCAATGATTAGTGTTCGCCAAAACCATAGTAGTTGAATTTACAGTAAACAAATGAACATGGCCAGTCTGGAATGGGCGAGTGATGAGTCTTATGTGACATACTCACGGGTGCACGAGCAGCTGAAATGTGGTGACACAAAGCTGGCTGTTGGCATGCTGTAGGTCACCGTGACCCCGGGGTCAAGCATGAGTCCTGGCTCACACCACTGCTCCCCACACTGCACCTCGGGGCAGCCCTGCTCCAGGATGGCTGAGATTCTTAGTGCACCTTCTAGCTGCTTCCTCGAGACAGTGATCATTCGGGCCAGTTCAGAAGCCGGGAGGAAGCCCCCACCCTTAGCCTCTGCAGCCAAGAGTACATCCAGTTGGCCATGCGAGCCACGCACTGGCTGGATACCAAGAACTCTGCAGGGGGTGCCCACGAGGCTTATCATCGCGTTCCTGAAGCTGCTCAGGTATAGCTGCACGAAGTTCTCAGGAGCAACACCCTCAAAGCGCACGACAATGGCTTCCCGCAAGGCTTGGTCAGCAGCATCTTCTACCAGCACAGAGACTTTCACTGCGACGGAATAGCGGCCATCGCTAACCGTGGCGTTAAGTCCGTACCTACCAGGCCGCAAGCCAGTCAGAGCCACGATCCGTCCGTCCTGCCTGTTGATCTGAAACAAGGTCCTCTGCCGGGACCAGTGGCTAAAGGATAATGCAGCATCTCCATCATGGTCCATGGCATGAATCTGACCTACGACACCACCTGGGAACTCACCCCCGGCAGTGATGATGTAAACTTCCAGAGGAAAGGCTTCAGGTCTATGGAGATTATCCTCGACAATACGGACAAAGACAAAGGTGGAGGATGACAGACGTGGCCTTCCAGAATCTCGGACCTTTGGGAAATAAAGGAAATGATAGAAAACAGCAGGGATATTATTAGTTCCTTACTTAGTTATACAAAATCCAAGAGGAGATTGGAGATGGAGTCCATCTAAGTGATCTAGATCAATGGAGTATTTAAGTTCCTGTGAAGTGGTATGAATCACAGTCATAGAGAGTAACTCCACCTTTGATGAAAACGGACCTCACCTGTACTTGGATGTGGTATTCACTCTCCACTTCCTGTGCAAAGAAACGGTTGGTCCGGAGCAGCCCTTCCTGGTCGAGGACAAAGGCTTCCCCCTCATTCCCGGAGATGATGTTGAACTCGTAAGGTGGGCCATGCAGCTGTGTGTCATTGTCCGTGACAGACAGCTGCAGAACGTGGCTACCCAAGGGTTCGTCGGTCTGTGTTTACAATAAACAAAGGAAACCAAATGTAGATGTTGCTTCTGTCACCCCTACAGTGAATTATAAAGCCAATCACCGACCACAAGGCCCAGTCAAATGAAAGAACTACGAAAGATAACTGATTGCAGAAATGTAGGCACCTACCTGAACCGCAATGCTGGCATTAGCTGGTAAAATAAGAGGTGGGTTGTCATTGACGTCAGAGATGTCAATGCTAACTGTGACCACAGATGATAGAGCAGGAAATCCCTTGTCCAGAGCCTGGACAGTTAGGGAATATCTGGACACCTTGGAGAGGAGCCAAGTTATAAGAGTGTTAAGATCAAAACACAAGGCCAAAGGAGTCACTCTTGGAATATACTGCTGTTGGCTGTTGTGTCTTAAAGGGAAGCAGTAGTGATGACTGTATCAATCAATAAGGTCCAATGCCCTTGTTTCCAGCTGTGTGTATATAGGTAACACTAAGCCCAGTGTTGACGCCAGTCCCATAATCTTCATCTCCATTTGTTTACTTCCCCATTTATCCATAAACCATCTATCCTGACTTTCCTCATTTTCCTCATTAGAGCAACATGTGGTCTTTTCCTTCAGACCCAAATGTCTGCCAGTCTGCATGACGTGCCAAACCCCAAACAATTATCTGGTTACACCCCACCTGTGGACCATCTCTTACCTTCTCCCTGTCCAGCGGTTTGTTGACCTTCACTAGTCCCATATTCAGCTCAATGGAGAACTGATTTCTGTCATCCCCATTCATGATGAAGTACATGATCTGCCCATTTCCCTCACTGTCCAGGTCATCTGCTTGTAGCTACACAGGGCAATTAGCAAGGGATATTTCTGAGCTCCAACATGAAGGTGTTCCTTTGACTTCTGCAATAATCAGGCAGCTTTTCAATGATACCAGACCAAAATAATAAAATAACGGAGAATAAGATGGAGCACCTTGATGACAGACTGTCCAATGCTGGTATCCTCGGGGATGATGGTGTTATATAGGTCTCGGCTAAACCTTGGAGCATTGTCATTCACATCTGTCACACTGATAGTTACCATAGTAACAGCACTTAGGGATGGAAGGCCACCATCCCAGGCTTCAACAACCAGGAGGTAGCATCTACACACCTCATAGTCGAGAGCCTCAGAGATGGAGATGGCACCTGAGTAAAAGATATACTTGATTTGTGGTGCATGTGATTACAAATTTCATCTTTATTGAAAGATTATTAGTGTTCTGTCTCATATATGTTTGTTAGACTATTTCTGAAAATAGCACATCATCCCATAGTCATACCTGTTGCTCCTCCAATCTGGAACTTCTGGAGCTCATTGCCAGACCGGATAGTGTAGCAGATCTCAGCATTAGTGCCCACGTCTGCGCTGGTGGCATAGACGCGCAGGACTTCTGTTCCCAGAGTGACATCTTCGGGCACAGAGGCTGAGTAATTGCTTCCCTGGAACACAGGCGGGTTGTCATTCACGTCTAAAACCAAGATGTCAAGGTCAGCTGTAGAGTAGAGTACTCCATCTGAAGCCTGGACAGTGACAGTGTAGGATGACCGCAGCTCACGGTCCAGCACCTTCTCGAGGACCACAATCCCCGTGGACTCATCAATTGAGAAGAAGCCACCTGCTGAGTCCTGTAAGGAGTATATTACCTTCCGACTGTTGCCTGAAAAGAGACAGCAGGAATAGAGCCAGTGTAAAAGATGATGATGGTTCAGTGATGACATTCCAGATTCTCCCCAATAGGCACCTCAAACTGCTCAAACATACAATACAAACGAAAGTTACAAGTAGACCTGAAACAATTAGTAACATCATGAGAAATAGGCTTGGAGCAGAATTCCTCAAGGTGACTGAAACAAAGAGCATAAGTAGAGGAACATAAAAGTGCTCACAGGTGGTGGAGAGTAAAAAACGATGAGGTAAAAGCTGAAGTTTGAGAAAAATTAGGAGCAGTGAAGTGGACTCTTCCTGCTTTGGCTCGTGTTGTGTAGCAGAGTTAGCTGGTGGTGCAAGAGTGGAGAGTGACGCGAGGCTGGTGTCTAACCTTCATCGGGGTCGAGGGCCTGCAGGCGTGTCAGCAGAGCTCTGGGTGTTGCACTCTCGTAAACGCTGGTGGTGTAGCGTGCTACGGGGAAGGCGGGTGCATTGTCATTCACGTCCAAGATTGTCAGAAGGACCTTCGCACGGCAGAAAAGCCCCCTGCCGTCTGTCGCCTGGGCAACAAACATGTACCTAGGGACCTTCTCACGATCGATGACTGAGGCTGTTTTCACATCACCTGACAGACCGAAGTAATGAACTTAGACAAACTCATACATACACAACACAACACACAGCAACACTGAACAAATGGTTATGCATCTACCAGTATTGGCATCCATGTAGAAGTCCTCCACCCCAATGCCAAAAAGTGAATACTGAATCTCAGAGTTCTCGCCCGAATCTGCATCTGTGGCTCCTACCGTTAGGAGCACAGTGTTGAGGGGAACATCCTCTGAGATGGAGGCTGAATACATGGTCTGGGATAAGGACATGGGACCAAGAAACACACAATGAGTAATCAATAAATCAAATTGATTTGTTATAGTAGGGGTAGGAAACCTGGTCTCTGATGAGCCACACCTGATTTCAGGAAGATAGTAACTTCAGGTAGGATAGAAAACCTGCTGGATAGCAGCAGTCTAGGATCAGGACTCTAGGATTGCCTACCCCTGTGTTATAGCCTTGCTATATATCATTATGGGAGCAGCAGCCCAATTTCAGACATGAAACAGTCAGTGCTAAGAAAGGGTTTCCTGAAGCACATTTCCTCACCTGGTCACATACGGGACTGTTGTCGTTACTGTCCATGACCGTGATTTCCACCGCTGCTTGGCTCATGAAGAGCCCATCAGAAGCCGTGACATTAATGAAGTACTGGTCCCGTTCTTCGCGGTCCAACAGCCGATTCAGATACATTTTCCACTGATCCTGAACAAGTTCAAGAGCAAAGGCTCCTCCAGGATTCCCCCCTGAGGTAAATGCAGAAACAATAAGTATGCAAACACACTGGCACAAAGTCATCTGTACATGTATAGGCAGTAGGTAATATAGTGTTTAAAGAATCTGTAGATTTCCCTGGAGCAACCTTGTTTTTACCCTTATGGATGGTCCCAGTACTCATGGTATGTGATTTGAATAACTCTTCTGTTTTTATGACATTGTGTTATACATTCTATGGCTCTTTTTCTGATGTTAACTTGCACTAACTACTGATCATTCATTGGAAGCTCAGCCCAGTTGCTCTTACACTTTGTTGGCTTCATAACAGCTATATGCTTTATGCGACTTTGGACAAAACAGTCTCTTAAATAAATGCAAATGTAAATTATACTCTCCCTGAAATACTTCAATATACAGTAATGTTGAACAATGAAAACTACGGCTTGGCGATATAGCCAAAAATGGTATCATGAGAATTTTTTTTTTAATATCAGTTGATGTTGATAATAATCACAATAAATGTCAAGTTATTATTTCTTTCCAGTTTAAAGGCTGATATTTGCTCCGGAGTCAGTAAGACGGCAAATGGTTAATTGCAATTATGAAGAATGCTTTATCGTCAGAACATGACAAACACTTGCCAAACAGCAGCTATGGTCAAAATGAGGCTTTTGGAACCATTTTTCTATTTTATAACTCCACTAGATGGTGCTCTCTTTTCAAAAAGGGCTCAGAGCAAAGTCAAAAGTACAATGTAGTGCGATCAAAAAAAATTCACAAATGGTTCATGAAATGTTGTTTTGGCCACTACTACTAAATAGCATGTGATATTTAAGAAATATGAAATGGAAGTTGAACGGGTTATTTGAGTATGCACAAAAAAAAAAAAAAAACGCTCACATTCTTCCTAATGTTTTCTAATGTTCTGTGGGTAATTACTGTCATGATTTCTAATGGACTGAATTTTACTGTGGACTTTTGTTTTTAGATTTTGCTGGATTACCCTTTTTAAACAGGTTGCTTTGGACTTACCTGCTCTCCTGGTTAGTTGCCCTGTTGTTTTAACTGTTTTGTCTGTTATCTGCCTGCCTGCCCTATTGCATTTTCCTATTTCAGTAAATCGTTTTGTTTTCACGGCTGTGTTGCACATGTGCTCCATTTCCAATGTTATGGTGACCTTGTTAACTGTTGACAGGAGAGTTAATGCAGCATGCATTTGCTTATTTATGTATATGGAAGATACGGAAGCAGATTCATTAAGTTTGGAGAGTCAAATAAAAAGCTAATGAAGAAAAGGACTTGTCTCGCATGTTTATAAAACATGACAAATATGCATGCATCTGTAAAGGTGATACAGCAGCCTATGAATATAAAATTGAATCCCTTATGAAAAGAGATTGCTCTTCAAGTATTTATTTTAAGTAAACTGAAGGATGTGTATGGACAATTCCGAATATTTACAATTTTATTCCACTTTTCCAAAATTGAGGAATCTGCCCACCACTACACATCTGCAAGGACACATAAACATTGGAGTGTGAATGTGCTTGTCATCAGTTCATAGGGTCACAGCATAAACCATAACATCAGTCCTGAAAAGTAATCACAGAGAAAGTGAC
>JAODJW010000048.1:6291765-6308803 GCA_026777045.1 Hyperopisus bebe
GGTAATTAGCTGCTGGTGTGGATCAGAAGCCTGCTGAGATACTTCTCTGGCCAGCAACCATGAGCAGTGTGTCACACGTCCCGCACCCCTCCACCTTAAGCAAAAGGTCCCTGTTGCTCCTGCTTCTCCTGCTGTCAGGAAAGCAGTGGGGGGCAGCTCCCTCTAACCTCCTGGTAGGCGCCCAGCCCAGTGAACGCCGCATTCTCGCACACGTGCCTGGAGACCTTGTCATTGGTGCGCTGTTCTCTGTGCACCACCAGCCTCCTGCAGACAAGGTGCACGAGCGTAAGTGTGGGGCAGTACGGGAGCAGTACGGCATCCAGAGGGTGGAGGCCATGCTGCACACTCTGGACCGCATCAACGCTGACGAGCGCATCCTGCCTGGAGTGATGCTGGGCTGCGAAATCCGCGACTCCTGCTGGCATTCGGCCGTGGCCCTGGAGCAGAGCATAGAGTTCATCCGCGACTCGCTGGTCTCCAGCGAGGAGGATGCTGGGGGGGACTTCGCAGCCACTGCACGCTGCACCGTTGATGGTTCTGACCGGCCTGCAGGCTCTAAGAAGCCCATCGTCGGATTGATCGGACCTGGCTCCAGCTCTGTGGCCATCCAGGTGCAGAACCTACTGCAGCTCTTCAACATTCCCCAGATCGCCTACTCTGCCACCAGCATGGACCTCAGCGACAAGTCCCTGTACCAGTACTTCATGAGGGTGGTACCGTCTGATGCCCAACAGGCCAGGGCTATGGTCGACATCGTCAAAAGGTACAGCTGGACCTATGTGTCAGCTATCCACACTGAGGGTAAGTCAGGGGAACAACACATGTAATGTTCATCTCGCTCTAGTTGCAAGAGTTAAAACTTCGCTCCTTTGGCTGGTTGAGAGTTAACGTTAGTTCTTGTCGCTGCTTTGCTTGGTTGAGAGACTCAGTTAATATTAGCTCATCTTGCTCCATTGGCGTCCTACACAAATGGTACCTTGGAGGTTTTTAGAGTTTGAGCAGCAGGAGGTGATTTTATTTAGATTCACCCTGAAGGTTCCCAGATGGTTAAGTACGCTGTCAACAGACAATCGAGGTACCATGCTTTAGAAGCATTGCGGCTGAAAGCCCTGTTGGTCTGAGAAAACATCTGGCCATGCTTCTGAATGGCTCTCGTTGAATCGACACTTACTGTTATCAATATATAAATATGGCTGAGTGTAAATTTGCATATAGAGAGTCTCTAGCACAGGACATTATTTCAAACCCCTTTAAAATAGATTCTGCTAAAAAGTAGGTGACCTGGATTTTATGCAAATGGGTTTTATGCAAACGGGGGTATACTCCTGACATTCCCCTAAATGGGGACGCCTCATGTGCTCCCCTACCTCCGAGAACCTACAAGTGCACGTAGTGTCATGTATAAAAAGGGTTTTGTGCGTTACAGTGTGTGTGGCTTTTGGCACATTGAATTGTGGTTCCTGGAAATGGCTCCCCATTATTACCCCAGAGGTAAATGCAGTGACTTACTAGCCTTGCATGTGAGCTGTGGCATCAGGCGGTACAGCAGCTAAAAGCAGTACTAGTTAAAATTCAGGGCTTCGTCCGCAGGGAACTATGGCGAAAGTGGCATGGAGGCCTTCAAGGACATGGCGACCAAAGAGGGCATCTGCGTCGCCCACTCCGACAAGATCTACAGCAACGCTGGCGAGCACAACTTCGACCGACTTCTGGACAAGCTGGTTGCGCACCTGCCACGTGCACGCGTGGTCGCCTGCTTCTGCGAGGGCATGACCGTGCGCGGCATCCTCATGGCCATGCGCCGTCGCCACCTAGTGGGCCAGTTCCTGCTGGTCGGCAGGTCAGTGGAACCCGGGTCCACACAGTCTCTGGGTGCATGTTTTATGTTTACCCTCATTTGTTTTTTTTTGGTACTCAGTATGAGATGGATTCACCTGTGTCTTCCTCTACCAAGACCATCTTCATCATCTTCATCATTCTTATCATTCTCTCAGAGGCCATCACCATCCTGTTATCCTCACAGTAACATGCTGAAGACATTTAGGAGACTGACTCCCTGCACAGTGACTAGACCTTTCCAGTGCACTTTGCAGGTAATTGCCCTTCAACTTCCAGTATTTACCCGCTGACAGTAACATCCATAACACAGAATCAGATTATCTTGGCTTTTAATGCAACCTTAATTTCCACAGAGAGGATTCTGGGCTAAAAAAAGAGTCAATTTACAAGATGACACCTTCCATCGGATACTGGGGGGAAAAACGAATTTGTGAATGTACCTTAAGGCTATCATTGTCAGAAATAAAAGCTGGGCTATTATTAGTCTAATTTTATGAAAAAACACAAATTTCTCATTAACTTTTACTCTCTCGGCATACAATTTGGTGATCTCTTTTATTTCTAGCAATGAATACGAGTCGGTTACAGTTCTGAAGAAGCTGTATATCAGAGAAGTTCTTCATTATTTTAATGGGTATGAATCCCAATCATATCCTGCTCTCTTGTCTGTGTGTAATCCGCCTTTTTTCACTAGGTGGATGCTCTGTACCCTGCTTGATTATTGGTCAAGCAGCTATGTGTGTGTATGGTCAGGTTTTCTCGCGTCAGTGATCACAACTTCACACAACAGTCTCAGAGGAACCCCAGCATTTAAAAAGTGTCATCTGAAGTCCCATTAAGGAATGAAACATGTAACTCTTAAAATCTGGAATTATACAATAAGTTAACATAGTTTAAAATACATTAAGGGCCACTTTATTATGTACAGCTAGTACTGGGCATGTACTGTACCTCTTTTGCCTCCATAACCACTTCAAGGATAGAAGACTAGAATAAAATTAGTAGACAGAGAGGGACACAGAAAAACAGAAGAGTAACATAGAATTCACAAAGAGAACTGAATACAACTTACAGCAGTGGTGATTGCCAACTGATCGATCACAAGGTGTTTCTAGTTGATGGCAACACAACTTTCAATCCCCTCCAGTTGGCAAAATATACCAAGGGGGTAGCACCAACCCCCCCCCACCCCCCCCCCCCCCCCCCCCCCACTTGCCCATTTTGCTGAATATACCATCAAGATTCAGTAGCCTGCCAGCACTTCAGTAGCACTCAGTGTAAAAAAGGTTGGAGAGCACTGACTTACAGAGAGTGTAACACAGAATTCACAAATGAACAGCACAGAACTTACAGGGAAAGTAACACAGAATTTGTGCGCGGCATCAGGTGTGGCGTTCAAATCCCTCTTTCCTAAGAGGTACAATTTTCCAACATTTCATTTTTTGTCTGGTTTCCCTTTCTGAGTGTATTTCAATCAGAAGCCAGACAAACCCCTGCACAGAGGATGTACCATGGAGCAGAAATGTACCCGACCAGCGGAAATCACACCTCTGGCAAATCCTGAAATCCAGATTTTGCCACGACTGTGTCTGCCAGGATCAGCCCCTCGGAGAGCTGCTGAAGCCCAGATAGCAGGATGATTTGTCCTATTTGCTGGTGCCAGAGACACCCCAGACTAATGTATATTTTACATAAGCAAGGCCGAAGTTACGCAGAAAGCATGATAAAAATGATTTGTGTTTGTGTTCCCCAGATTCAGCAGGTACTGGTTTTGTGGGTATTTTAATAATGACTGAAGTGAGGGTGGGTAAAGTGTGGGTCATTACCCACAGTGTTACGGGGTTTTGTTTATTTATAGGTACTTATTGACAGGCTTTGCGGAGCCCAGGAAGTAATGGCAGCCATGTCTAGCTGATGTGGACTCGGGTTCTTCTGTTCCCACGACTCCATGGAGATGTCAGTGAAGATTCCTCCTGGCCTAGACGCCGGCCTCTGGGCCCATGTGACACCTGCATCATAGCTGAGTCTCTCAGACAGGCCTGATCTTCATCTGCCGTCACCCAACGTGGCCTCCGGCTGATTGGAGGTTCCAACGCAGCCCTTCACCGCTATTGGTTCCAAATGCCAAAAGCATTTGTTCTGGCTGATTGGAGGTTCCAGCACAGCCCTTCATTGCTATTGGTTCAATGTCCCAAATGCCAAAAGCAAGAGAGAGCAAAATACTGAGACATAAAGATCCTCACATTCCTTCAGATCTACTCACGACCACATCGGACCGATTCACATAATCCTGACCTATCTGCCCTAGTAGCAGGTCTGTGGATATTACTGACTGATGAGTGTCTCTGAATTAATGCTTCTCACCTTCACCTGATCTTTGTCCATTTGAGTCACCATACTGTTCCCACCTCATTGCTTCATCAGCAGTCTTGACAAAGAAATATATAATAATATAAATTGGGCGGAAGACAATTGGGAATACAATTGCCTTTTAAGGCACAAATGACCAAGATTTCTGTCACCAGCACCAGAGCACTTGTCTGTTTGTAACGTCTGTGGAATTTGTGTGGTGTCTGGCTGTTTGAACAGTACCAGCAAACCAGTGTCAGGCTGAGGCTTGTAGCAGCTTTCTGTCGTCTGTTGGCAATCAGTGAGCAATGAGTCCAATTCACTCACGCTCAGTTCAGGTACATGAGAAGCTAAGACGGGTCTGGCAGCTTGTTCTTGAGCTTTTAACTTTTCTGTTCTTATCATAACTGCCTGGGGATGTTTAGGGTCATAGGGGGTCTGGAGCCTACCTCAGAGGCTATGGGTACAAGGCTGGGAACAAGTCCATCACAGGGCATACTCACACGCCAGCCATTCACGCATGCACAACTACGGGCAATTTGGTACTGTAACTCCAATTAACCTGTGGGTCGGGAGGGGGGGGCGGGGGCAAGAACACCTGGAGGAAACCTCACAACGACATGCAGAGAACATGCAAACTCCACACACATGGAGCCATGTGGAAACACATACAGTACCGGCCAAAAGTTTGGACACACCTTCTCATGCAATTGAATGAGAAGGTGTGTCCAAACTTTTGGCCTGTGTGCACAGTCCCAAAAGTGTGTGGCAACAGTGCTAATCGCTGCATCACCGTTCCACCCCCCACGAAAAGCCCATTGCCATGGAATTCAAGTGTCACCTAAGCAGGAGGATTAATATTACTCAGCATTTTACAGCTTCTCAGTGAGGTGGCCTGTACTCTTCCAGGAAAGTACATGGCTTCAGGTACCTTTCCCAGAGACTCTCAGCTGCTGCAGCTTATGTGACATACGCATCATATAGGAAATGTTGTGGTGCTGATGGCTTATATATTGCCAGGTCTGTGGTTGAGATGTTATGGACTCTGGTCTACAGATGTTACCAGTCAAAGCTCTGTTTCTGCTTTTCCTTCTGTTCCTTCCTTGCCCTCAGCGATGGCTGGGCTGACCGGTATGACGTGACCGACGGCTATGAGAGGGAGGCTGCTGGTGGCATCACCATCAAGCTCCAGTCAGCCTACGTCAGATGGTTTGATGATTACTACCTGGCTCTGCAGCCCCACAACAACCATCGCAATCCCTGGTTCCCTGAGTTCTGGCAGCACCGTTTCCAGTGCCGACTGGCAGGTCACCCGCAGGAGAACCGGCAGTATAATCGCACGTGTAGTGGTGAGCCGACCGACACGTTACAAGAGTACTGGACTAAAATGTTGCGGACTAGCCAAAAACAGCTAAGCTAACCAGCTACGTGAGCACCCCATAGCAACTCCACAGCTAAGCTAACCTTAGCGTGAATGAGGCCACCCTCTTAGTCTAACTGTCTTCCCCTAAGCAGATAAGGAGTCCCTGAGGCAGCAATATGCCCAGGACACCAAGATGGGCTTTGTGATTGATGCCATCTACTCCATGGCTTACGGCCTGCACAACATGCAGAGGGAGCTCTGCCCTGGCCAAGATGGCCTCTGCTCGGCCATGCACCCTGTTGATGGCCGCGCACTGCTCGACTTCCTTATGAAGACCAACTTCACTGGAGTGTCTGGGGAGCTGGTCTGGTTCGATGAGAATGGGGACTCCCCGAGGCGGTGAGGAAACAAAGCAGCCACTAGGAGTGTTGCACACATTACTGTATTTAGGAATTATGGGGAAAATATGGATGACTGTCTCCCATAACCTAATGACTCAAAGACTGACAAGCATTTATCCTGCAGAGAAGTAAACTGCCAAGCAAATGGGGTAGCTGGAGATACAGCACCACAAAATACTTGTCCTTGAAGGAGAGTGATTGGTTCCCTGGCTAAATGCACTCACTTTGGCGAGTTTCTGTTCGGTCCTAGAGTGTCGCCTTCACATAATCTGATTATCAGCCAGGTGCAGGCTGTGATGTCATACGCATGCCACTCAATCACAATTTAGCATCAGCTTATCAAATGGCACCTTAAAGTTGTGTTTTTGAGTAACCTGCAGTACCCCAGAATACATGGCCCTTGACTTCCTGACCTGCTCAGGTACGAGATCATGAATTTCAAGAAGACAGGTCCAGAAGCAGATGACTACAGCTATATCAGCGTAGGCAGCTGGGACAACCAGGGGCTGAAGATGGATGACGATGAGGTGTGGGCCAACCAGAGTGTGATCATCCAGTCAGTGTGCAGCGAGCCATGCCAGAAGGCCCAGATCAAGGTGAGGCTAAGGAATTCGCTTTTATTGTAAAACGTAATTTTTGTTATCTGCTGTACTCATGGTATATGATTCCCAGTCAAGTGGGATGTTAACTGGGTTAAAGGTTTCCAGGTCATTGGTCTCCCTTCCTAAATGGTTTTCTGAGACCCACCCCAGCCACACGACTCTGTGCTCCCTCCCAGGTGATCCGCAAAGGTGAGGTCAGCTGCTGCTGGACCTGCACTCCTTGCAAGGAGAATGAGTTTGTGTTTGATGAGCACACCTGCCAGGCTTGTGCCCTGGGATCCTGGCCCACAGATGACCTCACAGGTGACTCCTCGCCCCTCTTCAAGGAAATGTCACACTGAGAGCTTCCTTTGGATTTCAGAGGCGGACATTTCAGATCCAGAAAGTAAAAATTCAGACCAAGATTTTGCCTCAACCAACCAGTTGAGTACTCTGTGACTGAGACTCTTTATACTCTGGTTGGTTGAAACAAATTCCTGGTTTGGATTTTCACCATCCTGGGTTATTCCCTGCCTTGCACCCATGGCCTACAGATAGGCTCTGGACCCCTTCGACCCTGGTTACAGAAAATAGATGGACGGATGGATGGATAGATGAAAGGTTGACATTCTGTCCCAAAGCTTGAGATCCTCAGCTCAGTAACCTCAAAGCTCAATCTTCAGAGATTCTTTCTTCTGTTTTTCATTTAGTGATTTCTGTCCCCATTGCAGGCTGTGAACCCATTCCTGTGGAGTACTTGCGTTGGGGTGACCCTGAGCCCATTGCCGCTGTGGTCTTCGCTTGCTTGGGTCTCGTGGCCACAACCTTTGTCACCTCCGTCTTTGTCAAGTTTCGAGACACGCCGGTGGTGAAGTCCTCCAGCCGTGAGCTCTGCTACATCATCCTGGCCGGCATCTTCCTGGCCTACCTCAGTACCTTCTCCCTGGTGACCAGGCCACGGATTGTCTATTGCTACCTACAGAGGCTGCTGGTGGGGCTGTCTCCCGCCATGAGCTACTCAGCCTTGGTGACAAAGACCAACCGAATCGCGAGAATCCTAGCCGGCAGCAAAAAGAAGATTTGCACGCGCAAGCCGCGCTTCATGAGCGCCTGCGCCCAACTGGTTATCGCCACGCTGCTTATTCTGATGCAGCTGGCCATTGTGGTAACATTGTTTGTCAAGGAGCCACCGGCTGTCGTGCACGACCACCCCAGCATGCGGCAGGTCAGGCTGGTGTGCAATACTAGCACCCTGGGTGTGGTGGCGCCACTGGGCTACAATGGGCTGCTCATCCTCAGCTGCACCTTCTACGCATTCAAGACTCGCAACGTGCCGGCCAACTTCAACGAGGCCAAGTACATCGCCTTCACCATGTACACCACCTGCGTGGTTTGGCTGGCCTTCGTACCCATCTACTTCGGCAGCGACTATAAGACGGTGACCATGTGCTTCTCAGTGAGCCTGAGTGCCTCCGTGGCACTGGGCTGCATGTTCGCTCCCAAGGTCTACATCATGCTGGCCAAGCCGGAGAGGAACGTCAGGAGCGCCTTCACCACCTCCACCGTGGTGCGCATGCATGTGGGCGACGGCAAGTCTGCCTCCTCCTCTACTGCCAGTGGTGGTTCTGGTAGTGCGAGAAACCTCTGGAAACGCAGAAGCTCCGGGGCTGAGGCACCGAGGTGAGGAACAGGCTTATTGCTTATCTAGAGTTGGGGGGAGGCTGTCTTTGGCCTGTCTGGAGTAGATACATGAACTGACCCGAAGGATTTCGTTATTTATAGTTGTTGGTGATGAATTGGTGAGTCGTAACTGAACCCAAACCTTCACCCTAAACCTAACTTTAACCTAACACTCAGCCGACTATCCCTGAATTTAGAAATAAGCATTTAGCAACCACACATCAGAACACTGCTCTACGACGTTATGGTGCCCAATCCTGGGTTGTTCCCTGCCTGTATCCTCTGGGATAGGGTCTGGACCCCCAGTGACCTTGAAAAGGGAAAGCAGTTACAGAAATTGGATGGATGGATGGATGGATGGATGGATGGATGTATGTCAGAACACAGATAAAAACAGTAAATGTTAAGAGTCAGGACAGCCTTAGGGAACACATATCCCTAAAGTCCTCCCTCAAATCTTGAACATAATCAGTTTGGTTTGGCACATCAATGAGCCTCTCCTGGGGACACTGGAGGATGTGCTTTGTCCTTCATTCTGTGAGGCACTTCTACTTTGCATTTTCCTTAATAAGAGTCAGTGGGGGCAGTTCCTTTAACGGACCTGTCAGGAGCTCTAACCTTGTGCTTCTTGGATGCAGTTCCAACGGGAAGTCGATGACCTGGGTCCAGAATGAGCGAAGCTACCATCACAGCCTGTGGAAGCGTATTTCCATCCATATCAAAAAGAAGGAGAGCAACCAGACTGCTGTTATCAAGCCATTCCACAAGGGCGGCGATGTGGCATCCGAGCCGGGGGCCAATGCACGGCACTATCCGGTGACTTACCACTCGCCGTTGCCCTCACCATCATCAATCAGCGCCATGGTGGGGCCCTCCGTGGGGCACGAGGAAGAAGATGATGAGGAGGAAGAACAGGAGGAGGTGGCCCTGTCCTCATACATGAGCCAGCGGCCAGTGGAGCCCTCCCGGGTCTCCATCATGGAGCAAATCAGCTCCATGGTCGACCGCTTCACTGCTAACATAAGTGAGCTGAACAGCATGATGATGCCTGGCTCCCCGTCATTGACGCCCAGATTCAGCATTACCAGAGAGACTGCGGGTACAGGCATGCAGCAGGAGTCTAGTTTGGAGCAGGAGGAGACAGGCCACTCCCACAGCCTAGCTCCCAGTGGGAGGTCAGGCGCCCTGGAAGATCTGATCGAGCTGATGCCCCCTTCTCCCTTCCGGGACCAAGCAGAGCTGGCTAACTCTGCCTCTGTCCTCTGCATGCCCTCCTCCCCCTCATATGAGGGGCTGCTGCTGAGGGAGTTTGGGCCCAGCTCCTCATCCCTGTGAGCGAGCTACACTATTGGGGTGGGGCTACATTGTTGGGTGGGGTTTGCTGGGGGATATATTGTGATAGGTCATCGACACAGCCCAGAATGACAATGCAGCCTTGGACCAATCAGGACGTGATGGAGTGCCATTACACTAGCGTGGACAGAGAGGGGTCAGGTGGCTTTTCACCTGCAGGGTGTCACTTATATTTAAACCATCAGTTCAGGACTTGAGCGGGGGGGGGGCAGCAGCTGTTTAGACCAACCACATTGAGCAGAGTGAGCTTCCTGTCTATGTTACACTCTTTGGTCTGGTATGGCATGAAACAGGTGCTAAAATCTGATAAACGGATAAACCATCTGAATTTAAATACAAGGTTTTTGACCAAAGTCCAGTCCTGCTTTCACAAACGCAATACGAGGGCATTCCTGATACATGCATACAGAGGTGGACATTTCAGGTCCAGAAGGTAAAAATCCAAACCAAGATTTTGTTTCGACCAATCAGCTGAGCATAAAGAGTATTCAGAATACTCGACCGGTTAGTTGAAGTGTCCACCTCTGCTTGCTTAATGTTACAGCACAATTACAAGGGTGGTTATAGTACCATTCCTGCCTTGTCAGATTGCCTCAAATACGCGGAGGAATACTTACATACCTTAACTTAAAAATCCTCAGAAGATGTCAGTTCATTTCTTCTGTTCTGTTATTCACAAAGATGCCGACGAAATGTGGGCGATATAAATATAAAAGCATGGTTAATATATCTTGTAAGAAAATGTCATGTGGTGTTGTTTGATTTAAATAGTTTTAAAAGGTTATTTTTAAATGTTATTTCCAATATTCAAGATTCGCTATTGTCATACAGCCAGGTTGGTGACTTTTGGATATATACTCCATAAAATTAATGCACACTATGCTGCATAATCCGTAATTTAAATGTACATGATGCTGTATATTCCATAACATTAATGCACACAATATGGTATACTCCATAACATAAATGCTCACTATACTTTATACCCCCTAACACTAATGTACTATACTTTATACCTTATAACATTAATGCTCACTATGCTGTATAATCCATAACATAAATGCACACTATACTACTTACCAGGGGTCACCAACATGGTGCCCGCGGGCACCAGGATGCCCCCAAGGACCACATGAGTCACCCGTGGACCTGTCCTAGAGATAGCACCAGTGATCTCTCAGTGAACTCACCAGTGATCAGGGTCTAAAATTTAATTTTATCCTGTTGCTATTCTTCTTTAATCACCTTTGCATTTATATAGATTTAAAAATGATAATATCAAAAAAAAAAAAAGCATTTAAAACATGTTTATTATTCATGAAGTTCAGATAAGTTTAGGAGTGCGTTTCAAACTGGTAGCCCTTCATATGGCTCAGAACCCGTGAAGTAGCTCTCAGTTTGTAAAAGGTTGATGACCCCTGCTGTATACCTTGTAACAAAAATAAACCCCGCAGAGTGATACTCGGAAGGTTGCTGGTTTAAGCCTGGTCTTGGCAGAATAGCCACATCTGTGGGCCCTGGATCAAGGCCCTTAACCCCCAGCTCCAATGGTGCCAAAGTGAGTACAGGAAATACAGCCTCTCACTCACATATAGTCTTACATTTATTTCTTCTCCAGTATGTGAAAAAAGCCATTCAGACAAGAGTTTGGGATATTCAGTTGATTAGCATAGTTTTGACTGGTACAAGTTCGGAGAAAAATACCATTTAAATGCTAGTTTATTATTATTATTATTATTATTATTATTATTATTATTATTATTATTATTATTATTATTAAAACAAGGCTTACTAAATGTTTTCTTTTCGTGCTGCCTAACTATTGTTATTGTGTGGTATTGGTTCTACCCTGACATAAGATGTTTGACACAAGATGGATTTGGTGACCAAGGACTATTTCTGTTGCTCTTGGAAACGTTTCCCCATCTCTACACATCAGTTGTCTAGATGCACACTGATAGTCATGGGGGAGGACAATTAATATTCTCTCTTCAGACATAAAAATATGACATCTACAATAATATCGTCGCAGGACACAATATGGTGTGTGTGTGGGGGGGTGTGGTTTAGGTTTACATTACATTATAGGGAGCAATTGTCCCCCACAATGTGGTAAAAATCTATTATTTTGATGCTGCAGGGACCATTTCTCAAGTGCCCTCAAAGATCCATGACTGCATTCAAAAAACTAAAAATGCCAAAAGTCTCGTATTTTGTTTAGTTACTTGTGGTTGGGGTTAGGGCTGGGTAAGGGTTAAGATTGTCATGTTGAGATTAGAGTTTTCCCCACAGAAATTAATTGAGAGTCCCCACAAAGATAAAATTACAAACCTGTGTGTGTGTAAATATTGATGACAAAATGCTGAATTAGCTGCCCCTTGTGCTGTGGTGTGTCAACAATGACAATTGATCACTAAATTCAAATTCAAATTCAACTATAAGGCCTACTGTTTTACATATACCATGTTGGTTTGGTACATTCGGATAGCTGATATTTTTTATTGGGAATGTTGTTGATTCAAAACATTTCTTTTATTGTTAAGTTACATTTTACATATTTTAAATGTGCTTTCACAGGAATGACTTTAAAGCGCTGTACAGACAGATGTAAAATCCTGGAGACACGATCGAGGACAGAAACTGATCCTGGAAGCTCACTGGTACTGCGACACCTCGTTGTGCCGTAAGAGTATTGACGACTATTTTATTGTTGTGCTTTTTCAAACTAACGTAGTTCTGGCTGTTTTCCTGCGTGACGGACGGTAAACGACGCAGGTTTTAGCCGCTGTGTTTGTCTATTTTGGCTGTGCTGTTCCCATGGCGACGTCTTCCTTGTCATGTGGTCACACTGCTGCATGTCCTAGTCACGTTATTAAAGTCACGCTTAAAATGACAGCACATGGTCTGTGGTGTGTCCTGAGTCACTCAGTGACGCTTCCCCCGCATCTATAAAGGCTATAATTCAGTGCTTGTCTTGCATTAACCTGAACACACTCATAGGCACACGTACAGGCACCCTCTATTTGGGTTTCATATATGCACGGAAAATATTATGAACAGTGATCGTGAAATATTGAAAATGTCCTCTGAATCCACCTGTCTGTGTAAAACCTGCTTCTCCAGGTTTGAGACTATTGTGAATACCAGAAAGCAGTAATCTAAGAATACATCCGTAACAACGATTCTGTTGCCATTAAATACGTGGACGCCCTCCAGCTATCATCCGTAACATTTAATTAGACTTCCCGAACAATTGGATGTGATGTTCCCTTTATTTACCGCGCAGAAACTGCATCCGGAGGCTGACAAGTTAAAATTTCTGGAAAGCGATTTCCATCTATTATAAAGTAGGTTAGTAAAATTACGACGGAGCGCCAAGTTCCTGCAGATGAACACAGAGGAACGAACTCCAGCAAAAGAAAGTTTCATGCCTTGACAGTCAAGAGTTTCGCTTTACACCCACTGCGCGGCTAGGGTGATTCACGGGATAACAGCTATCATGCAGATGCAATAATGACTATAAAATTTCCGCTGTCGCCTGTCCCCGTCGCCCCACCGTCCGGGGGGCGGTCCACGGAGGCAGCGGGTAGGCAGGAGTGAAGGCAGTGTGGCTCCCGGGGGCATTTCTTACATACACAGCCATGCAGAACAGCCACAAGGAGCGTCTCTACAAAGTGCTGGTGATCGGGGACCTGGGTGTGGGTAAGACGAGTATCATCAAGCGCTACGTTCAGCAGAGGTTCTCGGGCACCTACCGCACCACCATCGGGGTGGACTTCGCGCTGAAGGTGCTCAGCTGGAGAGGGGAGACCGTCCGCCTGCAGCTATGGGACATCGCCGGTAATCATGTCACACTGAACTCATTTACTTAAAACACTGAAAACCGAAGCTTCTGGTAAAACTTTGCTCACTTTATAACATATGAAGACCAGTAAAACAAAGTGTATGATGCACTGTATTTCTAAACAATTTCTTTAAATCGTGTTTAGCCCATTTAATCTTTGCTTTTTAAACATGCCCCATGAAGTTAGTCTTTTACAACAGAATAACTTTATTTTAGTCTCTAGCCGCAGCTTATTTGTCCTGCTTTGAACGTCAGTTGTACCCCATAATTCAGCTACACTGTCCCGGTTTACGCGGTTCTTCTTCTGTAAGGCGAATCTTTACAGCAATTACCGTAATAAGGTTTAACATGACACTGCTGAATTCTGCTCTCCGTGACGTCATTTCGTCATAAATGCATCTAATAAACGTATAAAAAATGACATCATCACCATTACAAAAACCAAGGAATCACTGTTTAAAACTTTAACTTTTGTTAAAGTGGGTCTAAGAACCATGAGGGGACCTCTATGCCCGCATGGTCCTATTTCGATGAGAAAAAGTCGGCGCAACTGTCACAGATCCAGATAATCCAGTGGAACTGAGAAGGCAGGACATTGGTTTGCCTCTGTGCCTGGACTGTATAATGTTATGAGGCACAGATTTAACTGGTTTCAGTGCAATAAAAGTATGGGATCGTAGCACAACTGCGAGCTGAACTGAACCAGTGAGCAGGTTGCCTTGCGTTTCCAGGTCAGGAGCGTTTTGGGAATATGACCCGCGTTTACTACAGAGAGGCCATGGGTGCATTTATCGTCTTTGACGTGACTCGGCGTGCCACGTTTGAGGCAGTGACCAAATGGAAGGAGGACCTGGACTCCAAGCTCACCCTGTCAAACGGCAGGAGAGTCAGCGCCGTCCTCCTGGCCAACAAGTGTGACCACGGGTGCGAGCTGCAGAGTCACGAGGCAGCCAGGATGGAGAGGTTCTGCAGGGACAGTGGCTTCGTGGGCTGGTTCAGGACATCAGCGAAGGTAATTCCTCACTAGGTCAGAAACACAGCTTCAGCTGTCCCGGAACACATGGTGAGAGAGTCACCCACAGTGAGCAGACATACAGTGGGAGAGTCAGACAGGGACACACACGATGGGAGAGTCACACAGATGTACAAACAGTGAGAAAGACACACAATGGGAGAGTCACATAGGCACACTCACACAGTGGGAGAGTCACATAGGCACACTCACACAGTGGGAGAGTCACGCAGAGACACGCAGTGGGAGAGTCACATAGGCACACTGACACAGTGGGAGAGTCACATAGGCACACTCACACAGTGGGAGAGTCACGCAGAGACACGCAGTTGAAGAGTCACCCAGAGACACACAGTGGGAGAGTCACACAGACCACAGGTCCCTCTCCGTCCTACATCTCCCAGCTTTTATAACAAGTAGGACATTTGCAGAAGTCCCTGGGGGGTCTCTAAAGAAACTTTAATATGAGGGAACACTTGGGACATATAATTAATTACTTCATGAATATTGATTATGGTCATTATGCCAGCCAATCAGAATGGCAGCTCAGATGGCAGTCAAACTCTGCATGACAAGGGCATCGTTTGTGGCTTACAAATGTGATCCACACTTTGTTGATCTCGTTTACACTCTAACAGTGATCCACAACATGAACTCTACTCTCTCCTGTTGTCAGGACAACATCAACATAAATGAGGCGGCAAACTGCTTGGTGACGCACATCATTGCCAATGAGAAGGACGTGGTGAAATCAGTCGTGCCTGACATCATCTCACCAAAGCTCAGTGCAGTCAAGGACAGCGCCTGCTCTGGCTGTTTTAAGGGGTGAGGGCCAGCGGGGAGTGTGGTTACATACAGAAAGGAGGCTACTTGGGGGGTGGGGCTAATCACTCGGGGGGCATGAACACGCTGGGTGAAGGGCACGATTATTTAAATTCTGTGGCTAAAATGCAGAATGTCACCTTAATTCCTCTGGTCTTCAGTCTCGTAAAACGAACCGGGTTCCTCTATTCCAGAGGTGGAGAATCTGACTCATGGAGAGCCAGTGGGGGGTTTTGGGATGATCTCTCAGTCAGCTGATTATAAAGCAGTGGTTCTCAGCTCCAGTCCGGAGGACTTGCTGTTATTTGCACCCACACTGGCTCTCTGTGAATTAGGTTCCCCATCCTGCTCTCTACACATTCCATGGATCAAACAAGAGACTCCTGGTAAATGTTTTTTTTTCCATCAACTGAAACAGCTAGAGCAGCATTTGAAACCATAACAAAATAATGAACATTTTTTTGAAACCTTCCATAAACCTGACTGTGGGCCCACTTCTACCATGGGGGACAGGTTTAATGGGGGGGGGGCAATGCAGAAAGAAGTGCTCTAATGCACCTGTACTCATACCTGTACAAATGGCAAATAAAGCGTCATTTAATTTATTTCATCTCATTTCATTTCAATCACTATGACCTTAAATAAATGGCTAGCTAATTAAACCTACCTACCCTTTCTCTCCACATCTGTCTTCTTCTCAACCTGGACACACCCTCAGTTTTCACTGGTGCAAAGCTGGCTACCACCTTTACTCATCAAATGTCTTCATTCAAAGCACATGCAGATAAAACGGTTCTTTCACAGAACCAAAGCCTGAAATCTGGACCCACCAAGTAGCTGGTCAACAACTGTGTACTGTAGGGCCCCATTCCACACTCCTCTCCCTAGTGCATGAACATAGATCCACGGAATAGTCTCTCTAGCTGCAGTGAGTCCCCCAGGAAGACAGGGGGTGCCAGCGAGACTCACTGAGCACCAGCTGCTGTGGTTCCATTTTATGCTGCCAGCGTGAGGACACCCGGTATTCCATAGTGTCAGATACAGGCCAGCCAGCAAGCTGATATAATCAATGGCTCCAAGTCCAGGCTGCTGCATGTGTGATTAATGGTGGTGGTGGGGGGGGGGGATCCGAACCTCCACCCTCTGCGGTCAGTCCAACATGGACACCCCGAGGCCCAGTGTTCCTGATTGGATGGTGCTCACTGACGAATGTGACCCCGGGGACCATAGATACACTCACTATACCCTGCTGTTCTTACAAACCGCCCACCCTGAGCTCACCAGGTACGCTACTCCCCTGTGTAGCTAATAACCCACCCAAACCCCCTATTTCCCCACTGACGTTGCCTGGCTGCTCTAACTGATCTTGGTCAGAATAATCCCTTGAATACCTACACTTTCTGTCCAGTTTGTTTGCAGGACACATGACACACAGCGGTACTGAGTCTGTGAGTGTATGCGTGTTTGTTTGTTTGGTTTCCACCACTAACTGAATAAGTCAACAAAGTCCCATGACTGAGGTGATGGAGGCACCGAGAGCAGTATTGAAGCCCATAAGGTCCACTAATGAAAGCCTTGTGTGCAGCACACAAACCGTGCATGAACAATGCACACAGATTTAACTCCGCAGCACCTCAGGGAGAGGAACGTGCTGAAGCCAACTGTCTAGCAGCTGCCTGAAGCTTCAGAGCTTCTTCACAGAGTCACACTCAAGCCCGAAGCTTCAGAGCTTCTTCACAGAGTCACACTCAAGCCCGAAGCTTCAGAGCTTCTTCACAGAGTCACACTCAAGCC
>JAODJW010000048.1:6707794-6718530 GCA_026777045.1 Hyperopisus bebe
ACACTATGTGCCGCTTGTTTGTCTGGAGCACGTTCCTGCCTGTTTGACACTATGTGCCGCTTGTTTGTCTGGAGCACGTTCCTGCCTGTTTGACACTATGTGCCGCTTGTTTGTCTGGAGCACTTTCCTGCCTGTTTGACACTATGTGCCGTTTGTTTGTCTGGAGCACGTTCCTGCCTGTTTGATACTATGTGCCGTTTGTTTGTCTGGAGCACTTCCCTGCCTGTTTGACACTATGCGCTGCTTGTTTGTCTGGAGCACGTTCCTGCCTGTTTGACACTTTCTGTCTTGCATGTTCAATTGGAGTAGATTCCTGGTTGTTTGAAACTCTCTATGCTGCTTGTTTCAGATTGATGGGAATGGAGGTCTCAAAGCAGCTGCGTCATCTCCAGTGCCTCAGGGCTCCATTAAACTACCAGCTTCCCTGACCAGCAACCTGACACTTCAGGACAAACTTCTAGCTTCCAGAGTTCAGTTCAACTTCTACCAGAAGAGCACCGTGTTTGTGGTACCTGTTGGCTGTTTTTGCATCTCTGTGCATTCAGCTCTTTGCTGACACCAGGAGGCTGATTGACTGAAGCTCTGTACGCACCCCCCCCCCCCTCCCACCATCCCCTTCCAGGACAAATCACTATCACGTGAGAATCAGGTACTAAACAGCGGCATTCTCGGCTCCAGCGTATCCAACCTGTCGATCAGTGGCTTAAAAGATGACGTGGAATTCGTTCTGAGGACCACAGAGCCCAATGAGAAAAAGGTTCGCTGAGGTTTTCAGGGTTTGTTCAAAAGGTGCTTCTGCGTCTTTTTACTTCATTGTCTCTCTCCACAGAAAAATGTCTCCTGTGTATTCTGGAACTTCACAAAAAACAGTAAGCATTTTTTTACTGTCCATTTATAGTCCTCATTCATCACTTAAAGACCTTCATAGACTAAGTATGAAATTAAATTGCACCTATCATGGTCCTGTGTTCTTGGTGTATTTCATAGATGGATCTGGGGGTTGGAGTCGTGATGGTTGCTTCGTTATGAACACCACCAGTGATCAGACCACCTGCAGGTGCAACCACCTCACTAGCTTTGCTGTGCTGCTGGTTAGTACGCCTGCTCCTGTCTCTTGGATATTATACTTGAGAGCTAAGCAATAATTGACGGGAGGATGCTGGGACGTCCTTGGCAAATCCCTATTGGTGTTGTGATGTATGTCACTCTTGTTCCCGACAGGACATTTCCAAGGGGAACATTAGCCCTGAGCAGAATGAAATCCTCACCTTCATCTCCTACATCGGCTGTGGAATATCTGCAATCTTTCTCTCTGTGACGCTGCTGACCTACCTGGCTTTTGAGTGAGTCATACGACCAGTGCTTTCCATCAGCATCACTGACAACATCCATCCATCCATTGGTCTTGCAGCCATTTATTCTGACCAGGGACACAGGGGGGCGCTAGCATCATTTACGGGCTGGTGTATATTCTCGCATTGTGAGGTTGAGCCATCCTCTCTGTTGCGTCTGCCCCAGGAAGTTGCGCAGGGACATCCCCTCCAAGATCCTGATCCAGCTGTGCTTGGCACTGCTGCTGCTGAACCTGGTCTTCCTGCTGGACTCCTGGCTGGCACTGTATACTCGGGCCACGGGTCTCTGCATGTCTACTGCCTTCTTCTTGCACTACTTCCTGCTGGCCTCTTTCACCTGGATGGGATTGGAGGCCTTCCACATGTACCTGGCACTGGTCAAGGTCTTCAACACCTACGTGACCAGATACATGCTCAAGTTTTGCCTTGTTGGCTGGGGTACGAGTTCTACTGTTTCTCGCCATCCTGAGTCTGTTCTCTGGATGGTTTCAGATTATTTTGGAGTCTTTACGATGCCTTATTTTGTGTCTAATCTTCTGATTTTATTATTCATATTTTAGGTGTTCCACTTATTGTGGTTGTCATTATCATCGCTCTCCAAAAATATGGTTCTGGTTCCTATGGCCACTTCCCTGATGGTTCCGTAGACACTTTGTGAGTGTCAAGAAGCATAATAATCATAATAAAGATTCTCTTTGATTGCTTTTACATTGTAAGCTACTCAGACTAACATTTAAATGAACATGAGCGTGTTAGAACTTAGGGTTGCATCTAAGTGACTTCAAGTGTTTAGGAGGTCAATGGGAACTCAAGGAAAAGCGGGAATTCAAGTGCTCAGAGAAATGCTAGGAGTAGTTCTAATCAAGCACGGGTTTTCAGGGTAGTGTTTTCACTGTAAACCCAGATAAGAGTATTTGTGGACAAGCCAGTGACCGTTATCCGTCTATGTCCATCCAGCTGCTGGCTGACTGACCAGACAGCCTTCTACGTGGGAGTCGTAGCCTACTTCTGCCTAGTGTTCCTGATCAACCTGGCCATGTTTGTGGTGGTGCTGGTGCAGCTGTGTCGGATAAAGCGGCAGAACCCCCACAATTCGCAGCACCGGAGCGTGCTGCAGGATCTGCGCAGCGTGGCTGGCCTCACCGTCCTGCTGGGCCTCACCTGGGGGTTTGCCTTCTTCGCCTGGGGACCCGTCTACCTGCCCTTCACATACCTCTTCTCCATTTTCAATTCCCTGCAAGGTGAGGTTGTCCAGCACAGAAACACTTTTGTAAAAATGTACTTTTATACATATATTAAAAAACAACAAACACAATGGGCTACAGGTGTAACCGTACTTATAACTGGACAGACACTTCTTTTGAAAGGTATTTACCCTGAATCGCCGTGTAAATTCCCCATAAATTTCTATAATAAATTTCAGGGAATTTCAGCTCGCACTCTTCCTGAGCAGCTGGAAGCAGCACACTTGAATTTCTTTTTTACCCCCAGGGTTCTTCATCTTTGTCTTCCACTGTGCCATCAAAGAAAACGTCCGTCAGCAGTGGAGGACCTACCTGTGCTGTGGAAGACTAAGACTACCTGAGAACTCTGGTAAGACCCATGATCTTCCTCATTCAGACTCCCTCAGATAGCATCCGGCCAGTCGGTGGGCGGAGAAACATAATTATGCAAATATTATATAAATTACAACAACATTTCAGAAGGTTAACCAGTGAGTTTATTTGCACACACACACACTCACACACAATCCCACATACACACACACAGTTTTGTAATTATATCTTTGTGGGGACTCTCGATTCATTTCTGTGGGCAAAACCCTAATCCCAGCGTGACGACCTTAACACTATTAGCACAAGAAAGGCAGAGTTGCCAAATCCTCTTATTAAAAGTGACTTTGGATTTGTTTTTCTGTAAAATTACTGCAGGACAATGGCAAACTCACCCCCTGGGCATCTTGAACCCCTGACAAAAGCAATAACAGGGAATATCACACACATACAAAATGCAAACAGTAAATACAAAACAGAATATGGAATACAACAAAATTCCACACCTCCCAAATATTGCATATGAACAACAACATTAAAAAAACAACATTTGCAAACATAAAAAGAAATTCATGCTGGGCCACTAACAAAATTCTTGCTGGGCCACTAACAAAATTCATGCTGGGCCACTAACAAAATGCATGCTGGGACACTCGCGTAATGCATGCTGGGACACTAGCGTAATGCATGCTGGGACACTAGCGTAATGCATGCTGGGCCACTAACCGCCACACCTCCCAGCGCCATTCAACGGAGGGAGTAAGTTAGAGTTACTGTAAGTTAGTTAGATATTGATCATTTTTGAAGTTGTACTTTTGTGAAATGTGATAAATACTGAATCTGTTGGCACATCAGCACTAAATAATCATTAGTATTAATAATCATTAGTATTAAGACATTGAAGCGTTCCACTCCATTTGTGTAGAAGGAAGAATCATACGGAAATATTACAAATTTATTCTCTAAATTAGCCTATTATTTCATTTTCTTATATTTTTATCAATGCCCTAAAACTCCATCATTGATCTAAAAATAAAAAAGATGCATGTTTATAATTCAACTTGCTTCGAATTTGCATCGAATGCTAATATTAATAAAGACAAAATGATGGTTGACCCACTTTATATGCCTTAATTTCATTTTAACTGACCCACCCACACATTAAAATATTTTTGTTTGACTTGTAACCGTGGACCCATCAACCTGTGCATTACTGGCGTGAGTACCATGAACGACAATTCTGTGGGTGCCCCTGGTCATTATCATTGTGATGGTTACATCGGATATTAAGATTTTTGCCTAAATAGCCAGTAGGGGCAGCATAGAGTCCAAACCGCTCAACTAAAACGACCAAGTTTTAAAAATCCCTGACTATTCGATAATAGGAAGAAGCATAGATAAATCATATGAAAGCGCATTATGAACACAGAAGTGCTCTGACAGGTCGAACCTCGTTTCTGCCGCTCTCCTACCTTCTAGACTGGAGCCGGACCGCTACACAAAACCGGGCAAAGACCCGCTCCAGGATCCTCCCTGGCTCTTCCCGCTTGTCCAATTCGACACAATCCAACAACACTACCAGCACATCCTTCCTGGCCAGTGAACCCGCAGAGTCTGTGAATGGCATCGGTGGGTGAAGGCATCAATTTCCTTAGAACAGCTCTTCAGCATTGACGTTTTTACTAAACCAACATATATGATAGCTAAATCCTTTTGAGGAACTCCTGTTCCTTTCAGTGTATATTAACGATCATTTTTACGGATTTTATATGCATATAAAATATATGAAACTTTTTGTGCCACTGCACTCCAAACATTCAGCTATTAGCCTAGTTGTCTTCAGCTGAATCAGTCTGCAGATCAGGTTTCCCCTCTGTGTCCACACCCAGCTCTCTGACTCTGTGTCTTGCCTTGCAGAAAACCCCTATGATGACAGGAGCATCAATGCGCTGGAGGACGCACACGCAGATGTCATTGTCAACGAGATCAACAGCAGACACAGGACTACAAGGCGGCAATGACATCTAAGAGCAACACACCGAACATCGTACCTCATTTTCTCCTGATTTCTGTCCAAACACAGAGAAGAAAATGCATCACGTTACTGCATTTAGGTGCAAGTTTACACAAAAATATACAGGTGATATTTATATACAATCCAGGAAGCCCATACCAATAAAATATAGGTCCTGTCATTGACACCCTGAAATTTAAAGAGAATTCTGCCTTTCGTGTCTAGTAATTCAGTTATATCCAGCGATTCATATAATATCTGATATTATATTCATCAAAAGGAAATTAGCATCCCAGAATGCACTGCTTTGTTATTCCATGGTGCACTGAGTAGATTTTTTGCTGGAGCCGGTCACCCATCCATCTTTACACTGCTTGTCCAGGAGAGGGTGACAGAGAGCCGGAGAGGGCACGCACACAGAGGCTGGGCTGGGAGCTGATGAACTCAGGGTTGCTGCATGATGAATGTATCTCCCTGGAGGCGTAAGGCATTGCGAGGGACACGCACGTGTGCAGGCAGGGCTTGGGGTGTTGGGGAGGAATGGCAGCCAACAAAAGACATGACTTGTCTGGACCTGCGTGTGCCAGGAAGGTGAAGATACAGAGTGATAAGGGTGTGCTGCTTTGTAAAGTGACAGATATATGAAACCATGCCTTCTGCTGTAGATTCGTGATCAAAAAAATTGTGTGTTCTTAACAGTCAGACCCTAAAAGTAGCCCAACTCTGGCCAGACAACAATGCCTGGATTTGAACAGCAGGGGGGGATGTGGTGCAGTCAAGGAGTCGACTAGGCATAAATGCAGCTTGGCCCAGCTTCTTATGAAAGATCTGGTACATAAAAGCATATTAGTCTTCTGGGGAGCTTCTCTTATGTCTCATGTCTACTTGAATGCCTGATCTGACACAAAAAGCTTGGAAGAGAGAGACAAACTGTTTCTGAAACCACATACTATACTACTAATATAATACTGATTTAGTCCAAAAAGTAGCATGTTGTACAGTATGCAGTACACCAAAGATACCGAGATGTCGCACAGACTTTGAGAATATCACCAGTATGCAGAAGACCAGTCTAACTCACCTATTGCATCCCACAATGCAAAGCAGCAGATCATCCAGCCTTGTTTTGACTGTTTAACTTGGAAAAAACAGTTATGTCAGAATAAAAATAATTTCCTTTATTCAGTCTTCCTTTCTATTATTGTTATTTTCATTGCAATTTACAGCAAACTGTCATCAGACTAATTAGATTAAACAAGTTAATAGTTCTACACAGATCAGCAAGCTAGCTATTCTTATTGGCCCTATTACATTTCCCATATGCGAGGCACAGATTATTTAGCTGTCGCTGGCAGACAGGACACAAGGACACAAGGGTGTTGGGATTTAATCCCACATACTGCCCTTTAATCACAGCCTGCAACAGGATGAATTAAATGTCACTGTAATTTTGATTAATTTATCTACGTCTATGTGTTAATGTACACTTACGATTTATGATAATTTATTTATTAAAATAAACAGATCATGCATGTTATCCATGTTCCTGGCTCTGATCATTTTTTGTGTTCTGCCTGAAATTGCCTTAACTATAAAACTTATTTAACAATGAGAGCTTTTACATTACAATTAGTTATTGGGGAATGAATAAAAGGACTGTAGATACGTAATGTTTCACATAGAATAAAACTTTACCTTGTAAGTTATTACCTTTCTATTAAAATGCATATATTTATTATTTTAAATTACTTAATTTGTAATACGCTTTTTTTGGAATATTTGATGATTTGCATTGAATTTAAATTTGAGATTTAATTTGAAAAACACTTTTAAATGATGCCTTATCTGTGGGGAATGGTCATTATAGATTTAAAAGGCTCACAGCAGGTCATGTAAAAATGCGGCATGCTACAGATCTCTAATGAAAAAGCTGGATACTACACTGATTAATAGTACGCAGTATACAGTATATACTGATTACAGTACACTGTACGCCACATGCAGTACGCAGTTTCAAAAACAGATACAGACAGCAAAAGACAGATATACAAGCCTGGAAGACAGACAGATAGGGAGAGAAAATTATAATAACATGGAAGAGAGACAGATAGGAAGAGACAGTTGGCTACCTGGAAGGTGCAGGCAGACAGTGAAAAACAGTTATATCAGCCTGAAAGAAAGACAAATAGCAAGAAACAAATATACCAGCCTGGACGAGATACAGTAGATGGACAGGAGGAGACAGTTATGCCAGCCTGGAAGAGAGAAGGAGAGACAGGAGGAGACAGTTATGCCAGCCTGGAAGAGAGAGAGACAGACAGGAGGAGACAGTTATGCCAGCCTGGAAGAGACAGACAGGAAAAGACATATATACCAGCCTCGGCAAGATAGATGGGTAGGAAGAGACAGGTATGCCAGCCTGGAAGAGAGACAGACAGGAGGAGACAGTTATAGCAGACAGGGAGACACTGAGTTTTGCTTGGAGCTTCAACTGCACAACCTGTAAACTCCAAACTCGCAGATGTCCTTTATTGAAATATTTGTTAAATAAGCCTGTGCTGGGTTGCTGTTAGGAGACATAATAAAAGAAAAAGGGTTTGCGGAAGAGAACTTGAGATCATTCTGCTGAAGTAAATGAAGTGAATGGAATAAGAGGAAGCTGTGGCTAGTTACCCAAGTGAGCAGGGGTGTGCTCCTCCCATTTGCACAAGTACTGTGGTTTACTGTACTAAACCACAGTTGAGTGTAGAACATCTTTGCACTTCATCTTGTGCATCATGTTGACAGAACTGGAGACACAGTGAGTACAGTCTGGTGTCCAAACTGTTGAAACTAGATCATGAAGTCCTGGCAGTTAAGGAGTGAAGCTCACGCACATAAACACCCCAGGCACACAAGAGACACACATGCCAGTCAGCATGACATAGTACTCTGGTCTATGACAACATAATCTGATAACAAGAATTTCTCCATGCTAAAGCCACTTTCAAAACTCTGCACAACGTTTTGAGAAAGAAATTTAGACATTATTGAGTTAACCGTAACTGCTAGTGTGTACGTGACAAGCTTAAATGACTTAAACATCTGTTCCTACTTCCCAAATGTCGTAGACGGTTTTTTCATAACCTTTTTGTGACTCTTCACTTTGAACCTAATGCTGTAACAAACAAAGAAAACCACATCACCAAGAAACGCACCTGCAGAACAAATATTGGTGAACAATAGGTTGCTTCACATGTTGACAAAGTAACCAAAGTCCTAACATTTAAAGGTTGTGGTTACGCTTTATCCACTTAATGAAGAGAAAAATAATCCTTCACTACAAACCTAAAATCAGCCTCCAGGGCACAATTTTAAACTGGTCCTCGTTATCAATAAACTCTTTATTTTTTCCAAATAACTGTATATTTAGCTTGGTAGCAGCATGTTTACTTACCCAGTAGAGGCGTCATGGTACGTGATATATTAATTGTTGAATTGTTTGGGACGATACCATGGTATTGCTATATGTCTATAATTTTCCTATTCATGCCAAATAGTTTAAAGGGGGGTGTGTTTTTTTTTTCTTAAATATAAGGACACAGAAACCATACCATTACTATGACCCCAATACGCAATACATATACATATTGTGGCGTCCAGCAGACCGAGGCATCGCGGGAGCAGAGAGAGACACAAAGAATCGCTTGCCGGGGAGAAGAAGCTCTTTGTTGATAATCCTGACAAGGACCACATCAGGCACCCAACAAACACCAAACCAATTACACCCAGGACACACAAGGTTGTCAGACACCGATCTGTGAGATGCACACACGGTGGGAGATTTACGTAAGCTAAATACACGAGAGGATCGGACAGGATACACACAAGACACGGGCAAATACACGTGCGACAATAAGTAACCATGCATTATCATTAAACAACAACAATAACAATTACAGCTACGCCCCGCCCTTGTTACAATGTGTGTGTGTGTGTGTGTGTGTGAGATATGTTCCTGCCCTTGCCCTGTTCCTTTGTCGGCTGTGAGAGAAAAGTTGACTAGAGGGATATTTTTGTAAATAGCTTTGGAATGTATTGTTATATATTGATGCAAGAGTGTCTGTGAGTTAGACAGCAAACACACAAGAAAGTAGGCTAAAGAGAATTAAGAGTTAACCTTAGCGTGACGATTGTGCCAGAACTTTGTGCTCGTTAGAATCCGCAGGAATGCAGGCTAGAGGACAGAGGTGTAAGTTTGGAGCGCATTTATCAGACAAAATTGGACGACCGTAAAGGAATGACAGATAGGTGGAGGCTGAAAGCAGGTAGCCAGACCAACAAGAAAGAGACCATGCAAAGTGCACATCAGGATACAGACTGCATTAAGTATATACGTGCTTGCAAGGTGCAAACTGCATAAAGTAGATATGTTGGAGTGCATGTGCCCCACCCCAACCGGTTTGATCCGGTTCTGGGAAGGGGAGCGAACTATCTGTGTACCTCCATAAAAGGTATGTCAACCAAAAAGTTTGCATCTTTGAGCATTACCACGGAGGTAGCAGTGAAGGCGGTTGCTCCCTGAATTCAGAAATAAAACGACGTCATACTCTGAAACACCGACTGAGTGTCATAAATTCCTACCACACGGTCATTGCGTGTTTGTGTTCCCGGTCATGGTGTGTTTTCGTTTACAGTATATATCTACCCCAGCCTTCCCTGTGTTCTGACCAGCCCTTACTCCTCCCAATTTCCCCTTCCTGCCTTGTGTTTTCTCCCCTCGCAGTCCTTTTGTTTTCTGCTTCAAGTTGTGATCGTGTTTCAAAATAAAATCCTCATCAAATCATCCCAAGCTGCATGTGGATCATCACTCCTGCACTTAATCGTTACACCAACTTGGTGACATCGTTTGCAGTCATGATATTTCATTCCATTGCTGTGCTGATGAAACCTCATAGACCCAACTCCCTGATGAACTAATCTGCCTGTTTGTATGACATACAAGTCTGGATGGCTCAAAGTGTTTTTTCAATGAAAAACAAATAAGACAAATAATTTTATTCAGACCTCCAAATCACATTGATTCTATTTCCCCTAAGGCTGGGTCAACTCTCCCCCCATGTAAAATGTCACACCACTAATCTTGGTGTAGTTTTTAACAATGATCTTAAATTTCATCAGTATATCAATTATATATTCAGGCTTCTATCATCTCAGAAATATTTCAAAAGATATATAATTTCTATTTCCTCCAGACCTTGAAAAAGTCATCCATGCCCTGATCTCATCCCATTTAGATTACTGTAATTCTCGTTATGTGGCCGTCAGTAAGTCTTCATTACATGCACCTACAACTGCAGCGAGGCTACTGACAAAGATGAAAAATATAATAATATATTATTGAAATTATTGATCCGTGTGGGGAAACAGGGACCACGTAACACCAGTCTTGATTTCATTACACTGGCTTCCAATATCCAATAATAGGAATTAATGAACTGTTATGTGACTAATTGTACAGATCAATAATTCAACAAGAAATCGGAGCTTTAATTGATTTTACAGACTGCTGAAAGCTAAAGAACAGAAGCAAATGGATCGCTGCAATACACGGCAACAACATGAATCCAAACTCCGAAAAGTGGATTTACGATTGTCATTTTGAGTCAATTGTGGTGGATTTTTTGGCTAAAATCATACCCAAATATATATTGTATTGGCTGCATTTATTTCGCAGTTTTTCCAACTATAAAACCAGGCGGGGACAAAAGAAAAACCCAAGCTTAAATTGCCATCTGGAAAAATACAACAAGATCTGGATGGCATAACGAGAAATAC
>JAODJW010000048.1:6776986-6796772 GCA_026777045.1 Hyperopisus bebe
GGCAGAGATCCCGGGCCCCAGGGCGAGGGGGGCGGCAGAGATCCCGGGCCCCAGGGCGAGGGGGACGGCAGAGATCCCGGGCCCCAGGGCCAGGGGGACAGCAGAGATCCTGGGCCCCAGGGCCAGGGGGACGTCAGAGATCCCGGGCCCCAGGGCGAGGGGGATGGCAGAGACCCCGGGCCCCAGGGCGAGGGTGACGGCAGAGATCCTGGGCCCCAGGGCGAGGCTGACGGCAGAGATCCCAGGCCCCAGGGCAAGGGGAACGGCAGAGATCATTCGCGTTTAAGATAACATCAATGCCCCTGAGATGCCATAACAGCAGAGCCTCTAATACAAGGTTTGCTTTTCATTAGAGGATGATAACAGCTGCAGGTAAAACAACAATGTTCTGAACATTTATTATGGTCTTTGTCTTTTTGTCAGACAAGGAGGCAGGAGACATATGTCAGTCTGAGTGGCAGCTAGGTCTGTGTAGCTGATGGACACAGTTAATTAAGGTGGTCAGTCTGCCATCTTCACCACGGTTTGGGACGGCCCAAATCATATGACCCTTCAGAGGTAGGATATGTGAAAAGGCAGAGGCGTAAACACGTCTAACTGCAGAGTCAGTCACCAAGAAGCTCAACAAAGCCAGACACGCAAAGCAGTGTGATCTGATGGGGTGGAGCTGATCAATAAGGTAAACACAGATAAACACATATACCAGCGCTTTGGCATGTAAACACTCATGGTTACGGATTATACCACATATTCAGCACGAATCAAAAGTCTGAGCCCACTTCTTGTAAACAACCCAGTTGCGTTATTTAAAAATATTAATATGTGCATTAAGAATTAACTGCAAAGCGGCTGCATTAACTTTTATTTAACCTGACCTGTCAGCTTTGGATGGGACGTTTTTGCAAATTGCGCATCTGGATAACGTGTCGTTAAATGGCTTCAGAGATTTGTGGCATTTCACCTCCATTTTGCACACCTTACAGATGACTGCTTTTGTCCAGCTCTTCGTATTTCCGAAATTCGAAACCTATCTTTAGGCTTGATGGTCCCTTCAGTGGAGCAGCTGCCATCCTGTATTTGTATCTGTTTTTGTCGTAGCAGATCTCATTGTGCAGAGCTGGCCATGTGAGATTAACAGGGTTAAAGCTTCACGTATCCCCAGGAAAAAGCCATAGACTGTAAAAGGCATATACTTAAAAAAAATCTCAGGATTCTATGAATCGATATCGTACAATGCAAATGAAGATTGATTTGCATCAGGAAATTGATTTTTTTTTTAAACCCAGCACTACTGTCCAGGTCCCTTCTTAGATGTTCCGTGGGATGGATGCTTGGAGATCAAACAGGCCAGGTCATTCCCCTTAGGGATTTTTCACCTTCATTTTCTTTTTGATCAGATTTTTCTTGTCCTATTATGAGTGTCATTTGTCATTACGCAGTCCATATTCAGCATGATAATCAGCTGTGATCCTGACAGATTGCTATGCTTTTGAAATATGATTTGCCAAAACAACTCTGCCGGCTCCATGACTGACAGCGAGAACCACACTTGCAGCACTAATGTCTTAAAAATACACAGAGATTAAAGCCAAATATTTCAAACTCTGATTTGTTGTCCATAAGACCAGTTTCCAATCATGTCAGTAGTCATGTTTATATAGTTCAAAGCACAGAGATTCTGGATTCAAGCAGGTGTACTCTAACTTTTGACTGTAAATCAGAGCAGCTTAATGTATGTTTGCAGTTACCTAATCCCTTTTCACGTCGAGCTAACCTTTTTCTGCCAGTACACAAGGCCCTAAACCTCTGTTCAAAGATGCCTAATCTCTGTATACAAGGACATAAACACCATTCTCAGTTACTCTCTACAGGGACATAATCTCATTTGACAGTAATCAAAGTGTTGCAATTTGAGTGACATCATGTCATCTCTGAGGGATGTAATCTCCAGACATGATTACATTTATTTAGCAGCTGTTTTGCGTGGAAGAGAAAGCAGGGTCAGACAGTGTCTCTGGAGAAATTGGGGTTAAGGACCTTGCTCAGGGATTCAGTGGTGACAGCACTCTGCCAGTCATGGGATTTGAACCAGTGACCATCTGATCACAGGCACAGAGCCACACAGCATCCCAGTGTAGCGGGAGCACCAAAGCTGATGGTGGTGGAGGCAGCTGGACCGTGTGGTAGGACAGTTTAATGGACACAGACGTGCACATTGCTGCTACCAGCCCCACCGTGGCTTCCATGGTCAAGCGGTAACCAGCCCCACTGCCGCGGTCACGCGGTAACCAGCCCCACTGCCGCGGTCACGCGGTAACCCGCCCCACTGCCGCGGTCACGCGGTAACCCGCCCCACTGCCGCGGTCACTCATAGCTCATCCCCATGTTTGAGGTCACGAGTCACAAGTCCACAGTGGGGCTGTGATTCCCACTGCAGACTAACAGCGGGAAGACACGCTCCACTGAAAACCATGCCCCTGGCACTGTCTCCATGGCAACCTTAGTAGGACAGCCAATGAAAAGCTATGACTGGGTGGGTGGAGACCCAGCGTGTTTGCAGAAGCAGAAGCTACGTTCGGATGCAGACATGGTGTCACAATATTGCAGGATGTTCACAATAGCTTCTTAGTGTGCAGCCCCACCATAGGCTGCTGACATACACATTTGGGGAAATGCCAGTTAATGTTCATCACAGAAATGCAAAGAAAACCACATCAGCAGCTATTCAGGGGGACTTGGCTAAGCTGACTACTCCCATTAATGAGGACGCAGAATCCTATGGCGTGCGGCGAGGTCACGGAAACAAGGAGCGCTCCAGTGATGCCACACAGCTCCTCCTGAAGCGTGTGCTGAAAGAGAAACACGGACGTGATCTCCCACCGTGACGGGCAAAGAGAGGGGGGAGGGGGTGGGAACGAGGGAGAGTAGAGAAAAGAGGGGGAAAGCAGGGAGGGGGGAGAGGAGGGAGACAAGGAGAGGGAGGAAAGGGAGGGAGGGGGAGAGCAGGGAGTTGGAAAAGGCAGACAGTAGTGAGCAGGCAAACAGTTCCCCCGTCAACAAGAGCCTGAGAGTGTCCTCTTCCAGCTGCAGACCACACCCATGTGACACGAGGCGTCGTCACGGAAACAGAACCCACAGACAAAGCACTCTCAGCTTAGGGGTTTATTTCTGGATAGAAAAATAAAGAAACATGCAAGATGTATAATAAAAATACAACAGATTAAAATATTAATTAATTAAAATACTAAGTTAAGGAGGAGTATTTTTGGGGCGGGGCAACCGGATCTCTTATCCTCAAGCCAGTGAAAACAAAGGCGCTCTTCATCATCATCAATAACATCATCATCATCCCCCCTCGCTTTGTAGTACCGTCCGGGGTGGGGGTAGGGGGGCATGACCCCCACTGAACAGAAAAGTAACACACTGTGCCACTAAGAGTGTTCTGACAGTGAACAGGAACTGGAAATATAAATGGGGGCTCAGAAACGGACCAGGGGCCAGTTCAGATGCCAGGGTAGCGGTGGGGGGGTAGACCAGACAGCCCGATTCTGGAAACATCCTGGGGTAGTGAGTGGTAACAGACTGCCCCCTAGTGACTAAACAGTAGAAATGCTCCACTGAACAACTACTCTGAGCTATCAATAGGTCCAAGTGCATCATTTCAGTCGAGGATAAAACACACACGCACATAAGGAAAAGCCACGATATAAAAATAGTATTGAAACACAGATTCTTTGGCACCATAAAGACGGCGAACAGCATAGAGCTTCAACATCGTTAGACACTATATGTCCTGAAAAGCTGAAAGGTCACGGAATTTGTCTCACCCCTGAAATGACCTTTAATCTCTGTCTGTTATTGCAGTACCATGCTTTAAGGCTGGGGGGTGTGGCAGCTTGGGGGTAGGTGCCACACACAGTCCAAAAGGGGGCGGGGCTGGAGAAATGGTCCAGAATGGACATAAGGCACTAGGGATTTTCTGGACCATGCTTTTAGACCATGAAGTGGGCGTATCCCTCAGCGCCCGTGATGATCACGTCCATCCAGATGCGCATGGCTTCCGGCGATGGAGCCACCATATAGTACACGCGGTCGTGAGTCTTCACGCTGAACGTCAGCGAGGCGTTGGGGCTCTGTGAAGGACACGCACAGCCAAACAGCTGAAACGCGCATGCTGATGATGCGCGTCATGTCACAGACAGTCCTGTGCATCTACATGTCTGTAGACTCTATGTCCCAAAGGCATAGGGTTGGTTTCAACATTGGTAGACACTGGCAAACACACACAGTACTCCCAAAATATTGGTAGGGACCTACCATCAAATTAGGGCTGAGCAATATCATATCGATATTATATCGCGCAATAATCACCAGGACTTCAGATGACAAAGCGCCAGCTTTTTGGTATTATACGTACGTGTATCTATACCCATAATTTGGTAAGATGATTAGTAGTATGGCTTAATTATTAATGAGATGCATTTTGTGATACCCAAAAGTTAGTAATCTGTATGCACTTTATGTTTCTTAAATTCGATTATCGGAGCACCCCACATAATACTGTTTTGGTATACTGTGGTTTGGTATACTACGGTGTGGTACACGTCAGTGCAATATGCACTGAAGTCGCGGTGAAGAGCAGCCACCACACCTTTTAAAAGAGGAGATCTTGTGGATAAACTAGGTACAAAGACGTCGGCAGTGTGGTGGTACTTTTTGCAGTTTAAAGTCTGACACCAAACATAAGGATATGCAGTATTTATACCGATACTGACTTTTGGGCGTCATAAAATGCCTCATTAATATTTTAGCCGTACTACTAAACTGCCTAACAAATTGTGGGCGCAAATAAACGTCCACACAGCACCGAAAAGCTGGCGCCTGGCCAAATGTTTCGCCTGTCATCCGAAGCCCTGGAGATTATTGCACATGCGCGATGCGATATCGATACGATATCGCCCAGCCCTAATTCAAATGCACACCCTTGGCAGGTCTCACCTTGTGTGCATTCTTTAAGTGATCATAATAGACTTCCTCAATGGCCTGGAAGTATATGACTCCCTTCAGCTGGACCTCATGCTTATCTGGAACCAAGAGAGACAGGAGACATGTGACCAATATAACCACCACTCGTGTCCAACTTGCATAAAGATATAGCTCTTCACCTGCTTGTGATTTCCTCACCCTCCCACTAGCTTGACTTCAGGTGTGCGTATGTGATACAGACATCTGTAGGTACACTTGATTATTTAACTGCCCTGTATTTTTGCTACAGAGATATAAGCATTGCATCAGTGCGTTCTTTGTAAGATTGATATCTCGTTACTGCCCTCTAGTGGCCTTGCAGCCAAATGTTCATTTTGCAGAGATGTTGTCTGAATCTCCACTTATGAGTTTAAGGAACAAAAGCATCATAGGGATTAAACTTGTATGTAAATCTGTTTCTTAACTGGTTTCTAAAACTGTGACTTACCAGCAAAGTAGGACAGCGTTCGGCGGTTGCGATCAAAGACAAACCATCGCTTCTTCCATGTCTTGATCTTACCGCCCATCTTGACCAGGAAGCCCCTGCAGGTCTTCTCGGTCAGTGACACGTGATAGCATGTCTCCACGTGGTGGCCGGCCAACTCGATGTGGCCACGGAGGTCAAAATCATCTCTCCTCACTGGAAGGTAGCGGGTTAGGGGGCGGGACTGTGGGACAGAGGGTGGGGTTACACAGGCAAAGTGCACAGAACTGGCCTTTGTAGTGGCAGGCATGTTACCACAAGAGCAGAAAAATGTTAAGAACAGACATTTGGGGGATGTGCCAACAGCATGGTACTCCAGTTAATGACGTGCCATGAAGATAAATGAGTTGGTGTGAGAGCGTCTGTGTGTGGACCTGTTCTCTCTGTCTCTCCCTCAGCTTCACTTCCCTCTCAACCAGCTTCTGCCTCCTGCTGGTTTCCTCTTCTAATCGCTTCTCCAGATCCTCCCTGCGCCTCCTCTCCTCTTCTAGGGCCTGCCGGCGTACCTCCATCTCACGCTCCTGCAGCGGCACATACAGACAGTTCCCAGACATGCGCTGGTAACACATCAGGGGCTTCGGAGACCATGTGACTCAGAGACCATGTGACTCTGCCAAGACGCACTGCTGATACCCGATTCTCCAAAAGCCGGATCTTCTCAGCCTGTGCTTCCCTCAGCAGTCTTTCCATCTCCTCCAGTTTGGCAGCGTTGGCGGTGCTGGCACTGTGTGGACCAGCAGAGAAAGGAACCAGGAATCAAGGATGATATAGGGGAGATGGATGGGTGTGGAAGAGGAGAGGCAACTGGGTTTGGAAGACTGCTGCATTACCGACATTAACAGCAGGGTTTGACTTCACACACGGCTATAAGACACCCTACCAGGCACAGCTACCAATAAATCATTCATCATATGGTCAATTCTAATAAACATAATCATGATCCACATCTCTCCAGCCCAACACTGCCCAGCCTGATCCTAGGCAAGCTTCCTTCTTAAGTAGCTCCACCATCACCTGGAGATGTTGTCAGGTGAACAGGCGGAGATGCTGGTCTCCATGCTGTCCGAGCTGTGAATGCTGACGCTGTCCATGGCGTTGCCGTTATCCCCACAGAGGGAAGCATGCAGCTGGACACTGGAGTGAGAAGCAGCCCTCACCCGCCTCTCATCAGTGCCCCCCAAGAGGAAGGCACTCCCTGGAGGACAGAGGGAAGCACCGCAGTGAATCCCCACACCTAACCCTAACTATACCTCAAACCCCAATCCCACAGGCCACACCCCCTAAACCTATTAGCAATCTTAACACTAAACCGGCTCCAGTTACTCCTGTCCTGCTAATCCACATTCCTGCTGCAACATTCAGGTACGGACAGACAGACAGACAGAGACGGACAGACAAATACACACAGACGGACAGACAGAGACAGAGACACAGACAAACACACACACACGGACAGACAGACACACACACAGACAGATACACACAGACGGACAGACAGAGACAGACAGACGGACAGACAGACGGACAGACCCTTTGGCAGTGGTCTGGCCTCCAGGCAGCGGGGGAGGATACTGCCACAGCTGGCGCTTTGGACCAGGGGAAGGTGGGCCTGTAAGGAGGACAGAGTCAGGCAGGTACCCTGACTACAGGTAGAAACAGGCAGACACACCTAGACGCACCTTAGAGGTCATTCCTCGACCCAGCGTGACACTGCTGAATGCTGGCGATGTAACAGATTGGCTCTTTTTCCGGGGTGACCTGTCAGTCAGCTGTGAGCCCGCCTCTTTTCCTGCCCTCTTGCTCTCATCCAGTAGGCGGACCTGCCGTCGTGAAACATGAAGACAGCGGTTCAGATGGCTCACACTGTAGTGCGGGGGCCAATGGGTGGTGGGGGCAGGGGAGCCCCTAAAATCAGATTGGCCGCCTGGGTGCCTCCCATTTCCATTGACTGCAAGTGATAAAACACAGAAAACAGTTTTCCCAACAATAATTTGTCTTTTTTCCATCTCCCTCGCACTTACCCCCCCTTCTGTATCACACAGAAGCACAGGGCCACAGCGTCGTGCTGGAGGTGGGGGGGTTTGTGACATAATAGTAACTGCAAACCCACCTCCTACCACCAGGGGGCCAGTGGTGAACATGGTTCTCTCACTGTTGGCCTCAAAGGGTACTAACTGATAGCTGGTGACCAGTAATTGCCCCATTTAGGGGCTGTGGAAGCCTTTGCTACATGGCTTAAAACCCACGCCTGGGTAGAGAAGGAAGAAAAACAAAAGGCATATGAAAAATGTTTGCTTGTACTCCCCAGGTGAATGCTGGGGCAAGACCACCTTAAAGGTAGGGCCACCTTAAAAGCAGGGCCACCTTAAAGGCAGCTTAACCGAACTGTAGGTTGCCCCTTTTTGTATACACTGCTCCCCTTTTGTTTTTCTTAATAACACTTGATTCTGAGGGGGATTGTTTTCACATCTGTCTCCTGAGCCTTTTTACCTGCTACATAAGCTTTGGGTTAATGATGGCGACTCTCGTTAATTCCAGGGGGGGAAAAAAAAAAAACACGACATGATTCTGAGTGCCAAAGATGGGGAGGCATTGATTAGGCTGTTAATGAGCCAGCCGGGGAACTGCAGAAGACATCTGCTCTGAAGCTAAATCCCGACTATTGTGCCGGATGCATGTTAATGAAAGACTGCAGTGTGTCGGAAAAATCAAACAAAGGGGTCATAAGGATCTGATTTGTTTTTAGTCAGATCAGCAGAATGCATTTCACTATTCATTTTTAGGATAAAGACACTAGAAAAATTATTGCGTAATTGCCCCTCCTGCACCACCCCACCCTGCTACCTGCCCGATGACATCATCATACCTCCTTGGTGGGAAAGGCGTGGATCGGGACCCTCCTGCCTCCCATCAGACCTGCATACTCCCTCTCCAGAGCTTCCAGCTTCTCCTTCTCCTGCAACCAGCAGGGGGCAGTATGAGCCACGTTGCCTGTGCTCTTTCTGGCTGTACGTGTGCGTGTGTGATGACCTCCTACCCTCTGCAGCATGGACAGCAGGTTGGCCCTTTCCTTCATAAAGTTCTCTCTCTCCCGCTGAGCCTGCTGGGTAATCTGGCTGCACTGCAACTTCAGGGCCAGGAGCTTCTCCTGAGCATTAAGAAGAAGCACCGTGAGAGACAGACACACACACACACACACACACACACACACACACACACACACACACATCCCCGCAGCTCCTCCCTGCACCTTGCGCGTCACTGTGCTTCGCTGATAGTCTGCAATTTCTCTAAGCAGCTGCTGGCTCAAGTTCTCCTTTTCCTCCTCCTGCCGGCTCCCTCGCTCCAGCTGCTGGCCCAGGTTCTCCTTCTCCTCCTCCTGCCGACTCTCTCGCTCCAGCTGCTGGAACTCCAGGTCCTCAAACCTCTTCATCTCCATCTCCAGCGTCTCTGCATCCTGCTCAACGCGCACACACGAACAGCACGGTCTTGTGCCTGGCTCCGTTTAAAGCGTCCCTTCCCTAGCCACTATGCCACCTAGTGGACATTAGGCGAAAAAGATGCAGGAGCCTGGAGGTACTGACTCTGGTTCAGAGTAGGGAGCAGAGGGGGGGAGGAGGAGCAAAGACAGCGAGGTACGCAGACCAGGAGACGGGTGCGGCTGACCCTGGACAGCTGCAGCTGGAGCTGCTCTCTGAGGGCTTCGGGACAAGTGTCCAGCTGGGTCTTCTGCTCTGAGAGAAGCTCTGCCAGCTTGGCGATCTTTGCCCTCTGTGCATCCAGCTGGGCCCTCTCCTAGGTAGCGAGCGAGGAGGTACAAGAGGGTTAGCTGCACGAATAGGCGTTAGTCTGGGAAGAAGGCATGGAAGTCGACAGAAAGAATGAAAAGGTCTTGCAGAGGCTGCTATGAGCACAGCACTCAAAAATACCCAGAATCCCACAGGGCATGCCCAGAGTCACTTCCTCCAGCTCCGCGTGCAGTGTGCGTGTTACCGTAGCGATGCGCGTCTGTCCGCCGCTCCCCACGTGGTGCAGTTTCTGGTTGAGCTGCTCCAAGAGCTCCTTGTCACGCTGCAGTTGTTCAGCCTCGGCCTGCTGCTCCCCCTCCAGCAGGGCGCGCTCCAGCTCCACCTGGAACCAAAATGGCGGCGCGAGTAGGAGGGCCGGCTCACACGCGAGCATGTCAATGCCTCCACCCGCCTCACCTCTCGCACAGACTCCTCCATCTGATTGTCCAAGTCTTTGATCTTCTGCTCCAGCTCCTCTACATTGTTCAGTGCCTGGATCCTCTCCTCTTCAATACGTGTCACTTCCTGTTTCAGCTGCACGTCCTCCCCTATCCCAGGCAGCTGCTGAAAGACAATTTCAGAGATATCCTGGGTCATGTACCTGATGACATTATAACATATACCTGTGACATAGACGGAGAAGCGAGCGTGCACCTCGTTCGGAAGGCGCGGTGAAGGAGTGGTCACCAGGCGGTCACGCTGCCCGCCGGACCTGCCGCGCCGGGCTCGGGGCTCAAAGGCAGCGGAATCAGAGAAGACGGACTCATCATCAGACACCTGCAGCTTCTCCAGCTCGCGGTTGATCTTCTGCAGGTCAGTCACAGTGGACCCGCCCCGGCCCAGTTCTGAACACAGGCTGAGGATGGTCTCCAAGCGCTGGCGCTCCTGGGGGCCACATGCTGCCATTACACACACACACCACACACAGCAGACTCACACTGACCCAGAATCAGCGGTCAGAACATACACCACACACAGCAGAGTCACACTGACGTGGGATCAGCGGTCAGAACACACACCACACACAGCAGACTCACACTGACCCGGGATCAGCGGTCAGAACACACACCACACACAGCAGAGTCACACTGACCCAGGATCAGCGGTCAGAGCACACACCACACACAGCAGACTCACACTGACCCAGAATCAGGGGTCAGAACATACACCACACACACACCAGACACAAACTGACACAGGATCAGCCGCCTGTGCGCAATGGCACCTATGTCCTCACCAGTCTCTCCACCTCCTGCTCGCGCAGACGCTCATCCCTCTGCCGCTGGTGGTAATCCCTAAGCTCCTCCTTCCCACTCAGCGAGCTGATGCTGCCATGCCTCTCTCGGAACTGCCCCGCCCCCAGCCACGCCCCCAGCCCCGCCTTCCCGAAGGACGACCTCCTGTCGCCCAGCCCCAGCTCCAGGCACGGGGACGACCCACGCAGCACGCTTCTGTCCACATCACAGTGAGAACCCGAAAGAGAGCGGTTCCTTCTCCGGGGGAGTCGGGGGCTACCAGGGACGCTAGCGGGGACGCTGGCCGGGACAGTGACGTCGGGCTGTCCCGTCAGACCGGGGCTCCACTGCGAGCGTGGCCAGGCGCAGACGGACTCCCCCCCCACGTCAAGGCCACCTGGTGCGCGGCGGTGAGGCACTGAAAGGGCAGGGCTGTCTGCCGAGCGGTAGAGGCGAGGCAGCGAGAGGCTGTGAGCCCCCAGGCTGGATAAGGACCCCGCTGAGTGTTTCCTCTGCCGGAAGGCAGAATCCAGGCCCCCCCTACGGGCCAGCCGCGGGCTGGAGGGGACGCTGGCCGTCCCGCTGGAACCCCCAGGCCTCAGGTAGCGAGATCGGCCTTCGGACGCCGAGCCGTTCCACGTGGTGAGCAGGCGCCTCCCGTCTGAGGAACCCGGCGGGCCCGTGCTGTCCTGGGACAGGTTACGGAGGCCGGAGATCAGGCTTGTGGGGGTGGGACTCAGGGAGCGCTCCCTGTCCCCATCCCGGGGCGAGGGAGGGGTGGAGAGGCTGGTCACATGGCCAGATGCCTTCAGACTTCCAAGTGGCCGCCAGTTCAGGTCCTGGGAGCGATGACTGGCACTGATGGGCGGAGACAGCGCCAGGGTGAGGTACTCCCCATTGGTCCGTAAGCTTGCTTCTAGAGCCAGCTTCTTGCGCTGCAATGAGTCCATCAGCTCCTGTAGCTCCGCCCCAGACCGCATACCCCGTGATGACATCACTCCGGAGCTCTCGCCGGTCAGACGTCAGACAACCTGGAAGCGTGAGGAAACGTTTAAGGATGCAGCTACAGCAGGGGCGGCAAACACTCTGCTGGCTAGACATTAGACGCTGCAGACGAAGCCTCTCGATGGGCCCAAAACAAACATGGCCGTTACTTCAGGAATGTCTCTTCTAAAAATGGAGATGAGAAAGCTCTCGTGCTATTCTGGAGCTGGGACCCCCCCCCTCCTGATTCCTTGCTCTGCTGCCCACCACCACCACAAAGGCTGCAGGAAACGCATGTGAGAACATCACCCACGGCAGACTTCACTGCACACTTCTCACCACTGCGAGGCTGCATTTTACTGAGGGGTTGGGTGGCTCCCCCTCCCCCCTAGCCCCCCCGAGCACAGGGGCGGGGTCTGAGGCCCCAGTCTGTGCTGATGATTATGCGCCCATGTGATCACCATTCCATCGGCATTACAGACTTCCTCTCCAGTCCTGCAATTACTATCAGCTGTGGCCTAGAAGACACACTCGCATCTGAATTCCCGCCTCGTCGGCGATTTCTCTTGTCTTAAAGTCCTGTTCATCAGCCCAAAAAAAAACAACTGGGAAACTGGAAGCATTTTGCTCCGTTGCATGATTATTTTAAGTAGCTGAAGTTGAAACAAAATACGTGTGCGTGATGGCCAGACCCCCACCATATCTGTTTCTCATGAGGTGTCTTTGTTAGGTCTCCCCCCCCCCCACACGCACACACACACAGACACACGCATGCTAAACGTCTGCATTAGCTTCTTACTTCCCAGTGGTGTGGGACAGTTCTTTGGCGGCCGTGTCTGAGATGAAGGCAGCTGAAATAAGCAGGACTCACCCCGGCAGAGAGCGCCTCCTGCAGGGGTGAAAGAATACCACATGCTATGCGCAGTCACGACTCCAGGGGACAAAAGACAACAGTTTTTTTTTTTCCCCCCGCATGATCCACCCCCTATTTTCTGCCTCTGTGCTAATGACGAGCAGTGGAAACGATACCCAGACATTTTAACAGCTTGGCTTCGTAAACACAGCAGTAAAGTGCCGCTAAAGAAGCACGTCCCGGCCCGGCCCAGACCCCAGAGGCCTGGTTGCCTGCGATTTGGCCCCCAGCTTTGGTGTGCATAGTGCAGGGAGATGAGAAAAACATCCAGGCTGAATGGAAAAATGCATCGTGGACAGAGTTCATCAACCCAGGCAACTCGAATGTGCTCCTGGCGAGAGGGAAACCCAGACAGGCTCCAGCGAGGCTCCAACAAGAGGCCTCTGAGTCGGCATAAGCAGCACTGGGGGGCTATCACTCAAAGGGCAACGTCGCGTCATAGCCCAGAGACAGAGCGCCCTCTAGGGACATGCAGGGCTACGTCGCGTCATAGCCCAGAGACAGAGCGCCCTCTAGGGACATGCAGGGCGACGTCGCGTCATAGCCCAGAGACAGAGCGCCCTCTAGGGACATGCAGGGCTACATCGCGTCATACCCCCGGGACAGAGCGCCCTCTCTGGGCACACAGATCATTTCTATCTAGGGTGACTAATCCATGTGGGGGGGGCACTATGAGCTACTTCAGATTTTACAGACATTTTCAGGGACATGCGGGCTCCTGTGCTTGGCTAATTAGTTCAATTCTTATTGTGCTTTTATTAGTTTGTTTCCTTGATTGAAAGATTCATCCAGCTGTTTCACATTAACATTAGTGACACATGCATGATTACAGAAGACTGACCAATCAGCACACAGCAAGAACTAGCCGCTAAATTGAAATCCAGGTCTTTTTATTTGAAATGGTAGTTTGCAAACCCTGTCCCAGCTCATAGTGTCCCTCCTGACAAGGATTAGATGGTCACCCGATTTCCAACACCATTTTAAAACTCTACTGCAATTTCAGGCAATTTCATTAGTGGCATGATGTAAATTACACCACCATCTGTGCCTAATAAAAGCTACAGAGCCAGTATGTACAGACTTATAGGCAGCTTAAATTGATTTAGAAACATGCCTATGAAACATGGAATTGCTGTTTTTATGCATACCCACAAACCCTGTGTATTTTATGAGTTAGTCACGCACACACCCATTTAGCATGACCTATAACGTAATGTCATCTCTCAGAGACACACAACCCATGACTATGACTATGCTAACCTACATACATGGTTAACACACCACACCCCAACCAAACACCCATAAGGGTGCCTCACACAGAACTACAACACCCATCAAGCCCTTATACTGGACTACAATACCCATCGAGCTTTCATCCTTAAATACAAGACCCATAAACTTGGATTATTTGAAATGCAAATTTTAGGTGTAATTATTTTAACTTAAATTCAGTCTGTTTTATTAACCAATAATGGTATCTGCACACAGTGCATTATGACACAGAACCTCCTATGGGACCTTCAGACTACAATAAAACTCAACCCACCATTATGGTCTCTGACTATAAGAGACAGCAGGGATATGAATTAAGTAGAGAAAACTTCAACAGCAGTCAAGTGGGATGAGTGGGAGAGATTTAATTTACGCTCCCAGGCGTCTGTATGTGCAAGTCTGTTTACACAATGAAGAGGTAAGTAAAGGTCCACAAACACCAACGGCTAATCTGCGGCTTAACAAACATCCAAGTCTTTATGAACAAAGAAACTGATTTGTTACCCTTAATGTCCCAGAAGCTGTTTTACTCTGCAACAATGTGTCTACCAGGCAAAAGGACAGAAAAGCTGCCTCCCAGTGGAGCAGCAGGGTTCACGAGGGCCAGTGACCATGCCTTCTTCACGGGAGGCTCGCGCAGGCACGCATGCAAATCCAGACGCACGACTCTGCAGAAGCACCACCATGCAGACACACAGAGATGCTGCGCCTATTCCCCAGCCCCCACTACATGCAACTTTTCCCCAAATTCTGCACTGACCCTCTTATCACGTCAGTTCCATGGTGGGATCAAGAAGTCAAACTTAATTAACCAAGTCTAAGTTAGCCGTCATTAGGTACAGTAGCAGTAAACTGGGCATTAGTGGGGCAGTCTAGGGCGAACGCGACCATAACCTGTAAGATCGGCACCACGGTGGTCTCAAACCCCAAGTCGTTCATTTATTTCTTTAAAAAACACCGTACGTGGAAAAACAGCTGGACTATTCACTGAGCCCGGTCCAAGTAACTTCACAGAAAGTGACTTTAAAGATACCGGTGAAGAAGGCTGAGCGCTTCCTATAGCAGGAGCTCCTGCGGTCCATGATAGCGAAGCCAAAGCAGAACCAAACACTCCAAACTCACTCTCCAAGCCGATCTGCCCCGCGATAGAGTCGTCCTTCCCCGAGGATCACTGACCTGCACCCTGGCTCCATTCAGCAGGCTGCTCGGACAAACGGGCGTCGCTCCGTCCGCCAGACTAACATCACCACGGCGGCTGTGCCGAAGAACGACGCCCCCAAGACGGACCTCCCCTCCTCCCCAGCAGCTCCGCCGAGCCCCGGGACGGACCGGTCCGGTCGCTCAGGACGGCACCAACTTCACATGGGGGGAACCGCTTCAACCTGGCCAGTGAGACGGACTTGGGAAGGCTGGGCATAAATTGTGTCGGCACTGAGTTTCAGAACACCACCACTTGGAACCGGAGCTCGGACAGAAAGAACTATCTCGCATTTAAATGCCAACGAAAGTCACCGGGGCCGTCTGGTTTCCCCCTGCGGGTGGTGGTACAGCCGCGGCAAGATTAATAAAGTTTAAAAAGTGTCTGGATTTGATCCTACTTTGTCTGCTTCGCCAAAGTGCGAGACTCGGGGGATAACGAGTGAAAGGCACCGGGGCATCAAAGGGGGAGACCGGAAACTTAGTAACAAACATAATAACATCAAAGAAACATAATAACAATCATAATAACTGCGGGAATAAAGATAAACGCCAGCACTCAGACATTCATACGAGAATTTGTGGTACATATGAATCGTGTAATACAATGCCGTAAGAGCCATTGTGCGTTACGTCATAAAAAGGAAAATCAAGTCTTATTCCCCATCAACAATTTGGAGCGGGAGTGAGTCTGGGTGTGGGAGTGAATCAGACGCGTGTTTTTGTGTGATACATTTGCGAGTGTGTTTATAGGAATGTATCTCTGTGTGTTATTGTATATGGGACGTATTATAGGGGAGCCATTGTAATGCGCATATAAATGTTAACATGGTTGTGCTTATACGACTGTGTGTGTGTGTGTGTGTGTGTGTGTGTGGGTGGGTGGCTGAGATACACATACGGGTGTGTTTATAGGACTTTGTGAGTGTGATATATACATACGGGTGTGTTTAAGGCAGTGTACGCACCCCATCCCCCATATCCTTCTCTTCTCATCATGGGGAGGGTCCCTGCGCTGATTATTTCCAGACCTCAGTTCACTGCCTGCTGCCCGTAGACGGACGAAGACAACCTCTGTATGCACAGGCACTCCGCCTCCGCTGCCTGTGCTGCCTGCACTGCTCATAGTCTATGTTCATGCCATGCACTTAGTTTATTTATATCAATATAGAAATAATAATCTCAGTATGTAAGGGTTACGCTTTACAGCTGAGGGAATCACCAGGACAAGCCCTTGGAACTCCGCCGGAAGTGGGCCGGTCCTCAGCAGCACGCAGTACTCTTTGTCTCTCTCTGCAGAGTACCGGGGAAAATACTCATACACAGACACACACGGTGTATACGCATACTGTACACACACACTGGGCATACTCACTGCACACATACACTGCATACACAGACACACACACAGACACACACGGTGTATACGCATACTGAACACACACACTGGGCACACTCACTGCACACATACACTGCATACACAGACACACACAGAGACACACTCGGTGTATACACATACTGTACACACACTAAACACAAACACTGCATACACAGATACACTTGGTGTATACACATACTGTACACACACTGGCCACACACACTGCACACATAAACTGCATACACAGTGACACACGGTGTATACACACACACACACACACACACGGTGTATGAACACATTGCACACATACACACACTGAACACATACACAGTATATACCCACACCCAATGCACACACACTGCATATATATACTGCACACACACACACACACTGCACACACAGAGACACACAAACAGACACACATGGTGTATGCACACACTGCACACGTACACCGCAAAAAAACACTGCACACATACACTGCACACATACACGGTGTATGCACAGTACACACACACTCACACATAGTTACGTGCCTTTGCTCTGTGGAACTGTCGCTGCTGATGTGTTTTGCTGATGCCTGGAGCTTTTTCAGATTTCAAGTGATGGACGCTGAGTTCACTTATGCTCTTTCAGTGGGAGTGGGGAAGGTTCCAGTAAGTAATAGTTCCTCTTTCCCCCCCAGTGTTCAGAGGGGAATAACCCAAATGTACAAAGACAGATAGAGGAGAGGCAGACTCAGCTTCCTGCCTGTTTAAGAGACTGTGAGTGTTTCACAGGAGAGTTTTGCCGCAAGTGTGGGTCATCAGGACAAGCTGGGAACCTTATTCCCCCTGTCTGTGTGCAGTTCTGTGGGACTGGCAATGTCTGCCGGTATAGTAACCCAAGAGAGAACACGACGACACGCTTCAAGAAGGATTGAGACATGTATGTGAATGTTTGTCGAGGCGGTTATCGTACCCCTGACATACTGAACACACTGTGATGATGACAGTTTGTACATGACAGTCTAATACATAGATATTTTCGCTTATATGTCATTTTTGCAGGCTACAATACTGTTTTGATTGACCTGCTACCCGCCCGTGTGTAATGAATTACCCGTCCGCATACCCGCCCGTAAAATTCCAGAACATTACAATCCGTCCGTTTCAGCAACTAAATGCATGTGTTAATATTTCAATGTTAGTCAGCACATTGCTTCTTAAAACGTGCGAGGAAAGGCCAGGATTTTCCTCTCTAAATTTTGGCCCTGATCACTTCCCCAAAGGACAGTCTGTATGACCTTTCTGTCAGACATGTGTTGAGGGACTGTCTTGAGGGACTGTGTACTGAACAGTCGTGTGCCAAGGGTCACGGCGACCGCATGCGCCGGCTGTGTGGCGTGTGACGGCCACCCGGGACACAGTGACGCGTTCAGCGTCTGTCGCAGTACATCCTGCCGGTCAAGAACACGAGCGTCAGGCCCGTAGCAGCCTTCTCGTGGAATAAAGTTCATTATAACAACACCGAAACACTAGAACTGTTTTCAAAAGCTGTATAAAGAGATTATTTCACATCATCGTTGATCAAAATGTTTCCTCTACTTAAATGCTCTATTCCAGTGAAGAGGGGTGAGGGTGGATCGTTGAATTAGTCATGCTCAGAAATCCAAACACCAGAAACTCAAGATCTTCACATAATGCATTTTGCCCAGCTGTTGTTCAGCCACAGAATGGAGGGCCTGCAGCATTATAAACAGGAAACACTCCTTCTGGGTGTGTGTATGTGTGTGTGTGTGTGTGTGTGTGTGTGTGTTTGAACATCCCCAGCCCTGTGATTTGTCCATGGTAAGTTTTCTTGTTTATGACGCCAAAATAAATAAGCGACGTTTTCTTGGGAGCCTGATGGGGAATTCCTACTCGCTCCACAGCCAAGGATCACACCACTGACCTGCATTCTGCTCTCTGTCCTACTTGATATCTCAGCCTGTTTGACTCAGATGTGGTGGGCGAGCGCAGCATCCTGACTGTGGTGCCTTACCGCTCCCTTGTGACGCTAACTGCCAACTGCCCTGTCCGGCGAACACAGATGTAGGAGAAAAGTTTGCGTTTAATCCAGAAATGGTACAAAAGTGCATGTGAAAGTTTATTTTTGGCAAAGTTTCCCTTATGTCATTGTTAAAGCTGGTTCTACTAAAGCCTGTGAAATAAATATAAAATATATAAAAAAAATCACCCTGGATATCCACATTTGATATCGCCTCTAGATTACCAGTGGAAACTGAAAAAGTGCCCAGGCTCTACCCCAACACTAGATTACCAGTGGAAACTGAAAAAGTGCCCAGGCTCTACCCCACACTACGGCCAGTATGAACAGCTGGGTTTTCTTTTGCACGTCAGTACGCCCCAAGGCCGGTACTTGTCACCTCACAGGGTGTGCAGCTCTCTGAATGACACAGGCAGGCTGCGCCTTTGTGACCTTCACAACAACAGACCTTGTGTCAGTAAAAACTAGCAATACAGGAAGCACCGCATGAGTTCAGACGAGGTCCTCAGCAGGAGCCCCTGAATGAAGGAGATTAATAAAGTGTGTTCATGAAAGTTTGTGGAGCTTTGGAATGGGAGGTTTGGTGCAGATCATTATGCGTATCATTATTATCCAGGCTGAGGCTTGACTGTATTGAGTCTACCTGCTTGGCTGAACCTATCAGATTTATGTTACTATGGTAACCCTACAGACAGATCCATGCCTAACACCTGAAGCACGCAGCCTTCAGACATTTGCTGTCAAGTATCATCAGCACCAGCAACCCCACAGCAGCACTGGGCAGGCGACATATCGCCATGACGACAGGCTTCAGCTTCCGGGTCACATGAGAGGAAGGTCAAGCAGCAGAAGGTCATTGAGCCTGATGACCGTAGAAGCAAAGTCCACCAGTTCCACAAAGTCAGAGGTGATGATGTTGACCCCATTGATTCCTGGCTTCTGGGCTTCCACCCAGGTCATGATGGTGGGGAGGTTTCTGCAGAGCAAGCGAGAAGGAATGTTTATTAGCAAATGGATGGACAGTGGGGCCAACTCAAACACTCACGCATACGCAGAGCAACTCCCTCACAAACATCATTCCTTTTACGGCTTTCCCATGTTCTTGTCATTTTCATGAACCCAAGTCTAACTGGGGGGTCATTTACACAAAAATGTTCTGTGGGCAGAACGAAAAATGGTTCAGAGTGAAAACTAATCAGACAGTAGAGGAGGTGGGTCCAAGCAACTAGAGGAGGTAGGACCAACCAATCAGATGTCTTAGACCCACCTCCTCTACAATCCGATTCGTTATCTTTCTGAACCAATCATTTTTCGTTCTGCCTTCAAAACATCTTTGTGAAATTAGAACTCCCACAAGCAGTCAGATTCAGAAACTCACTGAGAGTAATAAAATGTTTCATCACTTAGCTTTTTTTTTTATTAAATTGCACTGTGTTTATTGAGCCAAGTGAATTGATTCATGCAGCTGTTTTGCTGCTGGGCATT
>JAODJW010000048.1:6835136-6848351 GCA_026777045.1 Hyperopisus bebe
ACTAACAGTTGATCATGGAATATTTAGTAGCGAGGAAATTTCATGAATAGACTTATTGCGCTGGTGGCATCCTATCACGGTACCATGCTTTAATTCACTGAGCTCCTGAGAGTGACCCATTCTTTCTCAGATGTCTGTAGAAGCAGTCTGCATGTCTAGGTGGTTGATTTTATACACCTGTGGCTATGGAAGTGATTGGAACACCTGAATTCAATGATTTGGAGGGGTGTCCCAATTCTTTTGGCAATACAGTGTATGTGTTCATTCTGTATGTCACTCTGTGCCTGAATACATTGCTACCAAACGTTTTGCCAGGTTGTCACTGATTTGAGAAATAAAATACAACTGTGATGCCATTTTCTTTTGATTTAGGCCTGCATTTTCCTTAATCTCCATAAACTAAGAATAACATATTAATAACATAATAACACATTGGACATGGCCCCTTTTTAGGGCTCCAAATACATACAAAAATACTTGTAATATATATTCAGATTGCCGACATTTTAAATAATAATAATGAATTCTGACTTGAATTTTGAATTATACCTATTAGTGAATTCTATCTTTTTACTGATTACTTGCGAGTGTGTATACTTTCATATAGCCTACTTAATGAGCTTGTGTGACAATTTTATGCCTATTCATAAATCATGGTGCGAGTAGAAAAAAAATCACTGCTGCAATTGAATACGTGAAATGTATAATCAAGTTTTTTTGTTGATGTTGTTTTAGAAAAGCAGGTGGAAATGCATTTGGCAGTCGAAGAGTAGTCGTAACAAGCAATAAATTCAAAAAGCCGTAAAAACCTCATTTGCCGCGTTCTTTCTCACTCGCCAGCAAATATTACAAACGGAAGCTACGCCAGTCGTCTTCTGACATTAGCATCCATCTGGCTTCTGTTCCCGGATTTTGGTCAAAGTGGGACTGAAATTTGAAAGGCAATTGGTTTACTAAACACTCACGTTTATCACGTCCTGCAACAACGTTTTCTGTGAACCCGGTGAAGTCTGAAGTTCTCATAGCGTAGTTCTGGGTAATATTAACGGGGTTTGTTGCGAAGGACCATTTGAAGAAAGGCAACAACATAGCGATCACTTTGGGATTTTAGTTCTCTTTTCTACGATTCCCGTTGCTATTCCTCAGTGTCGGAGTTACACAAGATTAGCAGATGTAAAACAAGGAGTCTGAAAGCTATTCTCCGAATAGGGGGGGCATTAATCCGTTAGGTAATTTCACGCAATTTAGTTCAGCACCATGAACGGGTCAAATGGAGGAAAATGACTTTAGTGAAAGAAGCGCATTGATTGCTCTAGTGGCTCTGCTTGGTGCGGCGTGCAGATTAAATCGGGGAGGCTGGAGAATGGCACTTTTCGAAATGACTTGTTACTTCATTGATGAGGAGTCCCTCCTTATGAGCCGCACTGGAGATTCTAAACCCAATTTTACGCCTTTGAAAGCATGTTTTTGTTAACAGGCAGAGAAAAACAGACCATTATAGCTCGACAGATTCACGCTTTTTCTCTCATGAGGCGAGCTTGTTTTTGTTAAATATGGATTAATACAATTATCGTTAGCATCTATTAGGTGCCAGAATAAAAATGCGTGTAAAAACCTTCGGGATGCTTCGGTGGCTGTCCCCAATCACACCTCAGTGTCTGTGGATATGTGTGCGTGTGCACGTTCGTTTGCATCAGGGCTATATTAGGCTGCAGTCCTGTGCTATGCATCTGTGTGCCCCGTGATGGTCTGGAATGAGGCCCGGGAGAAGGTGTCGGTTAGAAACAAAATAATTCGGCAAGTTTAAGGTTTAGCCGGTCGAAAACGAAATAAATGTACAAGTTTAAAAATCTACAATAATCGGAATCAGAATGTTAAGCAGCGAGTTCTCTGGCACACACGCACTCAGTAAACCACATTTGCTCTGCATTGAGAGACGCGCAAGGAGCCAGGTGTTCTGACAAAACATCCTACCTATCGAGACGTGCTATCGAGCGTTTCTGCGCATGTGCAGTTTCACCGTTTTGGGATTACGGTTAGGTTTTAGGGGTTAGGGTTAAGGTAAGGGTTTTAGGGATCTTTGTGGGGTTAAGGTAAGAGTTAGGGTTAGGGCTATGGATTAGCACTACGGTAGGATGGTTTGATAAAGTAGGACGTTTTGTCAGAACACCGGCAGGCGCGTCTTTGTGCTCGCAAGTCTTTTAGCAGTGAGCGCGCTCGCGGAGCTGCCACAAGTGATCGCTTGCTATTGCTAATCACTGGAATTCTTCAAACGACGGATGATTAAAAGAGGCCAAGGCAGGGCTGAAAAAGTGCAGACTTTATAAAAGTGCAGAATTTGTTCTTTATCGGGATAATAAAACGTGACAGGCATCATTTATGGAAGTTTCCCCATAACAAATACATAGTTTTGGGCATAAAACTCCGGGGCTGAAAATGAATCCCATTCCATGGCTGACTAATCCTGTCCAGTACTGCCTGGAATACACTTATTTCCCTCTGAATTTCTGTCTGAAGTCAGTGTTCAGAAGATGTAGATGAGCCTCCACCCTGGTTCCATGTGTGTGGAGTTTGCATCTTCTCCCAGTGCCATCATGGCTTTTCCTCCAGGTACTCTGGTGTTAACTGGACTTACCAAATTGTCCGTAGGCGTGAATGGTGAGTGTGCCATATGAGGGTTGCTGTCCTGGCTGGTTAATTGCCTTGTGCTCATAGGTTCTGCACCTCTGTGATGGTGAATAGGACAACAGGCATAGAAAATGGATAGATGGAAAAATGAATGTTTGTTTCTAATTATTTAATTAAATTTGGAATGTCTCCCAAGACAAAACAGGAAGCCGATCTTTACTTTATGACATTCTGTGGCCGCAGGTCAATGTTTCAACCCCAGAGAAGACAGAGGTGTATTTCTTCTGTTACTGTAGAAAATGTTTGTACAACACATTCGTTTATTGCTTTTCTTTAGCTCATTTTGCTTCTCCCAATACCATAAAATATTTCCAGTACATATTTCTGGTTGAAAGTTCAAAAACTCCACTGACAGAACTTAAATGATGAAGGGTCATAATATTTTTATGAGTTAAACTAATATTTAATGGAAGTCTTGCATAAAACCTTTACAATAACACAAATGCATGAATACGGCCTTTTAAAACACTGTAAAATATACAAAGCTCTCCGTTATAGCTCTCATTTTAAAATTAAATATCAGTCGAGGCAGGAATGAATCCACAGTGAGAATGCAGAGGGTGGCGTCCTCTGCTTCGTACAGGTGACTCACGTGACGTGTATCAGTGCTTCCCAGTCCGTCACACTGAGGAGTCTGTTTGTCCCAGCCTGTCACAGCTGCTGGAGCTCTCAGCTCGCTGCTCACCCTGTCCCCTTAGACACAGAGATCTTGGGGACAGCAAAAGGCCACTGTTACAGCGCCTGGAGGACCCCACCCAGCACGGGCACGTGCTCATCGTTGGCAGAAAACACTAGGGCATTCTGGGAGCTGGAGGTGAGCTGTAAGGCCAGCCCTCTTCACTTTGGTCATGCGTGTGTGGGCGGGGTGAGCACATGGGGGCGGAGTTTAACACACCTCCTTTCCCGCCCCCCCGGGGGGCAGGACGTTCAGCTGAGCCGAGTGCTCCCTGGCTCTGAGCCGCAGGGCCGCGATGCTGGAGGCACGGCGGTCAGCCGCCACAAAGGGCGACGGGGAGTCCGGCAGAGAAGCTGCCGGAACCATGGCATCCACAGAGGTGGCGGGGGGGCGAAGCAGTGCGGGCGAGGAGGCAGGGGCAGTCAGGGATGCCATGGAGAAGAGCCTGGGGGAGGAGCTAGTGAAAGCTGACCGTTTCATCATCAGCAGCACAATGCAAAAGGCAGGACCGCTTACCTGCCGAAGGCGGGACTCAGGAGGGGCGGGTGCCGGAAGACGGCAGCGCCCAGCAAGGCCCCCAAGCCAAACCGGGGCCCCGACCCACTGGGAGGGTGAGCCAGCCCCCGGAAGGTGCCGGTGCTCCAGGGGGAGTCCTGGGCCTGGGGAACGTGAGCAGCACATGGTCCCCCTTCCAAGTAGGGGCCCAGGGGGTGGGATGAAAGCAGGTGTCCCGAAAAGGAGAGCCCCTGGGGTGCCGCGTGGGCCCCCGCCTTCTCCCGCTTCCTCCATTTGGCCCGGCGGTTCTGGAACCACACCTGTCAGCCACACGGTGCAGGTATGAGGCAGGTATGAGGCAGGTATGAGGCAGCAAGGGAGAGCGGCTCTCAGCACAAGGCAGCCACTAATGTACATTCACGCGGAGGACAGCGGTCTGGCTCAGTAGTTAGTGTCTAGTGTGTCGGTAGGATGGGGGGGGGGCACTCAAGGCCTCATAGCAGCGCTGCACCCTACAGTCAGACAATGGGAAATCAAGCAACAATCTACTCCAATTCATACTTCCTCTTGGACTAAAGGCCAAACTGCATCTTCTTTTTTGGCCTTTTCATAATAAAGTAAGAGAAGGCTGCAGCTGAGAATTATTAACAAAATAATTAAATAACAAATCATATAGTAAAAAACATTTTTTAATTTTGTGGCACTAACTACTAATATTACTGACAACCAAAAAACAAAACAACAACAATAATAATAATAATAATAATAATAATAATAATAATAATAATAATAATAATAATAATGTTAGACGATATACCTACTTGTACTCGCGCCTCTGTCAGTTCTAGCCGCACTGCAAGTTCCTCCCTGCCAAAGAATTTAACCGCTGTATTTGATTTCAAGCATAATATATTAACATTGCGTTTCAGTAATCTGAACAAAAAATGGCTTTGTTATTTACGGCTATTATCTGCGTGGAATAATTTCATTTGATTTTATTAACTGATTCTGTACACCTATAGTTTTAAGGCGCGAATTAAAGATCTATTCGACGGCGCTGCATACAATGAAACATGGCGTGCGGAAAAAGCACAAAATGTTCATCTTAAAAACAATTTCGCTATATTTGATTTATAGACTTATGACCGATTCTCTGCCTTTTCCAATGTAACATTTATTAAACATAGGATATTGTACATTCTGTCAAAAAAAACAAGGTGCAACAAATTGTATCCATCAACAAAAATTAAAGGATTCGTTGCGTTATTATTATTATTATTATTATTATTATTATTATTATTATTAAAAAAGGATTCGTCATTTCACGTACGAATATACGTACGAATATTATCTATTAAGCACAAGATCAATATTAAAGGAAGTAAAGGATGTCCCGAAATGAACATTTTAAAATATAAATGGAAACCGTTCTAAAATAACCTAAATATGTTTTTTATCCTACAAGAATTCATTTTGCATTCTCAAATTTTAATAAAAGTAAAGCGCGGTCAAAATGACCACATATTTATTTACATTTTCTAAAATCTAAAATGAAAAAATATAAATATAGGTTATTAAAAAGTTTGTAGTATTACTGAGATATTAAATGTGACATTAAAGTTTTAAACATAATTTGTAATTAAAGGAAAGGTCTGTTCAAATATTAGGACAGTTGTCTAACTTGTCTTAATCGATGAGGATGAAACTGGACGCTTGAGCGCGTGCGGTGGGTAGTGAGGTAAACGCTGAACTTTTTACACTGCACCCATTCCAGGTGGCCGCCGTGACGTCACCCGGTGAAATACCTCGGCTGCCTTTACTCTGCCTTTACTCTGCCTCCCCGCCCCAATAAAGTGGCACGAAAGCGGACCGACCTGCATGCCACAGGTGAATATCTTCTATTTTTAGCAAATGTAATTGCCGGTGCTGCATTACCTGGTGAACACGTCAGGGTAGTGCGTCTTCTGGAAGGCCCTCTCCAGCTCTTCTAATTGGTAAGTGGTAAATGTCGTCCTGTATCTCCGCTGCTTGCGTTTGAGCAGGCCCTCCTCTGTGTCACTGCCCGCCGATAAGCACATACTGTCCTCTCCATCTTTAACATCCCCATCGTTGTTGGTGCCCTCTGCTTCTTTCGGAGATACATCTCCAGAAAGCGACTCCATGGATGACTCCTCCTGTACCGCATCTTCCTCGAATTTGAGCGTCCCTGGTTCTGTCAGCGCCTCGGTCCCGCTCTTGGGGCTCTTGGCTCCGTCCAGCCGCTTCAGCGACTGGTTCTCCCTGTAGGACTTGGTACGACTGATGTTAACGGGCGGCGCCTGTATAATTCTGAGATTGTGCATTTTCTCTGTTTTCCCCAGATCCCCGTTTCCCTGAGATTTTCTGCCAGAGTCCAAGTATTTCCCTTCCCGGTCAAAGAACCGGCGTAGCTTGGGCGGCAGGTGCACCTCCGGCATTGAAGATGAGCTATCTTTGGCAGAGACTGCAAATAAAGAGTCAACGGAATTCAAAGGTTAATCCCTATCAAGAGTTTTTAGAAATATGACAAGGAGATGTACCCGTCATCGTTAAATTTTACTGTCCGTGTCATCTAGCGGAAATATGTTTTATGTAGGCCTGTAGCTATTTAAAATTAAAAAATATAAAAATATTCTATCATTATAGCGGAGTAAATGCAAATACAGTATATAGGCTATATATCGCATTGTGTAGTTCTATGTCTCACAAGAAACCTACTAAAATGACTGAAGTCAAATACTCATATAGACATTGCAAATACGCATACAACATAAGCCACACATTATATTTAATCCATGCAGTATTTGCAAGTAAAACCGTCAGCATTAACAATAAATTTAGTGCCCTCGTTAACAGCATATTGAACTGCTTGTAAACGTTTTAGGGACATGATATTTTATAGAAATTAATGTATTACAACCTGGGACTTAAACCGGTAGGCAGTATTTACCACCGTGCAGATTTACAAATAAGGTCAATTAGTTTAAGTAACGAAAGCACTTAATTGATCACATATAATTTATCAGCTTTCTTTTCCTTTTAATTACTTTGTTGACTTGTTTGATTTTATTTACCGCTCCCTACGTAATTACTGAAACAGTAAAACACGAGAACAACCAAACCAATAATAAAAACTATATTTAAAACCTCCAGGCTGATGTGTAACGTGAGCGGCATTGAGGCTTTTCTATAGGGTAGTATTGCTCAGTGCCCAGTACCAAATCTGTCTGTGAAATTAACATCTTCGAAGAAATTAAGTATAACACGTAAACAGAGTTTTGTGCGGGTCTGTTTTCTTACCTTCTGCGCTCCCGTCCAGTTCAGTCGCGCCAGGCGGCGTGCGGATATTTTTTGACCCTTTTAATCCAGGTCCACAGGGACTCGTACGGCCCAGTATACTGTCTATACAGTATGAGGAGAGCCAAGTTGGCGATTTAGCGCTGCACTCATTTCTCTTTGAGTCGCCATCATGGCACTGACGGCTCATGGTTGCCCCTTTGATAAGATCTTTGGATTGTGTTGAAATGTGTTTGTCGCCGATCAGACCTTGTCTCTGTCGCCCTGCCTTGGCGCAGTAACGGTGCGGCTGAGCTGCAGGCGCTCCTGGTCCTGCCACGCGCACACGTGTCCTTGTCCTTCTGATTGGCTCTCGGTGCAAAAAAAACCCACCATCGTTGCGAAGCGATGTCCCACCTAAACTTCCTACTCAGTAATTCGCAAACAAGCTGCACACTCTCAAACAGTAATATCAGCTTTCTACTGCTTTTATCGAAAAAATGCAGTTATGAATGTTTTATGCTGTCATACTTTGGTATTAAGATTTTAAATTTAATTTAAACAATGTACTAACAATACACTACTCCTATTCATAACAAATATCAATTGATCCCTAAAATAATTATCCTTGCTGAACTGGGTATTTTAAAGGTGCTATGAAGTAGGCCTGTATTACACAAACAGGTACACTGTGAAAATATTACGTCCATTTTTTTTTCTTGTTGGAAGAAGTGCCCGCGACTTCTGGATTTATTTTTTTATTTTTTGTGCTAGCCGCAACAAGCGCTATTTTTATTTGGACCAAAATTTAATGACAGAATTGAATGACAAATTCAGAATGTAAGGAAGTCAGATTAATTGTAATTTATTACATGTACGCTACAATACACATCAATACAGGTTAAGTGGTAATTTATGGCGAAATAACCGTAAAATTAGATTTTCGATTGTTTTTTTTTAAGAATGAAATAAACAACATGACTTATTTCGGATGAAGCAGAGACGGATTGCAGAACCCGGAGTCGAGGCTCGTATCGGGAACATTAATGTTTTTCCGAAGGAGAATGAGACCCCAGAACAGACGGAGAAGGTGAGCGGAGCTCAGAAATGAGCGACCTATAACGGCGGTTCCCAGGTTATTTCGATTATTAACTATTTATCCTTCACCTTGGTCGTTTCTTCTCGCTTTTCCTTAATCTATATTACCAACGGAAGCCAAATGAAAAAAGAGGTGACGACATAACTACAACCTATAATTCCTCTTTGCCATGCTTAATTATCATTATCAGGCCTATTGTGTGTTTTAATAACGATTTGAGATAGACATTTTAGCGACTACGTTTCCTATTTTGTCACTTACACGTTTTATGTTCACATGGTACACATATTTGTGCATTGACAATCAGCACAATTTGATTAGCTCACAAACTGCGGCACTCGTCCAGATTACGCTTACTAATAGTTTTAAGTATGTCATCAGACAAGGATGCATACAGCGATAGTGACGTAATTTATTTTCACATGTGTTAAGCACATTATTTTAAAGAAAAGCGAATAATATTACATAGCATAGTTTCGCTGATTTATCCAGCCAGCGTCGATAGCCACAGTGAAAACAGACACGAAAATGACTTAAATAAATCAGCAGCCTATGCTACACGACTGGTGGGAATGTTATTTTGCTAAATTACCATTTTAGCACAACATTTTGCATATATACAGTTACAACCTGCTTATTATACTAATATTTACATACTAATATAGCCTAATAATATTTACTGAAAAAAATGTCTTCAGTACATTTTCATAAAAATGTCGGGCATGAGTGAACACATTTAGTTACAATAAAGGATTCATGATTAGCCTATTGAAATACTTCCCGGAATGTGAGCTCTTACAACGTTAAAGAAATTGCCTTTTTCTTTATCGAAACACATAAAACATGCACAAACAAAAACATGATACCTGGTGGAAGTGTTTAATTTGGTTAATTTATAACTACAATGTGTCCGTTGCACGTTTGTGCTATCGCACAAATGTGTTGCGATCGGTCTAGATTTCGCCTATAATTAACAGTGGACTCCCAAAGCTGCGCGCGCGTTACATCGGGTATGTCCGAGTCGCCATCTACTGGCCATACCGAGCACGGCAGCGGAGCAGCCGAGCGACGGGATTCAAAGTGCGGCGACATAACGCATCACATTATGGTCCACTTTCGGTTTGAGGAGAGAGTTCGAAACCAGAAGAAGGAGAGATACCTAAATGGACTAAGGTGTGTATGCACGTGTCATACCCTTATATGGTAATATACGTTTTAGACGGAATTTGGTCAAATTAGAGCTTACACACATATAAGCAGTAACTTGTATAGCGCAGCGGCCCATCTGTCAAACAGTCAGTAATTTGGCCGCTGCTGGACTTCCAGACGTCAGGCAATTTTCTCCCACCCCTTATTGTCTTTCAGCGAAAGAGAGAAAGTCACAGTATTTAACGAACGTGACCAATGCTCTAATTACTAGTATAAATAGTCCTTAAGAGCTTATGGTGTGTTGTTTCTCCATTCCGGCTGCTGAGGTTGTAATGGGCTGGTGCGCTGTCAGAGCAGCAGAACAAAGAGGGGACCTTTTAGGCGTTCGCGTAAGCAAAGTTAATAGGCGGTTATTAACTGCCCCCCTGATAATTTATTGACTTTGTTAGCGCAAGATCTGAGTGACAAGCCACGAACAGGACAACAATGAATGCCTGCAACCCTGTTATCAACTGTAATCTTCAACAGCAAGAAAGTTATAATAAAAACAAAAGACGCTAATTTCGGTGAACTGCCACATCAATTTAAGTTGTGTAGAATCATAATTGAATGCTTCATATTTATACATAGAAATGTAATAAAATAGGCTAGATGCCATATTCATATGATCTCTACTGTGTCGGATCAGTAAGAACAGACCTATCCATCTTTAAACCAAGTATCCTGGGGTGTTTCTCAATATGCACAGGTTACTTAACCGTACTTGTGTTCACGTGTACGCGATCCACGTCATCGTCCATTGCAGAAGACCGGTTCCAATATTATGAAGTGAAGTAGGGTGGACGGTAATAATCCCCACATGTCGTTCTTGTCCCGCCCCCAATGTTGCATCCTCGCCATCCCTGACCAATCCCATGATTCATTGCCACCAAAGTTCATTCTTGGGAGGCAAGTTAGCAAGACTGCTCATGCCAAGACCACAAGTATGGTCTTTGCAGTCTTGGTATAGAGAAACACTTCCGGTATCTGCATGTTTTTCAGAGACAGGAGATTTGGTGTACCCTCAATGCCCTGAGATGGACTGATATCCCATCTAGAGTTACCCTAGCCTTTTGTCCCCTTTCTACCACAGTTAGAAGATGGAAAGAAATGACTGTGCAGCTGCAGTCTGGCTACAGTGAGCACTGTCACAATACTATGGATCTAAGTCACATACTGTCAAGCAAACAGTGGGTAGGTAATGTTATCAGCTGAGAATCGGAATCCTTTTACTCGTCATGAACAGAAAGCACAAAGTATTTGTTTTAGTGGTGCAATGAGTATACAATTTAAACTGTACTATACTGTCAAGATAAAAAAATACACAAACCAGATAAGAAAATGTGCAATTAATAAACAAACTGGCACATAGGTTTATAAATAAGAGTGAGACGGTGTGGAGTACAAACAGCTTGGGAGATTGGCAAATAAGCTTATAGAGTCAGCATAGTATAACGTACAGTGGGTGAGTAAGTATGAGAAGATCTCATAGGTGCTAGTGTGTTCCTGATACATAGGAACTGCATTACCATGGAACCAGATAATTCAGCTTAGATCAACTGGTCGGGATGGACTCTGCCGTACTGGAAAACGTATTTTTTTTTCCAACAATGCTCGGTTTGTGTCATGAGCGGCAGGAGAGACACGAGCCAGACGCTTTAGAGCAGACACGGACTTTATTGAGTAAAGACGCCAGCCTTTCCGTACACTGACAATGACCAAGCGGGCGAACACAGTGAGGGCAGGCACACATGGAACAGGACAAGCAGAGGAGAGACACGTATAAAGGGTCAAGACATGAGGCCTGGGAATAAGGTGACTATAGGATTGCCAGCGACCTCTGCTGGCCAAATGGGGACTAGGCAGAAGTAGATCATGACAGTTTGCACTATTTATACTATCTCTGCACTTAAAAGAGCCCGATATGTTTGTATCTGTGCACTTGTACCTCACCACTGTATGCAAAAAAAATCCCCTTGCAATTAAAAGCATCTTATCGAAACAGCATTCTGATTTAAGATCTTTTCTCCAGAAGGTAAGGAAAGAAAACCCTTTAAAGCAGTGGGTCTCAGACTTTTCTGTCTCCCCCCCTTCACAAACAGAGGAAACCTCAAGCCCCCGTCCCCTGAACCAAAGGAAATCCACTTTCCGGCAGGTACCCTGCTGTAAATGGCACCCTCTTGCATCGTTGTAGGTAAGTATATCACCAAACGCTTTTAACAGTACACTCTGTGTAGCAAAGTGTACTGTCTGAGCAAGTTTCATTTATATGGCACCAACAGAGGCAGAAGTCAATGGATGGATGGATGGATGGATGGATGGATGGATGGATGGATGGAAGGATGGATGGAAGGATGCCCCCCCCTGCATGTTCCTGTGAGTTGATCTCCTAAAACGCTTTCCATAAATCCGCACAATGGACTGACATCAATTAACAATGCGAACTCTGAAGGTACTAATAACACATTTACTGAGCCAGTTTCTTAAATGTGATATATGTAAGCTGCCGCAAAATGCATCCCATGCGTGCTGCATTGATATCGCATTTATGAAATTCAGTAATTATTATGTAATTCGTTAAATCTGTTGGATGCTAACAGGATTTTGGGATAGAATCAAATGAGAGAACGTAAATGCATTTCCTGGCAGGTAAGCCCTCATAAAGATACAGAAGCCTGTAGAGGACATGCATCAACTTTTTTTTTCTTTTCGTTATCTTGAGATCACAGCATTTGGAACAATCACTGCATCAGATCCTGCAATGTACGTGACCTGCATCATGGAAGACCCTTCTTCATGTACAATGTTCCAGAGCTTTTTTTGTCAAGGGATTACTTGCAGCAAGATCTAGAAAAACACTGATTATCCAGAAAGACATCTGCCTCTGGAAATCAGACATACCTTGTGATCATGATTTGTTTGAGCTTTGTGTTTTTATCATGGAGGAAAATGGGCTGGAAAAGGTGAAACGGGTCCAAAGGCATTAAGACTCTACAAAGATCTCAGACCTCTTATTAGAGAACTTCTAGGCATATAGATAAAGCTACGACGCAGGTCTAACTTTGTAGATTTACAGGCGTCATTGCAAACAAAAAATAAAACTGCATTATATCTTACATTATGAACTATTTTCTTATCCAGGTTGTTACTGAGCTAATTTAATTAACCAGAGTAACCAATAAACTGAAGCAAGGAATAAATTGAAATACAAAAGCATTGTCGTTAAATCAGTTTTATTTTCATTTATTGAAACAGGTCATTGGAAGAAACTCCATTAACTTAAATCAAAATAGAAATGATTTCCTGTAAGTAAATTTTTTTTCAGATATTAAAATAAAAACACTGACCCATTAATATTGTTATGTTTTTTGGCATTCATTAATATCAGTCAATATCAGCCAAATAAAATCTTCTGTATAATGGTAGGTGTGAACCAAAAACATTAACCATATTTCATCTTTTCAAAAAAATAATCCAATAATATCCAATTATTACCCAGCCCTGAAAAGGATTCAATCAGGAAAACACAAGAAAATGTAAGTTTTGGGTTGAACCGATTCAAAATATAAACAGGCTTCATAATTTGGATAACTGCGATGTGATCATGCAGTGTGAAATATGTGTTAACTGAGATGTGAACTTACATGCACTGTGAAATACAGTGGTACCTCGGTTCTCGAACTTAATCCGTATTCATTTTTTTTTCTTAATGGCTTCCAAAACGATAAAGATCTTATCCCAATATTACCCCTGTCCTGCCCCGATCGTCCGCTCC
>JAODJW010000048.1:6901002-6912743 GCA_026777045.1 Hyperopisus bebe
TTGTTTTTCACGATTGCTCATGTGCTCACATGTATTACATCAGTCCATTTATCAGCTTAATAAAGGGGATAATAAAGGACAAAAAGCTAAATGTGAGATGAAAAAGGGAGAAGATGAGAAGTCACAATGTGGTTATTAACTGTGCCCAGCATTTAGAGGGATGGGGGAGAACCCACACCTGCCCTGGGTCTTAAAGACCAAAAGTGACTGGAATGTTACTTCTGTGGGGGTTCTGTTACCTTTGTGAGGTTCTGAAACCTCTGTGAGCTTACCCCTGTGATGCTCTGTTACCTCTGAGAGGTTCTGACTCACACACTGATACACACACTCACACATGCAGACACACACACAGGCACACTTGCCTCTCTTTTCAGTGTGACTAACAGTCACAGTAGAGGCTGAAAGGCGCTTGCAGATGATTGGGCCCGAGGAAGGGGACAGGGTCGTGGTGGATGCTGACACATAGTCAGCAGCTGTAGAGAGATGCATGATGGGAATTTCATACTGGGGAAGCTATGGGGATCAGACAAAATTCAATCCATGCCAGGCACAGGTAAACAAAGTTTAGAGCAGAGAGGCTTCCTATCCTTAAATATAACCTGGAAATCTTTTTATGTTTTTTTATATGAAGCTGCTGGGTTTTACTTCAGAATTTAGAACTGCGGTCACACTGCAGTAGGAGCTGTTACCCTCTGTTGCCATCTTATATGTAAAGATTTCTTTATTAACTATTATTTCTTTCATTATAAATTGTTTTAAAGATTATATTATATTCTATTATTTCTCAATTTTAAAGAATATATGTTTGCACTGCTGCACTTTCGTTTACTATTCAGCTTGAAACTGTATATTGATATTGTATATCATTGTTGTCGTTATTGTTTTTATTTGCTTATCTTAGTTTATATATTTCTTTAATTTACTTTTATAATATGTAGCATTGGTGGGAAAGCACACAGAGTGTCACTGTGTCACTGTTCCATCACTCCATTTCCCAGCAGTGAAAGTGACGTCCTGGCTGCTCTGTCACTGGGGGGGGGGGGGGGGGAGGGGGGCATCTGATCTGATCTGCTAAAAGCTGTGAACACAGGGCAGCTCATTTTGTCTGATGTGGCGCTGGGCACCAAACCCCATGTTCCCACCATCCTCAAGGGAAAGAAAGAGGAGGAAGTGGTTAGAGGAATGAAGAGATGAAAAAGAAAAAGAATGAAATGACCAATGAAATAGCGGACTATGGATGTCACTGAAAACGTGGAGCACATTGTCACTAGTTGTCTCACACTGTCACACTCTGTCTCACACCATTATACCCTGTCACATCCTGCCTCAAGCTGACACACCGTGTCACATCCTATAACATGCTGTCACACCTGGTCACACCCTGTCACACCCAGTCTCACCCTGTCACACCCTATCTAACCCTGTATCACCCTGTCACATGCTGCCACACCCTGTCAAACACTGTCACACTCTGCCTCACTCTGTCTCACATGCTGTCACAATCTGTCACACACTGTCCTCTTGCAAATCTGCAACTTGACCTTCAGCCAAGGCACATGCAAGTTGTAAATCTGTGAAATCTGAGGACAATAAAAAGAAAATGGTTCCCAGCCAGATCAATCCTGCATGTCCAAGAAGAAAGCAGCTTAGGCTGGGAACCCAGACACACCAGCAATGAAACAGGTCCCATTGCATGAGGGTGGGCGGGGCCACGACACGAAGGTGGGCGGAGTCACGACACGAAGGTGGGCGGGGCCATGGTATGAGGGTGGGCGGGGCCATGGCACACAGAGAATGGCAGGAGCTCAGTACCGTGGCTGAATTCGCTGACAGCAGGTGAGGGGGCGGCGAGCTCGGAGGGGTGGGCGGAGGCAGCGGAGAGAGGGGGCGGGGAATTCTCACAGTCACCTGGGCAGCAGGCAGGGTCAGAGCAGGGCGGAGCAGAGAGAGGAGAGCATTACAAGCAGGACTGGGCACCTGTGACCAGCCAGCGGGGCAGATGATTGTAAGAGAGGTTGTTACAGCACAGATCCAGGATCAGGCAGAGTGGTGCTTATTGTGCTGACTGGAGCAGACAGATTCAGACAGACCACCAGGTACTGATCTAGGATCAGGCAGAGCAGCACTCACTGTGCTGACCCGAGCAGACACATTCAGAGAGGCCATCAAGCACTGATCCAGGATCAGGCAGAGTGGCACTCACTGTACTGACCCAAGCAGACAGATTCAGACAGGCCACTGAGCACTGATCCAGGATCAGGTGGAGCAGCGCTCACTATCCTGACCACTCACGCACGTATAGCATTCATCTATGCTGTCACGCGTACATTAACAACCAATAACAGACAATCACACACAGACCCAGGCCCACGATCTCACTCAAAAAGTCGTTCAGTCGCAGAGCGCAAACACACACTAGCTTGTGGCCGCGAAAAAGTCAGGAAGACGGGACTAGTTATACAAGACAATAAGAGATAATAAAAATACGTGCCCCTACATTAGCCATGTACTCCATCAGCTGAATGTTACCCAGCATGCCCTGGGACAGCAGCCATCGTGATAGACTACGTTCCCCAACCCAGCAGTGCAGAAGCCCCACCCACCTTCCCATGCGTGACTCTGACTCACCCTCCCTGCCCCAGACCCAGCGCTTGGGCCTCTGCTCCAGCTGCAAACTGCGCTCCAGTGACCTTCTCATCAGGGCCTCCAGCCTCTCCTGTGCACCGCGTCAGGGTCAGCAGAGAGACAAGTGTCACCAGGCCATTGTCTCTGACGCCCCTTGCAGGCCAGGGCAGGAGGTGCAGGGCAAAATGACGTCTGACCTTTTCTTCCTCCAGCCGCTGCCTCCTCTTCTCCTCCACGGCGGCGCGGCGCAGCTCCTCCTTCTGCCTCTGCTCCTCCAGGCGCCTCCAGCGCTCCTCCACCGTCCGCTCATACTGCAGCTGGGCCCTGCGCTCCTTCTCGCGGATGGCCTGCTCCCGTGCAGCTACAGCGAGCCACAGGGACCGCCGTTACCCTGACCGTAACCCTGACAGTTACCCTGACCGTAACCCCGACCATTACCCTGACTGTAACCCTGACCATAACCGTGACCGTTACCCTGACCGTAACCTTAACCCTGACAGTTACCCTAAGCCTGACAACAAGTGTTAATTTTGACAGCAAATTTTTATTTAGTTTAGTCATAGTCTTTTGACTAAAATGATTTAGTTTGTCAAAATGTAGTCATCTAAATTAGTTTTAGTTGACTAAATATCATAAGATTACTGTCGACTAAAACTACAGTTGATTTAGTCGACTAAAATTAAAAGTGTAAAGTGTAATGTTTAAAGTTTCCCTTTGATGTCAGAAAGTCATTATGTTCACAAGATGAAATGAAACCAATGATAAGGGATGGTATTAAGGTCTGACTGGGCATTACACAAAGACACAGATTTCACTCTTATTTGAAACACAAACTTATGTTTATTTACCCGGAAACTGAGTACTGTAAAATCAGTAGTGCCATTAGTGCAAAAATAAAATCACTTCAAAGTGCATAGGCTATAATACCACCCGGCCTGCTCTCTCTGAATATGAAAATAGAAATATTAAAATAAATATTTGTAGACGTAGTTTATTTGTGATTTCACGCTTGTTGGAGTTTCTGCTTTTTAACAACCGTATAAAGTAATGTTATTTGTTATATAAATCAAAAATGTATGTTTTCAGGGTTGCCAAATCTCAAGCATCTGGCATGACACTCGCGCTCTTAGATTCATGCTGGAACTCCTACGGTAAATCTATATTATTCCATTATAAAACCTAAAATTAGCTACATCAAAGGTGTATTTACACGGTTAAATACAAAAGCAGTCTATTTACAAGGTAAGGTGTTACGTGTGTGTGCAGATCTCGAACTGAAAATCTCACTTCAGTCAGCTGGCCGAAGTTGGCAACCTCGCTTTTTATTTGAAATAAAAAGTAAAATACGCTGTTTTCGCCTGAAACGGCTCATCATTCCGTTTGCGTTGTTATTCCAACAAATATAAAACGAATATGAGAAAAACGTCACTTTTTATATCTTTTCGAAATAATAAGACCGTCCATCCTACTCTAACAGCAATTAAAGTGATAAGTTCGTATGTATTTATATTTAAACGAGACTTTAATTTTATTACCGGTGTGGAATTATAGCCAATACTTAAATCCATGAACACTAAAATATATGACACGACCGTATTTTACGTTTTTACGACTTAAGTTAAGCACTTTATTTAAACATGCACAATTTTCACATTTTATTTATTTTCTCATATTTTGAAATGCAGCCCTAACTTTATTTAGTAGATGTTGATACAACTAATAAGCTAATTATATATCACACTAAATAGTTAGACATTGTGATCTCCGGACCTTTGCTTCAAAAAATTTCTCTAACTGATCCCTGCCTTACAAGATTACTACATTAGTTCTGACTGGATCTCGTTTATGGCAAACATTTTCGTCTCGTTTTTATTCGCTTACGAAATTGTCAATATCCTTCGTCACAGTCTTAGGCATCACAAAATCATTTTTATTTATCGTCTCATTTTAGTCTCAAGATAAAGGTCGTTGTCAATAACTATGACGAAAATTTTTCGTCAACAAAATTAACACTGGACCACAACACTGACCCAGGGTGAGTGACTGGGATGGCTGGGGTGGGGACACAGGCTTCATTTAGTCACAGGGGTAAAGAACATTCGGCTCGTTCCTGATTAAATATTTAAAAGCATAGAGAATTGCAACCACAGACAAGCAACGCCCTCTGTAGGGGCGTGCAGAGCCCCAGGTCACATGATGAAGCAGCACCATGTGTAGGGGCGTGCAGAGCCCCAGGTCACATGATGAAGTAGCACCGTGTGCAGGGGCGTGCAGAGCCCCAGGTCACATGATACACATGAGTCTCACCTAGGCTCCGCTCCCTCTCCTCCCGCCGCTCTTTGGCAAGGCGCATCCTGTCATCCGTCCTCAGGTACCCATCTGCGTCTGAGGAAGTGCAAACACACGGCTGTGTCTGCGGAGCAAGCTGGGCTCCCCCGGAGCCAGACGCCGTGCCCTCAGGCTGCGCGCTCACACTGTGGGAGTGCCACTTACATTGTTTACCTGCCGGGCTGCTGGGATTAGCTGCCACACGAATGGGGGAGGCATGGCCATTGACCTGGACTCTCCTTTCTTCCCCTGTGAAAGAATTAACATGAGGTTTGCTGATCATATACTGAGTGGCAGCACAGCGCCCTCTATGGCTGGAAGCAGACTACATGCCCCTCTGTGCCTGCTATATCTGGCCAGGGGAGTTATGCACTCATGGGAGTTTTACTTACACAAAAATGTCCTGATGGCAGAAGAAAAAATGACTGGTTCAGAGAGCTGACCAATCAGGTTGTAAAGGAGGTGAGGACCAACCAATCAAACGATTTGGTCTCGCCTACTCTAGTTGCTTTGACCTGCCTCCTCTACAATCTGATAGGTTATCTTTCTGAACCAATCATTTTTCCTTCTGCCCTCAGAACATTTTTGTGTAAGTAAAACTCCCAAAAGAGAGTTTGCTGTCACTCCGCCATGTGTCGTTAAGGGAACGTACTGCATGCTTAGAGAAATGGAACATTCCCTGAGCCCCTTAAATCTCACCACTGGGCAGTGCTTACATTTCCCTCCAGGACTTCCCGGATTGGCCAGCAGACGGACAGGGGAGGGGTTCCCGTTGGCTGACGGTCTCCTCTCAGAAACAGAAGGCGGGGTCATCGCATCTGCCGGCCCAGAGGAACGTGTTTGACGGGGAAACAGACCTGGTTATGCACTCTGCTAATAATAATATTAGCATTTCAGTCCTATGGCGTTCCATTATTTTAATCACCATCTTGCATCAATGACAGAGCACCGATCAACACAAACATACAGCACAGAAGGTGGGCAGCTTCAGAAGCAGACCGGACTGGACACACACCCACTGCGAGAGTCTGCAAAGAGCCACTGGATTCAGTCCAGAGTGACACAGCAGAACAAGATGAACGGGAATGACAGCAAGATGGGACACCCCCGTCCACTCAGAGGGGTGCGCCTGTCTTACCTTGGGAAAGAGCTAACAGTCTTTAAATCAATAATAAAGAAAAAGAAAGAAAAGAAAAGCCATCTTTCCCAGTTATTTGACTTCTGGTTCCTGTCAGCCACATCACACACTGAGAAGTCTCAAGCCCCACATTTTTGCTGACCAGAGAGGGGTGCCCCTCCGTAAATTTTGCCACTTTGGGAACCCCTGACCGAAAGGTGCACAATATATCAGTTAAGATATCGGTAGCAGCCAGTGTTGGTTAAAAATCAAGATGCCGGTATCAGTCCAATTTGTAAATCATGGCTGATATTGGCTGATATATAGCCTTCATAAGAACATGAGAGGGGGCCTTTCGGCCTATCAAGCTCGTTTGGGGAAACTGCGCTCCTTCAGTCAATATTTAAAGTTGGCAGCACCGGAGCTAAAGGTGTAACTGCTAAAATAATTCAGAGGATTGCATTTGACGATCAACCGTTTTCCGTACTTTACCACGAGGATTTTGTCAGCTCATTCAGATCTTTGAACCACGCCATGGTCTCCCAAGTTGCGTCGATGTCTCACTGTTAGCATACGATGTGGTTGCTATACACATTCACAGGATCATAGTAACGTCATCGAGATCAGTTTCACTACAGATTTGTAGAGCTCAGAGGTTATTGGTATCGGTAATGTTAGACGAATGCATTGGTTACTGCTCTCAGACAAAATCACATCAGTGTACCACTAACATAAACACAAACATTCACTCAAACTGAAAGGTATCTACTTGCACTCCCTGCCTTTACGAAAATTAACCGTGGTTTTACTATGATTCAATAACCATGGTTTACAATGGTTTGCCGTTTATCATGGTTTTTTTGGGTAACTATGGAAACCTTGACTATGGTTTTATCATGGTTTCACTACAGTTAAACCCTAGTAAAATCTTGGTCATAAACCGTGGTTTTTATTTTACCGTGGTCTTTACCATGGTCTCTGTTTTACCGTGGTCTTTACCATGGTCTCTGTTTTACCGTGGTCTTTACCATGGTCTTTGTTTTACCATGGTCTTTCCAAACCATGGTAGTACTATGAGTAGTACTAAAGTACCCTGAGGTACCATAGTAAGACTATGGTTACTGCATAAAAACCATAGAAAACCATAGTGAATCTTCATAAGGGTGGGATTCTGCTCTGGGCGTATAGATAGTCCTCAAGCACAAGAGACGCACACACTTTCAGAAGCAGTCACTGCAGCAGCCTCTACCGACGTGAAGATCGAGGGTGGAGATATTATGGGCTGGTTTATGGGGTGGATGCAGAAAGTGGAGAAGTCCGCTTTCATCAGCAACTGCTTGCCGATCAATACACATTAAGGATATCAAGACTCAGGCTACCCAGGGCCACCTTGTCTATGGGCTGCTATCCATCACTAACATAAGCTTCAGACCCCCTGCCCACACAGGCCATAGAAAGGGCTCAGCGCTAAGAAGACATGTACTAACCTACTGTAGGCCTAGCTATTCTCTAAACTTGCCCTTATTACCGGCTGTATCCTGGTGCCTGTGGTTTTACTGCAGAGCAGAAATATGAAAGCTGCTCAGATCAGCAGCATCGCCTCTATAGCACCGAATTGAGCTACACCCAAAAAGGCGCATCACCCTCAGAGACGCTCTGCCCTTCCGCGAAGAGCCGATCGCGTCCCTGCATCATCACCTCTATGTTACAGCGCAGGGAACCGACCGCATAAAAGTTCGCGGCCATACAGAACTGCACCCTTGAGGGCAAAAAACAAAAAAGATTCCAAGGCTGTCATTAACAATTATTGAATGTAGGCCTACATGGGTAAGCGTTTTATGAATCCGCCCTTTTCATATATGTCATTAGTTTTGCTAGCAGCTTGCGTTATACAAATCAGCATTTGACTTTAGATCATAGACAGATGAAGCCTTGATATTTGAGTGCGCAATCATTCTAAAAACATCTAATATGCAAATAAAATATTTCGGATTACAACCGAAAGCGACTAAATATGAGAGGTATAATTAAGGTGCAAATTTAGTTAATCATTTTGCTGCAGGTACCGCAATATTTGCCCAGATAAACACGACTTAACGACGAGACAGCTGAGTCAGGCAGCCCGTAGCCGAGACTGCGGCGTCATTTATTGTTAAAACGAGGCTAGATGGTCCTTTTTCCGAAACCGTGCGGCTCCCCGTGATGGGACACAATCCCCGAGATGTGTTCTTAACCACGTTTAATTGTCCTTTTACTAATATGGGACACAATCCCCGAGATTTATAAAGGACAGCGTGCAGCGTCCCTGTCTCTCTGTGGTTAAGAGCAGGTCATCTATGCTCATTTCTTAATGTAAAACCGCAATATGGAAAAAGGTCGCTGCCGTTCTCCATGGTATTAATCTACGGATGATATGTAATCATAAACCACCCCGAGACCAGCACCTTCGAAAGCCCGTTCCACCGGCGTCCGGCACCTACCTCCCCGCGCCTTCCCCGGCAGATCCGTTATATTCTCCGCCATGCTCACGGGCTCCAGCAGCTGCCGAGATGCACGGGCGCAATGTCACCTCCAGGCGGGCAGAGCAGCTGAAAAGGCCGGCTCAGAGCAGCCGCATCCTGGGCCAGCGGGTGGGGGGCAGGTGTAGCTTTCGTCCGACTCTACGATGGTAGGACGCGGCTCAAAATGCAAAATCAGAGCAGAGCGGCTGTCGGATGAAATACGAGCTTCCCCGCTTATATTGCGATTTTTATTCGACACACTAATGGGTGGCCCAGATTATCGGCGTGATCCCGTCTGCTCGGATGCGGGGGGTGAAGCTGAGGCGCCGCAGCGGTGCGCGCAGCCGCTTCGCATTACATCACCGACCGAGGGCTGATGATGACCTGGGCTGATGATGACCGGGGGCATGACGGTCCCCAAAGAGCAGCCTCTCCAGCCTCAGCCGTGCTTGTTTTCATTCTAACTAAATCCCACCACATATTCCGCCATACCATTAACAGTTCTTATTATTTTAACAGCGGTATTAATGCGAGGGTATACAAAAAACAAAGTTTGAGCATTGCAAAATCACCCCTGGACCAAAATACAATTACTACGCTGCAGAGAACGACACTCCAGATGGCATGTAGTAAAATTACGGGTCCCCCCCCCCAAAAAAAAAAAAACTGGGTATGGGGGGCTTACAGTACGAATTCCTGGGAAGTATGACAACCACATACGCACTTACAGGGAACAGGAGACAAACAGGTGATTTCATGCCAAAAAGGATGCTTCTAAAATGCACGGCACATTCGGATGACTTTTGGACACCTACAAGGTGACAATACAGCTTCAAACCATGTCATTAAAGAAAAAGACACACCCGTCCGTCTCCTGTCACCCCTTGTGCTATTCAGGGCTGCGGGGGGTCCGGAGCAGACCCCAGAGGCTATGGGCGAAAGGCAGCGGTAAGACACATTTCCAGTGAAACACTAAAGAATCAAACATGACAAACAGCATCTGACTACAGGCTGAACAAAAAGGTCCTGTAGACCAGACCACAAGGCAGTCCAAATGTAAGCACTACTGCAAACTATAAGGACCCATGTCCCCACAGCCAGACAGCCAGAATTCACCAGTCAGCATTCATCAAAGTTGATGTATCAAGGTCAAGGGATCAAATTAAACCCAATAGTGTTGTGCTACTAAAGAAAAGCTCTGAATGTGAATTTAAGTTTGTTATCCAAGTCAAGCCACAGCAGTAGATTTCAGGCAGTTTGTTGTATACAGCTTTCTTGAAATTTGTCATTCTCCTGCGCTACAAGTCAAGGGTAGACAGTTAAAAATATAGGCCTTTTAAATATGGACAGCTCTAGAGAGTTGAATGACTTTTCCAGAGAAGAGCGTGGCTTAAATGCATCCTTGCTGCAGGCGTAGATGCTTTCTGGGGCAACCCAGGCACGCCGTGTGCTGACTGCGGAAAATGTCATGAAGGTCTGGGTGCCGCTGGCGTCCCCTGTATGCACTCGGCGTGGGGGGGGGAGCTGCCCAAGAAATGACTGAAGAGCAGCGGAACAAAAAAAGCCTGCTGGAAATTTCTTAGGATTTTTATAATCGAGCTGCTATTTTAAAAAAAGGCAATCGACCTAAAATAGCAGGACACAGGTCAGCTAAGAGAGACTGCTTTCTGGAAGCAGCACATACAAGGATTTCAGTGTCACCTAAAAGCTTTCTGGGGATTTGAGTGGCCGAGAATCATTGCTTAGGATATTAAACAGATTTGACATTGTCTCCTTTCCCTGATTTGGTCATTTCCATTGAAATTCTCTGAATAAAACAAATTCAATGAAAATTAAAATTTCAGAAAAGTCGAGACGTTCAAACAACGCACAAGCATTTTGTTCTGCAGGGCCTGAAATCAGCACAGGAGAGATTTCTTCCTACTAATATTTCAGGCGCTCTAATAAACCAACCTTAAATGTCACAGTTCAATTTTTTCATAATTCAAAAACACCAGGAGAATTTTAAGTCACTTTATTTAAAGGCATCCATAAAGAGCTTAGCAGAGATGTGTAGTACGAGAAGCACTCTGAGCAGATATCAAATACACAAACCTACTGAAAAGAGCAGATCAGCGCAGTCTAGGTCTGCAAAGGGTGCACACTGGTGTGCGTGTAGATTCACCTGGGCTCATACAGGAATACCATTTCCCAGATGTATGTAGTTTATATATAGTCTATGACAGAGGAACTGGTCAAAGAAATATTCACGTGAGAGGGAAAAATCATGTAATGACTAGATCTAAACTGCAAAAAAACATGTAGGGAAAAACAATTAGTTGATCATCCAAATACAAAAAGCCACCCGACTGAGCAGGAATAAAACAAAGCTGTTGGTTATAGCTCTGATGCAAATTTGCCATTTATTTCTATTTGCATAATCAATCTTTAGTCACATTACCAAATTCAACAATACTGGATGGAAGGGAGGAAAAAGATCATGAAAGAGTGTGTTCAACACCTTTCAGTGGCCTTGATACTTAGCAGGGCAATTTGGTCAGGCGTGGATCAAGGCAGCAAACAAACAAAATTAAATGTAAAAGAGGCCAAGTTTTTACTGTTAAATGTGCTGTATGCCGGGTGAAGTAAAATATAAATATATTAAAATGAAACCATGAAGGAGGCTGCATTTTCAGCAGGAATTACATTCACATCCACTTTCTACAAAGAGACGTGAAACCAGCCCCAAATTCCTGGGGGCATCTTGTCCAGGTCCTCCGGGGAGGGACGTTTACCTCCCTTTCCTGGACCAGTCCTCGTTTAGATCTGAGGAGAGAGTAGGGAGCGTTAAGCCCAGAGAGCAGGGGCAGTGGCTGGATGGGCCATTCTCAAAAATGGGGCTGTATGCGGAATCCATGGCATCCAGCACAACCTCACTGAACTTACATCATCGATATCCTCATCGTCATCACCAATATCATCAAACTGGATTTCGTCGTCGTCCCCGGGCCCAAAGGTATCGGTCTCATTAATTTTAGCTGGAAAGGAGAAACGGAATAATGGGTACGACAGGACAGACGAGACGGCCTCATCAGACAAAACAGCCTTCAACTGCCATCCAGTGCACCCAGTTCGGTGGCTGGAGCAGGCAGTCCAGGCCGCCATCTTCTCGGTGTACCTTCTGCGCAGAC
>JAODJW010000048.1:6912843-6926255 GCA_026777045.1 Hyperopisus bebe
CCATCCAGTGCACCCAGTTCGGTGGCTGGAGCAGGCAGTCCAGGCCGCCATCTTCTCGGTGTACCTTCTGCGCAGACTCACCGTGCTCCGGAAGCTCCCCGTAGGCCTTCAGACTCCGCGCTTCATCTGCATTGTACTTCAGGATAACATCAGCTTTGTTGTCCTGCAAATGAGACAAGAGACAAGATTAGTCTCACAGCCTCAATTCCAACCCCGGTCCCCGAAAGGCTACAGGCTAACATCGACAGATACAGTCACGCAGATATGCAAACGCAGTCCAGTATACATGAAGTCCTAGCAGTTACTAAATTTAGGTTGCAGTGGGCTGTACGTGCAGCTTGACACGCTTCCCCCATAGGCCTACCTGATAATCTCTCAGTCCCACCAGTATGATGTCAGATGTGTTAATCCAAACCTAGAAAACAGAGAACAGACAATATATTAATGAAAAACTGCACGGTGGGAGCCGATCCCATTTAGATGGCTGCTTATGTTAGCAAGGAGGAGCATAACTTCTGGATATTAGCAGAAAATATCAGCCATGACCAAAAGTCTACAGCTGGTCCGTCTATGTCCACAGGTCAGAGAATTCTCTCGAAAAACTCGCAAATTGGAAAGAACTACACATAAGGTTTTAAATTGTGAGTACTAGTCTGCTAACTTGCCTTATTAAAAAGAACCATGACCATTCCACTCTTGTTAATTTCCACAGGTCTTGGATTTAGAATGAAATAGTGATACTTCACTAATCCCCATGGGGAAATTGTCTTTGCCCCATTTTCCTCTCCATACAGGGGCAAGTTAGTTTGGGAGTAACAGCAAAAGGGCAGCCACTATGCGATGCCCCGGGAGCTGGGGGTAAGGGTATCATTCAAAAGCCCACGGACATGTGACTGTTCTGCCTGAGGCCTGGATGGAAGCAGCGGCCATCTGATCATAGCTAGAGAGGCTTAGCCAGCTGAACCACACACAGCAGACTGACCAATAAGACTGACTACAGACCACCACGTGTTTAGAGTAAGGAATCTAGCCCCAAAGGAGTCAGTGCTGGGCCCATTAGTGTTTAATTCATATATATGTGTTTAATTAATATATCATTAGAAATCACGGTGTTAGTTTCCACTGTTATGCCGATGATACACAGTTGTACGCATCTGTCAAAACATCTGTATCCCGCTTCTCAGGGTTAGAAGACGGGGAGACATTCGGTCTTATGCTAAACACATAGAGGAAAGTGCTACCAGTAAGAGACTGGCAACCTAAACCTCGGTGGGCTTCCTGCTAAACACAGTGTTCAGAGATCTTGATGTCCTTAGAGACTATAAAAAGCAACGTAACATTATTTCACTAATAAGCTGGCAAGTTGTTTCACTGTCAGGCATTAGAGATATTTAGATAAAACTAAATTGGATATAGATTGAATTTTCTGGGTATGGGGAAGGTTTGGACGTGACAGGCCATCCCACTTTTGCTGACGCTACAGTTCCAAATTCTAAGACCAGCTTTTCTGTGGTGCTGGACCAGCTTTTTTGCAGTGGAAAAAGATGTCGGTGTGGCAGTACTTTAGCAGTGTAAAGTCTGATACGTTTATTAAACATATGGATATGCCTAATTTATACAAATTACAAAGTTTTAGGTGTCACAATACAAATCTCATTAATATTCTAGGTGAGAATCTGCTTACCAAATTGTGGGTGTAAGTAAAAGTCTGTATAGTATCAAAAAGCCGGTGTCCAGACAAATGTTGTGCCCGTTATCTACAGCCCTGGTGATTACTGTGCATGTGTCATATAAGCACAGTCTAATTTCATGCAGCACAACTCCAACTTATGCTGCCATAGACAGAGCTTACATACTGCACTCACCTAACTGTTTGCACTGCTTCTAGTCTCCTCTACTTTCACGAATGTACTTTTTGAGTTTGGTTCCTCATGAGGTTTCTTCCTTTTAGGGAGTTTTTCCTTGCCCCTGTCACCCCTGACTGTCTCTCTAGGGACTTTGGGCAGGGATAAGGTAAAGTGCTTTGAGAGAATGTAATGTTGTGAAAATGCACTATACAAAAAAAACTGAACAGTCTACTGAGAGGAAATGCTTATCCGCTAGTGAGTGCTGGTGGTTTGTTGTCCACCAGTACAGGCAGCTTCAAGAGTCAGATCACCTTCTTCCTGAGCTTCCCCCGGATATGACAGAGCCTCTTCACACCATCAAAGCACATGGCCTCCAGCCGTCCATTACCCAACATCTTGATGACCTGTGCATATTCTAAGGAGGGACAGGACAATCGGGATTACCTCCTGCTCTGTATCACAGTGTAGGCAAATGCACTGAAGGAGGTGTAGCTGTCCTCACCTTGTCCATCCTCCTTGAAGACCAGCTCTCTCTTCTCAGACTCATTTTCGTTTTTACCACGTCTTCGGTTCTTACCTCCCTTACCTGCATGGAGAAGGAAAAAGAGCAATGAGAAAACCTGACAATCCCAATTCAGACTCACCACGCGAGTGAAGGTATCTTACGGCCTATGTCACACGCACACAGTAGTAAAGCAGACTAATGCCAGGCTATTTTCCCCCAGTTAATCTTTCCGCTTTCACTTATATGACACTGCAGCTGTTCCTGGGTCGGAGCATTATTATCTTGTAGTGACTGTCCTGTCCACACTCCAACGCGGGTTTTCTTAACAAACCACTCACGGTGTCTCTAATGAGAAGCATAACAAATGCAGAGCCAGGTCAGAGAGACGGGCGGCACCCGATCCGTCGGGCCGTGTATAAGGCCTTCTAGCCAACCAGCCGAACCTAAACACACACACACACTGATCTATAAAGTCACCCAGTGAAAGTTATTTAAAAATGACATTGTCAAATGTACAAACTTGTGTCATGCTAGGAGGCTAACTGGCTAAGTCCAAATTAAAATCAATCCCCAGAGTACGTTCTTCAACGCAGCTCGATCCCTGCTTTTTGGGATACAATGAAAAACTAGCAGTCTTTAGTTACCTTTATTCTTCGGCATATTTTAACTAGTATAGTAAACCTAGGTCCGTATTTATGTTAGTGGGATTGTCGTAAAAACAGAAGAGTAACGGCGCGTACGGCTCTCCTCACTCTCAGGAAACGGCGCACTATGTCTTAGCACTGTACGCATGCGCACAAATGACGCCGCAACAAAACTTTATTTATACCCTGCCAATTTTTTTCGATGTAAACTTTATTTAAAGCTTATGTAGATATTGTCCATTTCTGTTGCTTTTGCAAAGTTCATTAAATGAGTTTCACAGTACTCGACTTTTATCCCAAGCACGGGCAATATGTGGGTAGGGTGACTATATTTTTTTGGGATAAAAAATATAATAACACATGTACTAGGTTGGTCATTTCAAAGGTACTCACCCTCCTGCAGATAGAAAATAGTTGTTTCTTGAATGAATTATTTATGTAATTTTATTGACGTTTTTGGATTGCTTTAAATGGCTGGCTGTTCAACGAAATTGATATTCAAAGTTTTGAGTACATTCATATATATTTGGGTATTTTTATAAAATAATGACATGATGATACCGTTGTAATAATAATCTAATTTTAATTGCCAGGTTTAATATTTATAAATGTAGATTTTTGGGGCTTCATCCCAAATTGTATAGCTTTTGAAAATGATTGATCTTTTACAGTATTAGAGAAAATGCATGACAGTAATGTGAGAAATTGTGTTAAATTGTTTTTAGGAAAATCGGCCTATCTTTGTATGTATGTTATAGTTGCTGCTTGGTACAATGTGTTCAATGCTAAATAGCCGAGTTCAATGCGCATCAATAAAAGAGATACTGACCATTATTGTTTTTAGAAATTAGATTAATAGGTGTTTAAGAAACCTCGAGTCAGCAACGTGTTTAAGAGGAAGCACACAGTCGGCTAAATATGGAAAATGTAATGTACGTATTGCAGAGGAAAAAAGAATTTGATAGAAAATATTAAAACGTCATCTACAGAGCTCAAAGTGTAAATTAAAAACCAGAATTCTGGACATCGGGTGGAAACCGGAGTACCAGGGTTTCTCCGTATGTCGTGTGGGTTTTGATGACAGGCCCTTTTCACAATGACCTCAGGCAACTTTCCTTCTGACTCGAAGATTATCTTTATTTACGGTCTAACATCTGTTAACAGCAGCCCATCTAGTAAGCATGGCACAGTCATCAAAGAGATGCTGCTGCTGTGTTCCTTGTTGTTCTAATAGCAAACAAATTTCGTATTTGAATTTCCACAATTTTCTTGTGGCTAAACAAACACTCGTGCTCTTTGGGTGACGGCGATCAAAAGAATGAGGGGCCAACTTTCAAAATTCTTCCTGGAAGCACCTACGTGTGTAATCAGCACTTTGCCCTAGAGGATATGTTTACATCAGCCCATTGACAAATTCAGATTAAACAAGTACCAGTTCCGTCTAAATTCCACTGATTTATATACTGATTTACTAATATTACAGTTCCGTTTTCATTAATTATATTTGCTTAAAATACATAAATAAAAATAAACAATGTGACCAGTGAATGTTTATTTTGCATTTGCTTTTCAATACAGTTTCTATACAACGTATTGTTTTTTCTACCGCACCGTATAATATAAAACATTTGAGGGGGAGCTCTGCCTGCTGGTGAAGTGGCAAAGGATCTTGACTATACTTGCCACCCTTGTCCAGGTAAGTATTATAGAATAAAATGTGTCAAGGAATTGCATTAAGAATATCATTTATTAGTATTCAGTGCAGCTGGACTTGCGTGTCTAATTTGGACCGTTTGGAAAATATGCCTACAATCCGTTTAACATCTTCTAGCGGTACTTGTGGCAGATGCACCAGAGACTGGGTGAACTCCTCGATAAAGTATTGTCTAGTTTTACCTTCTTTACGTTGAGCTTTCCTGTAATCCGATGCTCCGAAGCGGCGCTAGGACAAACCGGAAATAAAGATAAACCTGCCTCGAGTCAGAACGGAAATTGCTTGACATCATGTGAAAGGGGCCTATGGGCAGGCAGTACACTGCCTCATTAAACGCGTCGTCATGGAAACGCGTCTTCCTCCATACGGCGGCGTTACGTAATCGACGTCACCGCGAGGCCGTGCGCGCTCCGAGCGCAAGCCGAGCGGTTCGTCACGGTTCTGCTTAGCGCGCTGATATGGTGAAGTGCCCCTGGATGAAATGTGAGTCTGATTTACGACACCCGGAGCGAGTTCGTGGAGTCCGCTTCATTCCACTCCTAAAGACTCCCCAAGAGCTTCTGCTGGCCTGCAGCCGAGGAGGAGCGCAGCGTCGCGATAGAGACTCCAGTGTGTTTGTTTGTTCTAAGGTAAGATGGCAGCGGCCGAAATGGCAGGCCGCTGCCACAGATGTGCGGCGTTTTGCCGCGGGCTCTGAGGCCGCTTTATGTCCCGGATTTTAACTGCAGTTTTTCGGGTGATCAAACTGTCCGGGGTCGGTCTGTAGAGGCGCGGAACGAAGCCCTAAACAGCCGGGCAAACGCCACATTTTTCGGCCTATGGTACCTGCTCTGCTGCGGTTTCGGTAGATGTTTTAATTTGACACATTTTCTTCAGCGTTTGACAAACGGGGTGGCCACACCCGTTACCGGCGGACCGGTGCATTAAGCCCACTGGGAGAGCGGCAGCACTGGAGGGGGCAGCTCCGTAAACGCGAGTAATACGTCGGTAATGCATTAACTTTTACCTTAGATTAGAATAAGGCAAATGTTGCATGTGATGAGACGTAGAACACCTTTATAAACACGTTGTAAAAACATAAAATGAAATTGTGTGTAGCTGGGTGACACATTCTGCATAGCAAAGGCAGAGGTAATTATAAGATTGGTACAGTGAGAGGTAACGTATAAATAAAATTACAAAATAATTGTAATATATTGAGTGAATTAAAATTAAGATGATGAAGATGAATGTAGCTGCAGTAGATGGGATAATCTGGAGCTGTCAGAGGTGTTTCTGATGCTCAGTGCACCCTAGCGGCACTGGGGGGGCGGGGTTATGGAGGCTGTGATTCTGGCGAAGAAGCTATTTTCCGTCTGTTTGTTCATGCTTTATTTACCTTGTATTGCTCGCCAGGTGGTAAGGGAACAAGCAGACAGTGCCCAGGGTAAATTGTTTCCTTATTGATGTTGCTAGTCTTTGTTTCCAGTCAGCTGGCATAGTCTCTGTCCAGGTTTAGGGGTTTGGACCCTATGTCCCCCTGAGTCGCTTTCACCACTCACTGTAGATCCCTCCAGATCTTGGCTGGAGTTGCAGAGACAGTTTGGTTTGTTTTAGCTTACTTAAGAAAAACACCAAATGTATTTAGGAACCATAATAGTTCTTCCGTTATGCGAAACCCCAGGAGGTTAATGCTTGTAACAGTAGGAAGTTTTTAATCTATTGCTTTAGGAACAAGGTCATTTAAGTCATATCAAGTAGTATCTAATTATATTTTCTCAGTCTAATTCTGACTGGTCAGAATATATAGCTTAATGAAACCCTCTGTCTCTACACAAGTTTTCTTGTCTGGTCTGTTACATGTTTGTGTTAAGCAGGGATTGAGACTGCACTTTTTTGAAATCCACAGTTCATAGTGTTGTTACAATACCAAAATTTCAAACTTTGATACAATGTGAAGAAAGCTACTGAAATTCAGTACAAAATACAACACAGTACATAATGTCACTCAATACAAATGTATTTGTTGCAGTTTTGTTAGCAATAAAAACTTTACAGTCTTTTGTAAACTCATGTCACTATACAAACCTATGCATTACATTGCCGGTCAGAGCATAGTAATATTAAGTACAGCAGTAGCCCTTGTAATTGTGCTCAGAGATTTTAGCGAGCAGTAAACTGTTAAAATTAAATATTACTTTATATAATTATTACAGTGCACAATAAAGCAAATATGCATTACTTTTACATGCCTTCTGTATCTTTTGTCTCAAGCACAAACACTTAAAACAATTGCAGATCTCTGAAAGGTTGTGTCTGAACGATCAACAATACCTTGCAAGATCGTCTGGAGCTGAACACAACTCAAAGATGAAAATTATTGCATATTATTGTCTTAATGCACAAATGTTTATCTGACTACAAAAAATGTTTTATTCTGTAGAAAAAAAAACTTCAGCTGCAACCTGCTCGTACAGATTAATATTTTATTGATTTAAAAGTAAGATTCTATATTGTCTTGCATGTCGGTCCTTTAAATGTTTAGTCATATTCATGTTTTTTGCATACATGTTTGTGTATATGTCCTGTGATTAACCATCTTCATTTGACACAGAGCCACAGTATTCCCCGATGTCACTCCAGCTACGCTCTTTCTTTTTAAGCATAGTAGTGAACATTCTGATGCTTCTGAACTTGGTCATCTTAGTGTGTGTGACACTGCACTCTGGTCTAGGCCTGCGCATTGGTAGCCTACAAGTCTCTGTGGTCAAAGTGAACCAGAATTGCAGGCTGTAGAATCGATATCATGTAAAATGAGTATTGAAAGAGTTTTATACATGATGGATTTAATACTTGTGTGGCTTTGACATTGTTGTGAATGGTGGTTGTCTGTACCGGGTCTGTTTTGATTTGTCTGGGGGGGATTTAATTTCAGTAATTTGTTCTCACACCCGCGTACCTCTGCTTTTTCTCCCCCTCGCAGAAGTTAAGTTTCTCAGTCCAGGGAGCCAAAGAAAATGGCTTCTGTCACCATTAAAGAGGAGCCCCTGGAAATCGACGTGAAACAAGCACCAAGACTCCACGCCGACGGGGAGACTCAAACGTGTTGTGGAGTTAAGCAGGAGGGTACTAGGACCGCGGGGAGCAGCACGCAGCAGTCTGAAGAGGAGACGAGTCTGGTAGGCATCTGATCCTGCAGACCTGGAGAGTCTTTGGTTAAGCTAATGGCGGAACTGTAAAGTGACGATGTACAAGTACTTCATTAATGTACTCAAGTAGGTCCTTTCCAGATTTGTACTAGGGTTGGGTGATGTCTACGTAATTGGCTTATGACAATGTCTCCAAATATTGCGATGGACAATGCCATGGGGGCGGGCATTTGGTCGTCTTGTTAAAGGTACTATAAGTATTTGGATATTTTATTATTTTTGTTTTTTACACATATGACCTGTCTCACAGCCAATCCTCCCCTAATCACTCAGTCATTACTTACTATTCCTCCGTATAGCCTGCTTTGAGTCTCAAATCGCGTACTTCAATATTTAAATTTGAGTGTCTATGTGACTGTGTTTTTTTTCTGAATAAAATGTGATTGGGAACAACTTCATTCTTTAATTTTCATTTAAACTAACGTTTTGTTTGTCTTTCATGGATATTATTAATCAGAAAAAAGAAATCTCTTAATCTCTGAAGTTCAGCCAAATAGCCTAAAGTAGGGCCACTTAAATGCCTTGTGGGAAATTAGAATTATAACAGCCAGGATTTGAAAAAATATCAGCAGTTTTCTCGAGTTCATACAGTATTAGTAATTCATTGATGAATATTTTTCCTAAACATGAAATATCGTCGGTTAAAGCTGTAGTGAGAGAAGTTGCGAAAAGCACGAATAATAATAATAATAAAACAATTAGGAATAAGCATCAGTTTTGCAATAGAATTAAAGACTGGCCGCCTAATTTACTGAGTCAGTTGCAAACCACGTAGATTTAAAAATCATTTTTACGCGTGCACCAGCAGAGACACTGGAAGTGTCACTGTGAACAGGAGGGGGAGCGGGGGATTGTGATGTTGGCTCACCATCACGATGTCTGCCAGCCACAGGTGATTGGCAAAGGCATCATGCGTTGGCCAACCCTAATTTGTACTTTACTTGAGGATTTTACGTTGTTGCAACTTTTACTTTCACTTTGCTACATTTCTGAACCAAATAATGACTTTCTACTCCAATATATTCTGCACAACTTACCTAATTGAAATTACCTAACAAAAGTATTTTCTAGTGCATGAAGCGCACCTGCATTGTTTCTGCTCTGAATCGAGATTGCAATGTTCTCTCATTGATTCTTCAGCAAAATATTTTTTTATTATAATTATTTTGCATATTATTTTTATGAAGATGGAACAAACAATAGAGATGCACAGTGTATTTGTTTATCATACCAAAATTGTCGTACGATATTTAAACTTAAGGATTCAAAGTTAGCGGCACTAGAACCACTACTGAGAAAATTGTGATGATTGCCCTGGATGACCAACTGTTTTCCATAGAGCAGGACAAAGCTGTTAGTCACCACTTATAAGAGGTGCAGGAGTACCAGCCTGCGAAATGTTTGATTCATTATTAAATCTGGCCCATAGATTGACCTTTCATTTTCCACAAAATTATAAATGTCAAATCCCATACCCAACCAGTTAGTCCCTAAGAGGTCAGCACATTGTTCCACTTCCACATAGAACCTTTCACAGGAACTGTGATTGATTTTACATTCAGAGTTAGCTGTCAGTATTCTTTTGAGTGAAATGTTGCATTTCGGTTGGTGATTCATAAGGATAAATAATCTCCCGTTCCAGGGCTCTCCTATCCATACTGATGAAGTCACCTGTTGATTTGGTTGTATATGATGTCTAATGAAGTTCTTCTGTTTGAAAATGGCAGAACTCTGCATCTGAGAGTGAAGATGAATCAGCTGAAGATGATCTTGGGGAAATGGCTGTGGTCACCATCAAAGAGGAGATGCTGGAGTCTGAATCGGAAGATTCTGAATCGGAAGCCGATCTGCAGCTGGGGAGTGATTCGGACGACAGTTTCCAGTCGAATGCAGTGGAGACCAGCGAGACGGAGAGAGACGGCAGCGTCGTCAAAGTGACTCTGGATGGCGCCCAGCACGTTTACCAAGGAGGACGCTTGAAAAAGATGCAGTTCAAGGGCCCTCAGTCTGATAAGATACTGCGAGGCGAGAATGTTCACAAGCGGAATGAACTGACAGAGAGACTGTACATTTGCTCTGATTGTGGGAAAGATTTCTTTGGGGAGACGGAACTAAAATCACACCAAAAAAGTCACAGACTCGGGCGTACAAAGAGCAACACTGCCCCTTTTGCCTTAAAAGCAGCTAGTAACTATCAACTAACAAGTCAAGAAGTAAAGCTGCCGTTCAGATGCTCCCACTGTGACAAGGGGTTTGCCAGGAAGGGTCAGCTGAACCGGCACGAGTTCATCCACTCCGGACAGAAACCATTTAGCTGTTCCGATTGTGGCAAGTGTTTCGGCAACAAATGGCAACTCTCTGCACACCAGAAAATTCATACAGGCGAGAAGCCCTACAGTTGCACCTTTTGCGAAAAGTGTTTTATAAGGAAGGGTGAGCTTACAGTACATCTGAAACGGCACACGGGAGACAAGCCCTTTAACTGTGCGTTCTGCGGAAAGGGCTTTACCACGAAGGGTGAGGTTAACATCCACCAGCGCCGTCACGTAGGAGAGAAGACCATAGGCTTGTCCCATCCGTCGAGTCTTGCAGCAAAGACCCAACTTTCTTAGCAGTTTCCCAACAGCCTTTTTGTTTACAGGAAGATGGAAAACGTTTCGCAGCAGTGTTCCACCAGACGATCAGCCCATCTGGGACTGACGTGTTAAAATCTGGACAAGTACCCTTTGGTCTCAAGATGATCAGCGTCTTTTTTTTTTTAGATCTTCAGCCTGTTCAGCACCTGGTGGAATAATCACACTGCACATCATGCAGTCGTCAAGATCGATGGATTTTTGTGACGTCATAAGATGCTCATGTGACCTTCACTTCTGGTGGCTGCTGCTCCCGGATCGCAGTGTGGAGCTGATCATGAGCCTGTCCACCATTACTACTGCCCTCTGTCCTCCTCCTCCATCGTAGTGCATGTCTTGTGTATAATATAGTGCGGTACCTGCATACAAAATGTAAGGGAATAAAGCCTTTGAATCAGCTTGGAATTTTTGTTGTTACAAGTGTAAGTGGGAAATTGTGTACAGAGCTAGTAGTGATAATTGGGAAGCTGAGCAGTTGAAGTGGCAACATGGAGGATAACTACATCTGTTGATCAAAATAACGTTCACTTTTAGTCAATACACTAAAATTGACAAGCTAATGTGAGTACTAGTTGACAGTGGTTTAACACGTTGAGTTTATGGTTAGGCAGGGTCACGGAGTAAGGTTCTTGGGGTAAAAACTTCAGGCCAGACTTGTTGAAGGATCTGTGCACGTTTGAACACAACTTGACGGAGCAGTGGCTGGCCAGCTGGGTGTTTCTGTGTGTTCTGTTTGTACTTTAACATAAAATTACACCGCAGAAGGTATTGGCTCTAAATTTTAATAGTTTTTGAGTATTGAGATGTGAGGTTAAAGGCAAACTACATATGAATGCATGCAGGTAGCAGAGTCACATTGCATGACTTCAGATATGTATGAAATTTAGGTTGTCTGGTCTATACCATTAGTAAACATCTTGTTATATTTTACTGAGAGAAAGTCTAATAAATGATGGTTTTAATATATATTTTCTTTCTGTTGCCATGATTTCTGGCTTAACCATCCCCAGACAGGTCAAGTTTGCCCATTAAGAGATTGTATTTTCCAAATGTTGAGGTAATTATCAGTATTGTATGTAAAACACTGATATTATGTTTGTACACCAAAGTTCAAGATTACATGCACAATAACTTAATGGATGATTTTTTTCAAAATATCAAACAATAGAATTTCTTGTGAAAGGAGTGATTTGGTGACGAACTTGCTGAATTGTGGTGCATCTTGGCTGAAATGTTGCTGCTCAGAGTGCCAAATGAGGGAGGTCATCTAATTTGAAAACATTTTCAAAATTTCTGAAACGAGTATGGGTGAGGAATAAGGATGAGGGTTTCATACATTCTTTTTTGATTTATTTATATAAATGTAGGTATCTTGCTTTAAGATTAAAAGAGCACAGCAGCTTGTCTGTGACAGCATTACATAGAATCAGAGAGCATTTCCAGGACTCTAAGACACAACATTAAGGATGTTCGACCAGAAAACACTTCCCGTGGATGAGCCACTGCCTCACAATCTGGGACAGCGCACTTCCCAAAGCCCTAAGAATCATGACAGACACCAATAAGCCATGCAGACAAACACAGGAAATCAAATTCTGCATATTCACATTCATATAAAATAGATGGGAGATTTTAAACTCAAATGGACAGAATCCCTTATTTTCCCTCATCGTGGTTTTTCTTGGAGGGCAAATCAGCTGCATTTCTTCAGCTTAAATATCAGGGTGCTGTGGAGGACAAGGGGTTGCACAGAGGGACCTTAGAACAAGCGGCGGGATGTGGACAAACGCCGAAGATGAACATGAGGTACTTTGTGGACTTGGAGGAAACGGCTCCTCTGTGGCTGGCAGGATTCCACATGGCTACCTTCAGGGGGCAGCGGCGAGCCAAGAGGAGCAGGGGAGAACAGCCCTGTCAGACCAACATCCCACTGAACCACATAGTGCATGTAGAGTCAGGGCAGAGTAGGAAGGGTGGTGGTTCATTAAACTCTCACTAATTGGCTGCTGAGAAGGGGGGAGGAGCTTGTAGACAAGCAATCAGGCTGAATATGACAAGAAAGGCCTTACATCCTGTTTACTACAAACCTAAAAAAATCCATTATATAACTTTACATTTACAGGTAAAGATCATTATTACAAAATAAATTTGTACAAGCACTGAGATGACGCGAGTTGGCCGTGCTGCATTTGGTAGAGCTTGTCCTGATTGTCTGAGCAGAATTCTCCAGGATAGCGAGTACTTTCTCCATTCCACAGAACGCATCTTCACTCCCAAAGGCCCAGGACTGGACCGACCTGAGCTAAAGCAGACCGAAGGCCCTTGTCCCACGGAAGGGGTCAAGGGTCACAGGGCAGTTGACGCCTGCTTTTTCACACCGCGGCGCTGGGCCAGTGTAGAGCAGCCCACGGGCTCCAGCACAGGGGGGACGTTCCTGTTGATCGCAGAGTATGTGGCAGCCATGGCGCCCTGTCAGGAGAGATGACAGTCGGTCACCATGGAAACGGCAACAGGCGGCGGACTCTGGGAGGCGGGAGGCTGCAGCTACCTTGACCAGATGCGGAGCGTCCTGCCGGTTGAGCTGGAACTTGGGCAGCTGGTCCCTGTAGACGATCCACGGGTGTCTGAGAACCTGCGCCGCCGTCAGCCTCTGGTGGGGATCCACGTGCAGCATCTTGGAGACCAGGTCCTGAAGGCAGGGGGAAGGCATGAGGATGCACACGGAGGACTGACATGTAACATTTAACAGGAACTCCAGGAGACTGATGTTCTGAGTGGTTAATGGCAGTTTGAAGCAGGACAGCTGCGTGTACATGTGATTATATGGGGGGAGGGGGGGGGCGGAGTGTGTATAGGTATGTATTCACCCCACAATGTGGGA
>JAODJW010000048.1:6959270-6977765 GCA_026777045.1 Hyperopisus bebe
CCCATGCCACCAAAAGTCTGTCAGCTTCAATTTATGTTGTTTCGACTTAATTACAAGATGGAGGCTCAGTTTTAATAAAACTACCAAATGCAAACATTGAATTTTTTCTCAGCAACGAATGACCGACTTTATGTAAGTAAGCAAAAATACTGCACGTTTTAAAGAAAAAAGAAAAGTAATTCTCACCTTGTATCTGACTCCTGGAGGTGCCTTACACGCAGAAAAAAGCTACGGAAACCCATAAAAGACAAACTAGGCTCCGTCAAGGCTAGGCCACAGCGCCATCTGTTGGCAGACCGTTACCAGGCGGACTAAGGCAGAACCCTCAAAAAACTGAAATTGGCTTCGACATTTGTTATGACCATTATGATACCCCAGGCTCGTGCCTCATGACGTCTGGTTAAGGCACAAGGTCAGCCCAGGGTAACCGTTCACAGACGGGACGGAGAAATTGAATGTAACTCACAGATTCATAAAATAGACATGTGTACAGTTTGTACACCAAATTGTCTAGAATTGCTAGATTTATGGATTTATGGCACATTCATTGTACTTGTGTGTGAGGGAAGCCAGCAGACAAATTAGCTCAGGTCAGGAGCTGGCTGCTTAATTGCATTTTCATTTACTGACGTTTTAATGAACCAGTTGTGGGAGAATGTCAGAGTCCTTGAGCCATCACTTTCCCAGCCCTGGACTGAGCTCTCTGCTCTGAGCTTACGTGCAACCTAGAAAAAAAATTATCACTATCGTGTTGGTATTTCAAAACAATATATTTCAGAGATATTTAGGATCAAATGTGTTTCCAGTCTAAACACAATCTCCAAAGGATACCATGTCAATTCTCTTACAATTAGTTAGGGGAATGGGCATCGTTAGACTCCTGTCACTGGGGCATGTGGCTCAGTATTTATGTGCTTTGCCCAAGAAAAATCTCACGTTCAGCTTTCAAAAATCATATGAGTAATGGGGGGGCCACGGCCCTGTGCCCCAGTAGAGGGTTATGTTTACCAAGGCCCCTGGTCACGAGCACTACTAGAAACTGGCCACTGCAGGGGCCCCTCAATAAATGACTTTTTATATAGTAGGAGAGGCAACATAAATGAGGTTTAAAATGACTTATTTTTACCAGCCTGACAAAAAAGCTGCCTTTATGTGTAACTATTGTCAGAAGCGATGTCTAGATGAAACCTGTAACACCTATTTAAAGTTTAATAATTGCCAAGGTATAGTTAATGGTTATGAAATACTTCGAGGGCCTTCTGTGCCCTTACAGTAAGTCGTCGGTGAGATGCCTAGGTAGCCACTGTGCTATCGTCCCTATCGTTCCAGGCTAAGGAAGCGCAGACGCGTTCGAAACGGCATCCCCGAAGCCTCCTGGACGGCAGGGCTTCTAGCTTCTTCCGCATTTTCCAGCGGCTTTCCAGCTGTGACGTGGGGGGCTATCGGGGCCTCGGAGTCGGCCGGGGGCCGCGGCGTGTCCGCTCAGGCTCGGCCCCTCCCTCCCTGCGCTCCGGCGGCCCGCCCCGCCAACTCAAACCCCGATTACGCTCTGCCCGGATTGGGCAGCTATAGCGGCCTTTATAGAAGCTTTTCAAAGTGAGGGTTCGCTTGTAACGACGGCTGGTAAGTTGTTTTTCAGTGAATTTGTGTATCGCTACAGATTAGGTATCCGCCACACATCAGCGCGCCCCGTATTTCAGAGGTGGCTTGTGGGTGTCGCTGCTTGGCCTGTATATGGGGAGGCCGCAGAGGCCTCGGGACACGGTGACAGACGTGCCGCGTCAGGGAGCCGGATTTTCGCGTTCATTTGGAAAGGAGCGACGGTGCTGAATCGCGCCGTAGAGGCCACGCTTGAACCCTGTGCTTTAAAAGGTCCGGCGGAGAGGCTTCGCTAGTGCTGCAGCTGGAGGTGCTAGTTAGCCGCCATGTCCGCATTAAGTGCGCCGGAAATGGTGCCGTGCGGGGCGTCTCTACAGCGGGCTCTCCGCGGAAAGCACCCCGCTCCCCCGGAACCAGATGCCTCAATAACGGCAAGCTTTCACAGCTAACCAGGGTTCGTTGTACGCTCACCAAAAACGTAGTCTTTTGGAATTACTATATAAAAGTATTTAGATGTGAAAATGTACAGTTAACTGTTGTACTGTGCTAATAAATTAAGTACCACGGAATATTTTGCGTACATTTGTAAATTGATACTAAACGAATATTACAACAAAAACAACGTTATATCGTTAACTGTACGCACAATTTTATTTCAGAAGTATCTCATAGGCAGTGCATGCTTGTTTTTTCCTCCCGTGCACTGTGTGTGTTGTGATTGGCACGTTGTGTTTTTTTAGTATTCAGAGGGGTCATTAAACGGGTCTGATGTTATGTTTTATGCAGCAAGACCGAGACAGATGAGTTGTAATGGATGAAGATGTGACAGAACTGGTTCTGCATTCAGAGGAGCCACAGATCATACTCCATGGATCTGGTAATTACCTGCAGTGAATTGCACCCTGTTTGTTTTGCAGCCCTAGTGGATACCGCCTGTTTCTGTTTTTTTTGCAATCACACAGGCTGTTCTGTACTGGCTTTAACATGTTGGCTGTATAAATGACTGTCAGCATGTGTCTGCCAGGTGAGGCTGGAGACCCTGAAGAGGAGATCGTAACCCGGCTGCTGGAGGTGCGGGAGGAGAAAGAGCAGATAGTGATCCAGGACAGCGTTCAGGGCACCATGTCTGAGTACGTGCAGGATGTCACCATGGACACCTGTGTGATGTCCCTGGAGGATGAGCTGCAGGATGACACGGCCTCGGACGGGGTGCTGGTGGCGGGGGGAGATGGACAGGACACCTGTGAGGACTACCTCATGATTTCATGTAAGTAGCTGTCATCACCTCTGCTGGTGGGTGGAGCAACCATTACACAGGCTCCGCCCATATGCACTTTGAAGAGGATCATCACAGGCCGTTTATCAGTATGCGTATTTGACCGTACTTGTGTTCTCGTGTACCCGTTTGACGTCATCTTCCACTGCCAAAGTACAGTTCCAATACTCAAGAACAGAAGTACAGAGGATGGTAAAAATCGCAGGATGTCATTCTTGCCCTGTCCCCAAATATAAAGCATGCATCAGTTTCATCCTTGCTAACAAGATCTGTCCCATGATTCATCGCGTCCCAAGTCCTTTCTTGCCGACAACACAAGTATGTTCTTTGGGTTCTTGGTATTGATAACTGGCCACAATCTCCGCCTTGATCTCCCCCAGTGGACGAGACGGATAAGATGGTGCATGGAAATAGCACGGAGGTCACTGTGGGGGACAGACAGAAGGAGAACGAGGGAGAGGAGGTCATTAAGGTCTACATTTTCAAGGCTGACTCCGGGAACCATGACCCAGGTGAGAAGCTTCTAGCATCGAGGTTCTGTTCTGTCCCGAGGTTCCCTTCCTTTAAAGCGGCATTTTTTTTTACACATATTATTGTTTATATATAAAGACACCTACAGGTATTTATTAAGTAGTCTGTAACAGCAGAAATAGTAAGTAAGCAATTACTTATGTTCTGTATGTTCTTAATATGCCACAGCAAACCAACCAGAAAAAAATATATATACGAAGTATGTGACACATGAAGATGGTAATTGCAACCCTTTAAATTTTAAGGAGGGAAAAAATGAAATTTTAGTTCCTTTCTCACTCTGATTTGCAAATGGGTGAATTTGCTGATTAATGCAAACTCATTTAAATTGAGGTTAGAGGTGCGTCTCTCTTAACTGTAAATGAAAAATTTAGTATAAGCACGTTCAGATCATTTGATGGATTGATTGACTGATTTGGAACAGAAACAGAAATGTGGACAGGGGCATAGGAACTGGGGGGGGGTACAACCTCCAATATTTAATTTGCCTTCATTTGCCTCCTGTATTAACAGACCTTTGTATTTAAATGATTAAGTTGTGCCTCCCCTAATATCACACTCTGTCCGACACCATTGAGTGTGGCGAGAAGCAGGTAGCCACCTGGAGCTATGCCTGGCATCTGTGCTTGACCCCTGCTCACGCTGGGAGTACAACACCACATTTGTCATAGTGGATCCTTTTAGCATAATGTAAACAGGATGTCAAGATCTACACAACAGCACATTTGAATATGTTTTGGAAGTGCAATAGGTTTTGCCGTGGGTAGAAATTTACCAGGATTTGAGAAAGCGCTTCTTTACACAGCATGTAAATATGGAATAGTTTTGGAATAGCAGTATGGAATCGTTTTCCTGTAAATGTAGTGCAAGCTAAAACCCTGAGTTCCTTTAAACCAGAGCTAGATAAGATTTTAACAACTTCAAGCTATTAGTTAAGTTCTCCCCAAGCAAGCCGGATGGGCCGAATGGCCTCCTCTCGTTTGTAAATTTCCTACGTTCTTATGCAAGGCCTGTGTGTGCGTGGGATGTGCGTGGGATGTGTAACAGGTGCAGAGAAGGTAGCAGATGAGGTGTACATGGAGGTGATGGTGGGGGGTGGCGAGCCAGTCTCTCACGAACAGCCTTGCGTAGAACCTGCCCCCACTAGCTCCGCCCCCAGCAGCCCTCCATTCAACAAGGACCTGGTGCCTATGGGTTGGGCTGCTCCGTACGGTACGTGCTGATCTATCTCGGCTTCCCGATTGAGGTATTCCGCAGCGTGGAGTGCGTTTAGAGTGCTCGAGTGTTTGTGCGTGTGTGCAGGTGGCGTCCACAAGGCCGATTCCAGTGCGAGCAGAAACGGCGTGTCCGGCACTTTGCCACACGGGGATGTGGGGGGCGGGGCCAAGGCTGGCCGGCAGGGTGGCGGCGGCAGCGGTACCAGGAGGCGTGCAGAGCCCTGGCAGGTCCAGACAGGTACAGAATGCAGCAGAACTTGACATTAATGCTGTTCCTTCATTTTCACGTGAGCGAACCAAACGTATCCCGTGGTTCAGTCTCACAGAGAGTCACACGCGTTCCTCCTGCTCTCCCCAGCTGTCATCATGGGCCCCTATGGTCAGCCGATCACTGTCTACCCCTGCATGCTTTGTGGCAAGAAGTTCAAATCCCGGGGATTTCTGAAACGCCATATACTGAACTGGCACCAGGACGTACTGAATCGCAAGAAGTACCAGTGCCCGGACTGTGAGTTCAGTACCAACAAGAAGGCCAGCCTGCACAGCCACATGGAGGTGCACGCGCCAGTCAGTAAGGCGCCACTGGCCTGTGATGAGTGCGGCAGGGAGTTCCACCAGCAGGGGGCGCTCTATGCGCACAGGCTACAGCATCATGACCCCAAGCCCCAGGTGACGGCGAGCCCCGCACCCAAGATGCATAAGTGTAAATTCTGTGACTACGAGACAGCGGAGCAGGGCTCTCTGGACCGCCACCTGCTGGCTATGCATAGCAAGAGCTTCCCCCACATCTGCGTAGAGTGTGGCAGCTGCTTCCAGCTCCCTGCGGAGCTGAAGGAACACATGCTGACCCACACGGCGCAGAAGGTCTACTCCTGCGACTACGAGACGACGGACTCGTCCGAACTGAAGACGGACGTGCAGATGACGCAGGGAGAGGAGATATCTTACAAGTGCGAGCGCTGTCCGCTGGCGTTCCCCGAGCACGAGGAGCTGCTGCGGCACGCGCAGTCGCATGAGGAACCGCGCACCCACCAGTGCGCCCACTGCGAGCACCGCAGCTCCAACTCCAGTGACCTCAAGCGGCACGTCATCTCGGTGCACACCAAGGACTACCCGCACAAGTGTGCCATCTGCGCCAAGGGCTTCCACCGGCCGTCGGAGCTGAAGAAGCATGCGGCGGCGCACCGCGCCAAGAAGCCCCACCAGTGCCGGCACTGCAGCTTCCGGGCCGCCGATCCCTTCCTGCTCAGCCGCCACATCCTGTCGGTGCACACCAAGGAGGCGCCGGCCGTCCCCGAAAAGCGTGGCCGCAGGACAGGCGGGGGGACCGTGGTGCCGGCCGGTCCCGGGGTTAAGAAGGGTGGCGCCAAGGCCCCGCGGGAACGCCGCGTCTACCAGTGCCAGTATTGCGACTACAGCACCGGCGACGCCTCAGGCTTCAAGCGGCATGTCATCTCCATCCACACCAAGGACTACCCCCACCGCTGCCAGGTTTGCGGCAAGGGCTTCCGGCGGCCCTCCGAGAAGAACCAGCATATCATGCGGCACCACAAGGAGCTGGCACCAGCACCGTGAGCTGAGGGCAGGGTGTGAGGGCGGGGCCTTTCTCTCTGTGGCGAGCTGAGGGCGGGGCCTCTCTCTCTATGGCGAGCTGAGGGCGGGGCCTCACTGTGTATGGCGAGCTGAGGGCGGGGCCTCACTGTGTATGGCGAGCTGAGGGCGGGGCATCACCATACACGCCAACCTGAGGGCGGGGCCTACCTGTGCACCGGACTGCAATCTCATCCTGCTCAATGTCTGACTCTATTTCTCCTGTGAGTTTGTATCATTTGTTGGACCAGTGGCTTCAGAGGATGTGCTCTATACCATCTATGCTCCGTCGGATTCCTCGAGGGCCCCTAGCTATTCCTAATTTGTTATATTTCTACTAATTATTACATCTTTAATCCTCCAACCAATAATTAGCAGTATTAGCTAATCAGATTGCCTAGCGGTAGAATAGAACAAATATATGGAATTCCTTGGGGGACTCAGGGAGGTATTTGGGAACCACTGTCAGAGAATTGTTTTTGTGTCTGCTGCCTCCTGCTGTTGGTAGTGAACACTGCAGGATGAGCTAGGGTCTGTACTCAGTGTCTTGAAACTGTGAGTTCATGGGTGGTCGTTCACATTTTTGAGGTGGTCCATAAGAATAGTTGTTAGAAATGTTTCTTGATGAAGTAAATGTAAAAAATCTAACTCGAAAATGAATTTCAATAAAGCTGCACTTATGGACACACTTCAGGCAGCAAGTTGTGTGAATTTAATGGAGTTCCAGTGAAAGCCTTTTATGCCATATTTTGTGTTATGCCTGTAGATTGATGTGTGTAACTGAGGAAGCTGTGTGTCTGTGTGTGCAGAGAAGCCATCAAGGCACCTCCCAGCTTCTTCAGACCTTCTGTGGGACAGAGTGGGACTCACTGTGCCATGTGCAGACACTGTGTGTGCTGATGTCATTAATGCTGTAATGAAGGCCGATATCCTGGGCTGTCTCTGGTGTCGTTCAGACGGAGAGATGTCACTAACTTAGATCTGGACATTCATTTTTGTGTACGGCCTTGTCCTATAAACCCTGGGCCTGTGTAATTCCAAATTTAATCATGGAAGTTCTGTTTAACTAGAATTGTATTATATCTAAATTATTTTGTATCGGAACCAACACCTCTGTAAATTTCTGTTAAGGAAAAAAATGTCTTTTTGTAATTGGTATGAAAATTAAATAAATGGCAGTATTTTCATTGAGGGATTTTAAAACGTGTACGTATGTGTGAGAGCGCATGTCCCGTGTATTCTGTAGTATAGACGTGTCTGTCTGGTCTTTGTGCCACATGCGTGTGAGCTACATATACCATCCACTAGCCTATCAGAACTCGGCAACCTAAGAAGCAGCGGAAATGCTGTTAAAGTGGCAGAAGCGCTTTTCTCATTTTTATGCAGAAATGAAGCTTTATTTGCCATTAGTACATGTATGATAACAAACCCATTGGAATGTCAGTTCTCACATATCATGCTTTACTTTGAGGGATAAACGTAGAGTCCGAATTAAAGGGCTTCATCCGAAGACTGAATGCGGCGCGACAAGGTGGTCGCATTTCGAAGGCTCCTTCAAATGCAGCCTAGAACGGCGTTATTCTTTTGCCAAGATTCCAAGATTCATTGCGTGAACCTTTGAAGGACACGGCCTACAAAAGCCACATCCTTTGAAGGATGTAGCCCCTGAATTCAGGCACAGCGGCACATACAGTGGTGAGGGTAAAGTTCGCGGCCTGAGTGTAGGATCAATCCTCCTTCAGCAGCGCCGGAGCATTTTTCAGGGGGTCAAAGGTCTTACTTAAGGGTCTGATGAGGATGTGTCTACTCTGGTGGGCAAGGGGTTCAAACCGGCGATCTTCTGATCTTCTCACAGAGGCTTAACCTGTTGAGCCACACACCACCTTTGGCAACTTTGCCTGCTGGCTCTCCAGTCTCAGGTGAAGATGATGTGAATTAGCGCTGCTCTTCAGTTGCACTTTTGGAACCTGATACAAGCCAAAATGAGCAGAGGTATCTCATTGGTTGTTAATACAATTCCTCGGGTGTGAAGTTGGACATGTTGCATAGCTTAAGGGCATCTTACCGGTTGCTGATCACTGGCGACTCCCTGCTGGGGCAAAAGAGACATTTAATGTCAGTAGCATGAAGTGAGTCAATTTCAGTTTAAGTGGTTTGGGTGCATGCGGGATCCAAATATTCAGTTTATAGAAACCAAGAAACGCATGCTGCTATACTAACCTATCCTACACATGCCATTTGCGATTCCTTTACCTGTTGAAAATGGACAATATTGAGAAATTCTTGAATTTATATACATTCAAGTCACACAAAACACTCAACAGGGAGACTGAGTGAATTAGAGAGGTGACCCACCTACATCCACCACTTTGTGAACCCAGTTCAACACTGATGAACGAAAAAACTATGATCAGGCATACATGTAACAATAATGCTGCATAATTACAGCCATGGTGAAAATGTCACCTTGGCTTGACAGTAGAATTACAGCCATTGAATGGAAATTTTGAAAGTAAAAATGAAACGCAGTATCGTTATTCAGTGAAGTGATTACTTACACCGTGAATGTTGGTCAACAATGGTTTCCTCTGCTACTTTAGCTAAAAGGAGAAACAGAAGTTGGAAGCTGAGAGAGTAATTTGTGGAATGATCTACGTTAGGAGGCGAGACCTTCACTAATCACCTAAATCTCGGACGCCATCAGTTTTTTTCGAGGGGCTTAGAATTCCTTTCGGATCTGTAACAAAAACATTCAAGCTTCATATTGTGGCTCCACAATGACATTCAATTCTTCACTTTATACTTCTGTCCAAACCCTTCACTGAGACTCAACTGCAGTTCAGAAGAAGCCACTAACCAAGAATCTGAACCTGTAACAGGATTTGATAGTTCTTAGATAATTACTTTAATAGTGCTGTTCCCACTTGATAAACAGACTGACAACCACACCTTGAGATGAGTATTTGCATCTTGGCAGTATTAGAGCTCCAAAACAGCAAGAAAAGTGTCATCGCTGTATCGAGGCGTGACCTAAACACAATCGAAATGAAAGAAGCAGAAAAACACAAACCGAGAGCTTTCCTGAGAGTCTGTAGGTCATTCGGTACCTTAGTCTTAGTCTTGCTTCCTTTGCGTTTCCCACCTGGGAGAAAAAGGAGCTTCTGTCAAGCGTGTGATCGCAGCTCCTCAGTGTGTTTGTGACACGGGCAGAGTTTCCCACCTGATACGCTGAGGAGGGGCACCAGCAGGAGCAGCAGGAGCAGTGACACGCGCATGGCGAGGAGCCCAGTGGTCTCCGCACAGATACCGCCAGCCCCTTTATATGCGTCTTTCTGCTCGGGCCATAATCTCACTGCTGCTGATGAGCGGCTTCTACTCTGCCATCAGGGAGGCGCCAGTCTGCCTGCGCCAGTCTGCCTGCGCGAGTCTGCCTGCGCCAGCAGCAGCGGTAAGTCAGCGCTCGGTACCTGAGACCTGCGGCTCTGCTCCGAAGATGCCACGCGTGAGAAGCAGGGCCGATCTCACCTTCCCAATCATTTTTTAATTCAGCTTTTCAGAACCAAAAATGAGATGTTTAATTCTGACACCACAATGGTGACCTCATTCTCATGGTCTGTAGCGTGTGACTGTTTGCTTTCCATGGGGGTGGGAGGAACGCGGGGTAATGGCTGGGTAAGTGATGGGCAATAACCATCCGTAAAGGTACCATTAAAGGATCTGCCATTAAACGAGGTGAGGCCTGGAAACTAACGTACCACATTCGAAGCTTGAAATTTCTGTGTGACATCATCGGTTTAGTAATGACTGCGATAGAGGCCAAGTCTGAAAATAAATGTTGTGTGTTACAGCCCGACATGCTGGCTGCATGTTTTGTCCAATGAGCATTTATACAGATGCGCGGGATTTCAGATCCCCTCAGATCCACTCTTCAGAGACGTGCCGCTTCTCCTGGCTTCTTCTCCATTGGTCATTTCTCACAAACTTGATGTTTCTACGTCTTTACAGCATGATACTGAGGCTGTGAGATTCCAGTGGACAAAAAAATTCCATCATTTGAGTAATTACTACTTTACTTTATATAACTGATCTTGGGACTTCTGTACAGCTTGCAAAATTGTGATTGATTGCAACGGAGTTAATATCCATTTCGTGGAGTTTGTTTTAAAATGAATATTTGCAGAGATGCACTTTTTTACCGTTTTAACCAATGTATTACAAATGCCCAATCAGCAATGGGCCTTATTAAGGGTTTGGTTCCAGGAGTGCATATCATCTAATGGAGCTCGATATGAACTGGGAAATCAGAATTTCAATTAGACCACCCTCTGAAGTCGTTTGAGGAACCTCTGCATCCCAACCTCAGAATTCAAGATGGCCGCACCCTTCATCTGCAGTCATGAAAGCAGTTATATACTTGTCATTAGCACTTAGGACTCAATTTTTACTTTAATTGACTGAGTTTCTACTTTTAACGTATGACATGCATGGTTGAATTCCTAATAAGTGACTATAAATTGAGAGGTGAGGTTTGTTTTTGTGAGATGATTGATTTTAGTGAGAAGTCAGTTGGATGTTGCACCCTATTTAAGCGGAAGCATTTAGCCAGGTGAGAAAGGAGGCTAGAGGTGGGTGGAGTGCGGGACGGAGGCGTATTTGATTGATTTATAGATATGTTTCCCCTTTAGTTCTGTTTAGCTGAGTTTTTTTGCGGTTTTATTGGTTTTCAGTTTGATTTTATCTGTACTTCTATTGCAACATAATTTGGGATCAGACTCTTCTGGGGATTTCCATTTTCACACTGCCACCCAGCTGTCCCACAACACTGCAATGAATATGCAATAAAATGAACACCACTGTGGTCATATACTGTTTTATGAGGTTGGCTGTAGTTTATCACACCAGAAATGAAAATAAATGATGCAGAAAATTCAGGTCATGCTTTAATTCAGATTCAAAGATGCACAGTAAAAAGGTGAACTTCTTCCCCAAAACTTGCAAATATAAATTTTACAGCATATAACTTTTTGTGTTGTGATATTTATGAGAATATTCCTTCACCCAGTAATACCTGCAGGTAATTTGATGATCTGTTTTAGATAAACATATTATATGAACAATGGACACCAGACTTTGTTCAGGGGTAATTTATTATGGATTAAGCACTTGCTGGGTGTTGATAAGGAATTCTGGCCATTCAGAAGTATGCAAGTTGGTCTTGGTCAGTCTTCTCTGTTTGCAGGCCATGCAGTTCAAGCTTGCTGCCAGCATGGGGCAGTGTTTCGTAAACACGCAGGTGTATGTAATCATTGCCCCCTACAAAAACCTATTAAGAAAAGAACATGAGTACTGCAGACACACACAGACACACACACACACACCACCTTTTTGGCATTTGCATAAGTAATCATACATACCTTAATAAAATAGTTTGTTCCTGCCACCACTTGTGTTGTGAACGTCTTTGCAGTAAAAACGTCAAATGGTCTCCCAGCTTTTTGCTCTACATTTGGCTTCACCTAGGAGATCAAAACCAGTTCAGTTAGATACCTGAATGTTTGCCAGACCGTTGCTAAATGACAGCTAGAAGACAGACTCTCTAAACTGAATGATAACTAGTCAAGTAAAGGATTTTCCTTCAGATAAAAGACAAATCTGGAATTTACAGCTTTTAATCCAGTATTACCAGTTTGCTTCAGAATACTAAACCATGCATGTGCACCTTGAAATCCATTCCGGTTACTAGGTGTTAAGGGAACCTAGAACTTTGAAATGACATAATGAAAGCAACAATGTTTTTACTGCCCTTTGAGATTGAGCCTCTTTGCAAATTAGAGATAGAATTTCTTAAGTTGGATACATTGCAAAGATACAGGCATTTAAAAATGGACGATTAAGCATTTTTGCGAACGAAGCAAAAATCTCATTGAATTTCAAGCCCAGGAGCAAATGAAATGCCACAAAATAATTCAATTCTGAGATGGTCGAGCATGGACAATACCAAATATTTGCTGAGATGAGCCAGAATGACCCATTGATGGTAATATGTGTATTTTGTGAAAATGAAACAATGAACCATATATATTTCTCATGTAATGTAACCCATCTATTCTGGCTTAACTTTCCAAAATTGATAAAACCAGAAATCTCATCCTTTCCAGCTTGTTTCTAGAGACAACATAATATTTGGTATGATGACAAAACAAAAAATGAGGAACTCTGCTGCAATGTAATTTTATGCTTCACAAAAAAAATACACATAGGAACAAAAGTCTGAAATCATCCCCAAATTTATTGTTTGAATGAATTCGAATTGTAGCTAAAATCTTTAAAAGTATTAAAATGAGTTAAAGCACACAAATTGTACTAAATGCTAAGACACTTTCCCACGGAATCAGGTAAGAATTGTATATCCCCTTGTTTTTTTCCCTCGTTATTTAATTATTTTTATACATAAACAGAGATGTTTTTGATACCTTGTTCCAAGTTGAGAAGTATTTTGGCACTGGGGTGTGGCTGATTTCAGCAGCTTTCTAGTGCTGCCAATTACCTGATAAACGCTGATGCTACCATACTTGTTTTGTGCATTTTCCAATAAAAAGGTTAATCAAAAAAGAAACAATGTCTCAATCAGGAGAGGAATGCGGCAATACAGGGACTCTAAAAAGTGAAAAGCGGAGTGCGGAAACTTTTTTGGATTCAACAGGCAATTTTTGCAAGCTCAAAATTAGAACAAGCCCCAAAGAACACAAACCGAAATTATAAGCGACTTCAGAACAACGACAACAACAACAAAAACGTTCTAAGTCGCTTATAATAAGCGGACTTGGCATCACTGGGCTGCAATTAGATTTTTGCTGTGGTTCGCATCAGGCTACGGCGTAGAGTCTACGCAGCAGCATGAATCAGCCGTAAAATTCCCCAACTGGGTTTAACAGGCAGCGGTTTAGTATCCATCCACAGTTTTGGCGATCACCTTTAGTAGTTGATTTTCTCAAGGAAAACTTCAAGAGGCAGACGTTCGACAGACTGGTACCTACCTCATCGCAGATCTTCTGCACTTCGGCCGTGGCATCCCGAGCATTTCCAAGTCCTCCACACAACATGGTGACTACAAAGCAAAGAGCTGATCTAAAATCCAACCGAGAAGTAACTGACTGAGACAACCTGCACAGTCTGTCATGCGATCTCTTCCCCGTTGGAGTGTCATGTGACACCCCACAAATCTGGGCGCGTGCACTTCCTCTAATGAACGTCACATGACTGCCGTTGTGGATTGTACCAAATTTGATCAGGCACAATATTAATATATTACTTCTCACGTGTTTATGCATTCAACGTTGGTTTATTAAATTAAATTAAACGTTCATTCAGTAATGATACAAATGTATGCTTGGTAGCATTTATGGCCTCTTCAACCTTTTCCTCGTGGAGTTTGAGCTTCCGGGTCGGTAAAACGTTTGGAAAACAAATCGATGGCGGAATGTTGACGGATAGTTTAACTCTCATGCTCATGCAAGAAAGCTTGCGATATATGCAAGAAACGCGGCAAATATATATTATTCCATTATAAACCTGAAATTAGCTACATCAAAAGCGTTGGGGTAGTTTGAAAAGGCCTACATACTGTTGACAAGGTAATTAAAGTGTTACATGTAAAAGCGTGTGCAGACTTGTCCCGAATTGAAATCTCACGCCACCCTTCACTGGCGACCACACGAACTGTAACTCGTTATAGTGATTTGTCTGCTGCAGCACTGCAGCCGCAGACCATGGACAAGCGCCGTTACCGTATTATAAGGGACGGGTGGTGATCCTAGTTGGATGAGTTATTAGAAACCTAAAGTGGCACAAAGTGAAATCAGTGAGCTGAGTCAGCACCTCAGAATATGCATGGTGCAAAACAGCATATTAACAATTATTAATAAAGTGGCCTTCTTACAGCCATTCAGATTTACAGAGTTTTTCGGTGTCGCCGACAATATGAAGCAAACTGAATGTACCTGGCAATCCCTCAACACCGAAAATGTCGAGAAGTCTGCTTGACTGAATGCGCTCCACCAACTGATGTATGTCTGACTGCCGTAATATCACCGGCCAGGACTAAATACAAACCTCACGGCCAACTGAATTCACGTTTGCCTAACTTGGAGAAGGATTAATCTGTATGAAACGTTACCACGACAGGATAACACAAAAACACGTGGGGTGTTTCTCAATACTAACACAAAGATCGTACTTATTAAGACCTATCTTGTTAACTTGCCTCCCGATTAAAGGAATTTGTGGTGCAGATGGGATTGGTCTCGTTTGGCGGCGACATATGTAGCCTTGATATCTGGGACGGGGCAAAAATGACACCCGAGGATTTCACCTTCTTCTTCTTCTTCTTGTTCTTTTCTGTTTTTTTTTTTTGAGTATTGGAATTGGTCTTCGGCAACGGAAGATGACGTAAAACGGGTACACGCGAACACAAGTACGGTAAAGTGCGCTTAATGAGAAATGTTCCTGAGTTTGCTTCAGCGACGTACTTTATCGTAAAATCCGGATAAACTTACAAGGGTGCCTTATTGTACAAACTTAATTTATTTTTATAAACAGAACAGAAACCTTTTAAAATATAGCAAAACACTGTTGTTGTACGAAATGTTTTAGCGAAAGTATGTGAGTACACGAATGTAAGTGTGTATGTTTTATACAGTGCATTTCAAAACCCTTAATAAAAAGAGAGTAGGCATAAATTAGTGTGCGTGTGTGTGTGTGAAAGAAGGAAGGAAAAAGTATGTTCATGATTAGGGGTTAAGGTTGTCATAGTTAGCATTAACATTTTCCCATAGAAATGAAAGAGAGGTCCCCACAAAAATATGATAGACGTCTTTCCCCCCCACCCCCGTGTGTGTGTGTGTTTGTGTGTGTGCGTGCAGTAGATTTTTGAATGTGCTTCCCCTATTTGCTCGTAACATTGAAGTAATCATCCCCATCACTGTGATTGCCATCTTCTTGGCCATTGTGAGAGGACTGGCTGTGGCTGGCCTTTGGGCTTGAAGAGGGACTGGCCATTGTCTTCTTATAGAAAGAGTGATCAGAGCGGATGACCACATGTACTGGATTCTGCACAGGTCTTCTTCTCCTCTGTGAAGAGACCAGTATCAGTGCATACCTGCAAAGGTCTCATACCTCAGGCTTCCTGTCTTTTATTCTCCTGGAACTATGATCTAATTCTGTGGTCTTCCGTTCTGTATAATAGGCATTCTGACATTGCTATCTGCATAACTGGATTATTGAACATAGTTGGTAGTGCATTATGAACCCTTTTAGAAGACATTAAAATACTGTTGTGATGCTTTGTGAGCCTTTTCACACAAATATGAACAGAGACACAAACAAGAAGCTGAAGTTGGCTCACCCGATGATATGTGACAAAAACAAACCCAACCAGGAGTGCAGTACACAGGACCCCGATAACAATGGGCACTGTCATTGTGGAGATGGCCTGGTCTGAAATTAAAAGAGAGCACTTCAATATCAGGGTGTATAAATGTAGACGGAACTTCCGGGAAATGCAGTGGACACTCTTACCGTCAGGTGGATGGATCAGTAGGTGTAGCTGATTTCCTATGGTCCCGTGGGGGAAGGTAGTGAGAGTGCAGCAATAGTCCCCACTGTCATTTACAGTTGTGCTCCTAATTGTAAACCCGGAAATGGTCACGTCTGTGATGCGGTCCTTGTACAACGGTGCCACATTCGGCTCATGTTTACTGTTGAAAACCAGGACCTGATGCTGTTTGCACCTGGACCATTCCACCTGGTCTACTGTTCCTTGCTCATCCATTTCACAGCTTAAGGTAGCCTTGGCTCCAGATTGGACGGTCACATTCCCAGGTGTGACCACTCTTACGGCTGTTGAGGCTAACATAAGGAAAATATGCACAAGATACATAAAATTGAAGTCCACATTAGCTAAATGAGAACGTAAAATTTAATTGGCCCTCTCGGTTTCAATCCCACAATGAATTTGTCACTGGTTGTAGAAGAGAGGCAAAGAAATCTTTGAAGTATAATCCGCTGAGTTATGCAACACTTTTACTATTCACAGAGACATTTATTCTCTATTGCCAGTGAAAATACAGTCTGTAATATGTTCACCAATCAGAAACCTCTGTTCATTATAATTTCACATGTTCTTCTCCTGAGAATAATCACAACAAGAACTGTTATTAACAAGTGTCTCTATCAATGTGCGGTGACTCACTCCCACAGACATACAGATTCACATGATTATCTATAATTCAAAGTTGGTCCAATGGGACCTGCTCTTACCTGAAAACCAGTGTAGATACAGCAGGGCCATAGAGCTCTGCTTACGAGATGCAACTGTGATGAAGAGATGGGCCATTTTGCTTTCACGTACACTTCAGAAAGAGATGGGAAGTAAAATGCTTTCAGCTTGAAGTTCCACAGGAAGTTCCGTATTACATGCTTATGATCACCCTTAAAGGCACAGTGGTGGTAATACTGTCGCGCATACACCATATAGACAAAAGTATTGGCACGCACCACTTAATTATTGAATTCAGGTATTTCATTTAGACCCATTGTCAAAGATGTATAAAATCAAGTGCCTAGCCATGCAGCCAGATTTACAAACATTTGTGAAAGAATAGGTTATTCTGAAGAGCTCAGTGAATTCACGAATGGTACTCTCATAGAATGTCACGTTTGCAATAAGTCAGCCCACAAAATCTTCCTATGCTGAACTGTGAGTGGCATTATTGCAAAATCGAAGTGTTTAGGAACAACAGGAACTCGGGCCTTGATGTGGAAGCCCATGTAAAATAACAGGGCGGGTCACCGAACGCTGAGGCATGTAGTGTTTACAAATCGCTAATGCTCTGTTGACTAAACTGGAGAGTTCCAAACTTCCTCTGACATTAACTCCAGCACAAAAACTGTATGCCGGGAGCTGTTTTTTTTTTTACTGAGTTAGCTCTACTGCTACTTGTTGCTTTAAACACTCAGCGGTTCCTGTGTGTTGTGTATTCTGACCGGACTGTGCCTCCTTTAAGTATTCAAGAACCAGACAGTAAGCAGGCCATTCTAGACTAGTGAGCTGTAGTAGTGATCATTTTGTCATATCCTTTGTCCTGATGTGTTATTTGTGACATGTACTCCTGGGAAAAAAAATATGTATGTTGTTTATGTTTGCTGCTGACAACAGGCATTTCTATCACTCAATACAGAGATGCAAGAGCATTTATTGTAATATGCACCATAAATAATCGGTTCCACTATGCAATGAGAATACCAAGGTGGGAACACAGAGAGGACTGCTAGAATCTCAGCACTCAGCTCTGAGGGACTCAAGAGCGAAGCTGTTTTCTCACTATTCAAGACACTGAGAAACCAATACTTGCTAATAGCATTGTGGATGCAGCATATGACCTGCATGTAAACCTGGTTCACAGATGGACTTTGATCACAGCTTACATCTTACGTACATACAAAAACATGGGAAGTTCGATCTTGGACCTCCAAAGGTTTTTTTTCTCCATGCTATAGTTTTTGCTTCATGTTTTTTATGACATTTTTCCTTCTTACTTTTTCCTGTATCGTGAACAATTTAGAATTTATGCACTAATTTAAAATCAACTGATATTGGTGCATAAGATCTGTGCACTAATATTGTTCACTCTTGTCAAGTACAGCTGTGTTGTGAAAGGTAACTAGACATGGACATTGGCGGTAATGTTCATAAACAAAGAATATTGGCTGACTAAATGAGTAACACAGAGTGCACAGATGGGTCCTACTCATCAAAGAATTGCTGATGGTTACTAAGCAGACCAGTGTCCTGCTTAAGACCCCTTTTCTGTAAGCTCAGCTTCCTGTCTAAGAAGCTGCCCTGAAAATAACCAGACTCTGACCTAATTTATGGCTTTGCAGAGCGGTGCACGATCCGCGGAGCCCCAGCTCTGGGCATCAGCTGTGTGAATGAAAACCAAAGCATCATGCAGTGCCCAGCTGCCTAATGCAGTTAGATATAATACATTCTTCTGCAGCTTTCCAAGTCATAACAATTTCCAAACGAAGAAGAGAATAAAATACACATTATAAATCAGGAAAGAATTGTACTTTCAGTACCATTGTAAATGGTACTCAGAAGTGAATTTCACTTTTATTTCTCGACAATATACCTTTAAGCTGACGTGTTGTTATGGGTCTGCAGATGCTGAGTCTAGTATTAAGTTGTTACATTGCATTGGAAAGCCTGCTGAAGGCGCAGTG